>JAJLVS010000004.1:0-455075 GCA_030570415.1 Saturnispora serradocipensis | reverse complement strand
CACAAAATTAGACAACTTGTTGCTGAGAAGACTGTCAAACTGAATTATGTCAATACTAAAGTAAATATAGCTGACATAATGACCAAGTCTTTTGATTTAACTAGGTTCAAAGAACTTACAACACTAATGAAAATAAACCTAAAAGATCAAGAAAATATAGATTAAGGGGTGTGTCAAAATAAGTGGTAATCAAGTATTGCTCAGTTATTATTTGAGATATTTAATGTGAAACATAAACAACAACATACATGTTGCTAACGTATGATCACTGATATGCAGTACATACTAAGTTAACCATGTAACACTCATAACACGTTAATGTACATAACAATGGAGAGTTACATGTAAGGTTAATGTATTAATACAATACATGCATATTGCATTAATACTTCTGAGCAACAGTATGCTTGAATCCATTCCGTTGCTATCATGTCTATTGGAGTAATCATAACTAATAGGTATTCCTCCAATAGAATGCAAGCAAATCATAACTTAAACTCTATTTATATAATCAATATTTTACTATAAAAGGAACTACAGTTTCCTCTTTATTTAATTATCTTTATATTATTTAAAATAACTAAGATATAGGTTTTTACAACATCAAATCAAGTACTAGATTACCAGCTTGGTTGTATCTCCAAAATCTGGAGGTGAATGATATTTCATAGATTATTACTCAAACCGTAAACTAATATATTGTAAAATAATGTTTGCATCTGAAAATAAACATCTGTCTTTTATTTAGGTCATATAAATTATTTTAAATTTCTTCAAATAAAACTTAAATTGTTACTCTATAAATAACGTATCCAAAGTATAAAACTAAACCGTTAATTTTCAGAGTTAATATAAAGTAAATATAAAGTCAAATATGACGACTATTTATATTGTTTCGGATCAAGAGATTTGTTTTTTGTCTGATAAGACTAAGGTACGAATGACTTTGGCAATTATTTACATCACCGACACACTATGGTTTATCTGTAAATATTGTTTGTATTTTTGTCTTATGCTCATCATTAACAAATCTTTGTAATATTTTATTTTAGCTTATTAAAGCTTATTAAATAGCAATGTGACTTTATTTGTTTGTCAATGCTCATTATATACCTAATATAATGATGTATAGTTAGTTGTCTTCAACAATAAAATATTACACACACAAGAATTATAAATAAAGAGTGAGGTTACATTCTTTTATATAAATTTGCAATGAAAACCTTGTGAGCTAAATTTGCTTAACAGACCAACTAGGTAGTTACTGGATTCCTTATGCTTATATCTGACTTAGAATCCATTATAAATGACTGGATGTTTGACAATGATTAGTCGTGCAACATTACTTATTAAATAATAAATCGTATAGTAAAGATTTGGTTCGCTGATTATAAATTAAATAGAAAGTAACTTCAACAGTGATGACAGCTATTTAAACTACTTAGATCCAAGTGAATTAATAAGCTAGTATAGATAGAGGCCAAAATTAATTGTGGACATGTTAGTATGGCCAATTTAATATGATTTATTAACGTGTAATATCGGCCTTCACGTATCCAGGCCCAGGTATGTTTGAAAAAAGTACATCTTGGGTACCCATTACATTGGCATTATCTTAATCAGCAATTCTGAGTTTACGTAGTTTAAAATCGTATATCTCGAAAATTATATTCTTTGTTTGTAATATATTTTGCATTGTTATATAAAATATACAATGTTTGGAATTTTATCATGTAATACGTGAAGCCAAATAATGTACACCAAAACTGTTAAACTTCAATGAAATAACGTTTATCCCTTTTTTATGCGTTTATTCTTTCATTGGTCATCTGTAGAATTGAATAAGGACATTATGTTTTTCACTCTGAGGCTAAGCATGAAATTAATCATACTTGAATAAAATATCCAACTCGTATGTTTGTCGGACTTCGGGTAGTTAAAATTCTATCAATAATTTGACAGCATTAGCATCTCTTTACGAAAGACAAACATCTTATTGCGACAAAATCTTTGAACATAATGAAATATTGAAACGCACTAAATTCGCAGAAAAATCTGATAAGGGATTAATTTCGTCATCAAAAAGAAAAAGAAAATATAGAGAAACTGTACAATTACAAATCATTTTGCCTCTAGGAGATGATATGTTTGGTTGGGCTTTCTGTATAAAAAGTAGCTATAACATTAAAATTTTATAGACAAAAAAAATTTTACATTGGCATTTGGTTTCTATTAGCTGTTCTTGGCTTTGCTCTTATTATATTGTCAACTCTCAATAACACTTCTGCTGCTTCACTTGCAGAAGAAACAACAGCTTTTTTCAATTTGTAAGATTCGACAATTCCTAACTCTCTCATATCAGTGACAACACCATTCGTTAAATCAAGACCAGAAGTTGCAAGTCCATTATAAATTGAGGATCTTAATTTGGTAACAAGTTCACTTGAATCAAAACCGGCATTATCAGAAAGAATTGTTGGTAATTGTCTCAGTGCCCTCGCAAAGGCCTCTATAGCCAAAGATTTTTTTCCAGATTCGTTTTGAGCCGCTTGATCGACAGCCTTAGACATGTTAATTTCAGCACAACCTCCTCCTAAAACGGTTCTTGTTTCAGTAGTTGTTTGAGACACTACAGAAAGAGCATCATGAATAGATCTTTCAGCTTCATCTAGCAAACTTTCGGTAGCACCCCTAAGAATTATAGTACACGCTTGGCCCTGAGCAACACCATTAAATTTAGTCATAATGTCTTCACCTAAAATGAATTCTTCAATTGATTCACAAACCCCCAGTTTGACATTCTCTGGGCTATCAAAGGTTGAAACAACTTCACCACCGGTGACAAGAGCCAACCTCTCAACACCATCGAAATCAGCATGTTCGATAGAATTAATACCTGCATCTGCCAATAATTGTTCTGGCCAATCGTAAATTAGTTGTCTGTTTATGAAACAATTTATACCATATTTCTTAATCTTTTCAACTTTAGCTTTCATTTTCTCTCTTTCGGCCTTTTCTAACTGTGCTAATTTGGTTGTTGAGTCGACTTTGAACTTGGCACCAAAGATTTTAACTTTATCGGTATCCATTGAGGTGTTCGCAATTAAAATTTTGGCATTTTCAAGCTTCTTTGGTTGTCCAACACCAAACCTTTTATCTAAAATGAAACCCTCATCTAGAAACGAGTCTGAAAGTTTACCACCAGACTTTTTAATGATTTGAATGTGATCTAAATTTGTTGAACCTTTCAATCTTAAGACTGCGTCTACAACCATCTTGGCAAAATGTTCTTTGTCTTGTGACAACACCTTTGAAGACAATGTCGTTTTGGCAATATTGACTAAATCTTGTCTGAACGCCTCGGAGTCAGATCCATTATCAACAGCAAGTGACTCCAGCTGACTTAAAGCGGCCTTAGAAGCGATTCTGTAACCCTCAATGATAGTTTGAGGATGGATCTTTTGATCGACCAACTTTTCAGCTTCTCTCAACAACTCAGATGAAAGAACTGTAACTGACGTGGTACCATCACCGACTTCGTCGTCTTGGACCTTGGCAATGTTGACTAGCACCTTGGCGGCTGGGTTATCAAATGGAATAGATTTCAAGATAGTCGCACCATCATTGGTGACTAGCGATTCGCCACTGGAGGCTGACGTTAGCAATTTATCCATACCTTTTGGACCAAGGGTTGATTTAACCAAATCCCCAACTGCAATGGCTCCCACAAAGGACGAAAGCCTGGCATTCTCTGCTCTTTCTTCAGTGACCTGGTCCCCAAAGATGTTAATAGCCATGTTTATTTGTCAATGAAAAAGGCACTATTTCTTTTGGTTTCTATTGAACGTTTGCACACTTTCCAAACGACTTTTTTCTATTTCTTTGAAAGAAGTGAAAAAAAATGAAGATGGAGAAAACTGAAATTTGCAATCGCGAGCTCGTACTGAACCAGAACTATATGAATCAGAGTTCCACACCAATTGGTGTTTTGAAAACGAAAAAATGTATTTTGATGATAGTTTCAGATTGGCTTTCAAACGAAACCAATAATTGAAGTGTTAAAAAATTGGGTTTCGGGAGATGAGCACTTAAAGGAGATTAAGGATATTTGTTGCTAAGTATTTAAATTTTAAGTAATTTTGTTACTTTAAGACGCAATTAATAAATATGAATTAATTCCGTGATACTTGTCACTAAGTATCCCCACTATAAATTCAAACTAAAGCTGCTGCCTCAAAGTCAAATTGCTGCCGAGTAATAAAAAGGATTATAAAAAGAATTAAAATGCGCCGGGGAAGAAGAATAAGGAGGAAATTTTGGGGTGGAAAAAAATTTGCCATTTTAGATCCTAACCTCTTATAGCATAATACTCTTGGAAAGAGGACAGAGGAGTATTTGAGCGTTGTTCTTAATTGAAACAGACAAATAACAAAAACACTTTTTTTTACCAATTCATTCTTTTCAATTGCACATAAGATTCAGGTTCCTTTGCATCAAGTCTTGACATTTGTAACTGAAAAAACCGTTTCAAAGTCGATTTTGACAGTAGCAACAACAAGAATAAGAACAATCATAGTGATAAAAAAATAATGTCCAGGACAAACGCTAGCACCGACACACAGATACCTTCCTCATTCAATGAAACCGCGGAGTCAGCACAACTTCGTCATAAACAACTTTTCGATTCTATCGACTGTAAACACAACGGGAAAGTGTCATTTGAGGACTTCAAGAGAGCGCTGAAGGCATCCAAGCACCCATTGAAAGATTCACCATACGCTATGGAACAGCTCTATAAAGATTTTTTTAATGAAACAAAGACTGGAATCTCATTTTGGAGGCGACAAAATGCCATTGACTTTGAAAAGTTTAATGATCATTTAATGAAAGCCGAAAGCCAAATCAAACAAGGATTCAATCACCTTGATGCCGACAATGATGGTGTCATTACACGAGACGACATGTCTGCATATTTAGAGAGCATGGGGTTCAAAACAAAACCTAAAGAACTAGACAACTTATTTCAGAATATTGATAAGAACAACAAGGGCTACATCACATACCAATCTTTTAGAGATTCTCTGATATTTATGCCTAGGATGTATGGATCTAGAATTCAAACAGCTTTTAGATTTTTCAATGATGATTTAGAAAACCTTTCATCGGAAGGTGATGTCACTGTGGGAGAAGATATTCGAAGAAGTGTAGGATATTTTTTAGCGGGCGGCCTCTCGGGTGTTGTTTCAAGAACTTGTACCGCACCTCTTGATAGAATAAAGGTGTTTCTTATTGCTAGAACAGACTTGTCCTCAACATTATTAAAAAATAAAGATGCGTTACTTCACGATATTGAAGAAAGAAGACATATAAAAGTTGAACCAAAGAAGATTCAGTCCCCAATTTTAAGAGCTATCAGAACAATTTATAGACAAGGTGGCATTAAAGCGTTTTATGTTGGTAATGGATTGAATGTCTTGAAAGTGTTTCCAGAAAGTGCCATGAAATTTGGTTCTTTTGAAGCAACAAAGAAACTCATGTGTGAAATTGAAGGAGTCGATGATCAATCAAAGCTTTCTAAGTTTTCAACTTACATAAGTGGTGGTATTGGTGGTGTCATTGCCCAAATGACTGTTTACCCTATTGACACACTAAAGTATAGAATGCAATGTGCTTCCTTAGATTCTAAACTCAAGGGTTTCAAGCTCTTGGGGAATACTGCAGCTGATCTATACAAAGAGGGTGGTTTGAGAGTATTTTATAGGGGACTACTAGTAGGCATTGGTGGTATGTTCCCTTATGCTGCTCTTGATTTAGGTACCTTTACCACAGTCAAGAAATGGTATATGAAGAGAGAAGCTGACAGATTAAATTGCTCAATTGACGATGTTCAACTACCTAACCATTTAGTTCTTTCATTAGGTGCAGCTTCTGGTACGTTTGGTGCAACTTTAGTGTATCCGGTTAACCTTTTGAGAACAAGATTGCAAGCACAAGGAACTTTTGCGCACCCATATACATATGATGGATTTTTTGACGTTGCCAAACAAACGGTGCATAGAGAAGGTGTTCAAGGTCTCTTTAAGGGATTGGTACCCAATTTGGCAAAAGTTATTCCCGCTGTTTCAATCAGCTACTTAATGTACGAAAATTTGAAAAAACTCTTTGAGCTAAACTAACTTATTGCACGAATCAATCATCATCATTCCAAAAGCTAAAAAAATACCGTTTCAGCTCCCACTTCTATTGTTTTGTTTTATTTTTTTTTTTCATTTCATTTTTTTCTGCGGTTGATGGTTGCCTCCTCGACGTTTAATGTACTTCTGGTACGATAACCCTTTTCATGACTCTTTGAAGTACACGATGACTTGCCTATAGCTTCAAGAGACTCCTTTATTTAATATACTTTGTATTCTGTTTTTTTAAGATTCCTTGCTACTAGATGAAAATTTTCATGTGCCTCATGCACTTTTAACTCCGTTATTTCACTAAACAAAAAAGAACAAAAGCAACTGTTGCTTATTTTTTTCTCTATTGTTATCTACACTTAGCTTACATGTTAGCATTAATTGTTGATACTATTCGACGGCTAGGTGGGCTTGGTTTTCCTTTCTCACGTTTCAGATCTTATATTGACCCACCATCCATGCATAGATCGACTTACCGCAAATCAGTGCTTTATAGTGCACGCATGCAAAGCAATAAATAAACAAAGCCCTGTGCATGGCAAATCAATGGCTATTGAAATAAAATGACTACTTTGCTTAGATTTTCTCGTGCGTGGTGCCGAAGTTGACTGTTGAGCTCCTTTAATATTCTTATCGTAAAAAACTTATTATTGCAAGCACAGAACTTGCTACCCACCCTTGCGTGAGTGGCACTAACACCTAAAAGTAGCAAGAGAACATTTTGTCTTGACGTAACAATTGCTGTATCTGCAAACTTTTCACAAGTTGCAGTATTTACTTTTCAAACGTGTCGCGTTGATAAATTTTCAAACATAAACAAAAATATGGGTGATGATGAAATACTTATTGAAGGTTATAATGTTTAGGTGAGTGCCAGTCTCCCAAAAATGTTCTGCTTGTAGTTACATAATTACTATCAAACTGTATTTTGTTACTTTAAATAAGCTACAAAAAATGGGCAGATTAGAGTTAGTTGTATTTGCTAATTGTTTGATCTGTGGCCAAAATAGGAAATTGTGAGATTTATTGTGAGTACATCGCCTGCGGATTAATTGTAACACAATAGAACAGTCTATTTTGGGCCTGAGATTTTTGCTGTAGAAGCCACTTGCATGCTTGCTAAAAATGTCTTGTCTGACCGGCCCTCTACTGACTATATAAAACAAAGAATCGTGGTATCTCCACTTGTTCTATTATTTTTATTGATTTGTTCTTTGAAATAGATAAGACTCCCAGTGATACCCCATTTTTTTGCTTTTGTCACCTATAGTTGAAGCATATAACACAGGTATTCTTAAACCATATTCCATTCATTTAGACAAAGTTCAATTAACGTATTGTTTCATGACCCATAGGACTAAAATTATATAGTTTCAATCATATCTTCGACAGCAAGAGACAAGTCTGCCATTCATTTACATATATCATCATACAATTCCCTCTAATGTCAACACAATTCCATGACATATACCAGAATTCTACGTATCAACGCCCGGCTAGTAAACCCTATCCACTGAAAAAAGCACTTGAGGAAGTCTCTAGCTCGAAATTGAACTCAATGAATTCCGTTATTCATAAAGTTAAGGAATCATATGACGAACCTATTTACAATTTTGAGTTGGATAAACTACGACTTTCGTCGGACTCCACTGTCTTTGACTCAAAGTCAAACTTAGAGGACCTCAATACATACAGTGCTTACGACGATCTTATAGATACTGACGATGAGTTTAATGATCAGCAATTCAATATAGACGAATCTGACCACGATGAAGTTCTGGAAGAAGAGGAAGAAGACGTTTTTGACAATAACGGATTTTTTTATCCACCATGGAATAGTAAAATTAAAAATGATCTGGAAAGAGCTTATATGAAGTATTGTGACAGATTACCTGAGATAGAATATGAGGAGTTTTGGGATCCGGTCATGGTTAGTGAATATTCTGTTGAGCTACTAGAGGTATTCAGAGATAATGATTACAAATACTCAGTTGATCCTGATCTCATTCAACACACACAGACTGATTTGTGCTGGGATGACAGAAAATATCTTATTCAATGGATTATTAAATTACACTACAGGTTTAGACTAACACTTGAAACTCTTTATCTAACTGTCAACATTGTTGATAGATTTCTATCGATGAGTCCTGTTTGTGCCAACGAACTTGAATTACTTGGATCAGTAGCTCTTTTCATAGCTGCAAAATATGAAGAGGTTCACCCCCCAAATATGGAGCAACTACTATATTGTTCTGGAAATACTTTTGATGCTTCTGCCGTTAGAAAAGCTGAAAGTTATGTGATAAGTACCTTGAATTTTGAATTAAACTTTGTTGGACCCTTGTCGTTCCTAAGAAGGGTCTCAAAAGCAGATAATTATGATCTTCAAACTAGGACTTTTGCAAAATATTTTTTGGAACTAACAATAATGGATCACCGTTTCATTGGGGCTCCTATGTCGTGGTTAGCGGCGGGAGCAACTTATATATCCAAAAAACTACTACAACCTGAATCAAAATGGACTGATGAGCATATTGTCTACAGTGGCTACTCAGAAGATCAGTTGGAGCCGCTCTTACAAGTGGTTAAAGATTGTTGCATCAACTACGAGCAACATCATAAAATTCTTTACTGGAAATATTCAGATAAAAAATATCATAAATGTTCCTTATTCGTGCAAAAAATACTCTCTAAAGATACCCCTTGATAACATCAGTTCATTTCACAATTTGGATTATAATCATCTTTTTTTTAACGTTTACATTATTAATTAATCACCTTTTTGTTTTGCTTTTTGTTATTTCTATTTTTACATTTTTAGCTTAATATATTTATTTTCATTCATACTTTTCATTGATTATTGAGTAGTAGCAAATATTGTTTTCCATTACTAGCTCTTACATGAATAGTCATTGTAGAAAAAAAGAAAAAGAAAATTTAAAATAGATGAATAAATGTTAAAAAAGATATTAATGTATAAGATACATGATCAAGATGCTATCGTAAATTCAGCATTGTTGTTTGATCACAACAGTTGCAACCATCTGCAAAGTTCGCAGTACGTTTTCTGAAAATTGGTCAACAAATTTGTAACCTTATACTCTATCTTGAAATAACAATAATATATGCAGCTATTCTTCATGTATCATCAATATCAACGAAGAAAGGTAAGGTGGTTTTGGTGAAGGGATTTAGAGGAAACTCTGGATTAATAACTTCGCCTCCATTTTCTATTTCAGGAAACACAACTTTACTTTTTTTAGAGTCAACTCCATTATCATCCTGTTCTGTTAATCTCCACCATCTGTTGACTTTACCAGATGGAGCAGGTAATCCATGTTTCAAAATAACTTCCAATTTAGATTCATTGTTTATCTTCTTAACTGGTATAGATAAAATGCTTTCATAGCTTAATTCTGCTTTTCTCCGTTCGTATAACTCTTGCTCAATTTTAGTTCTCATGTTTTCATCTACAATTTCCATACTCACAAGAAAAATTGCATACACAGGCTTATGATCACTGAAAGTGTAACTTGGAATTGAATTATATTTCAATTGTTGTAATGTTTCTTTATTGTTGGCAAATGTTAAAATCCTGTCAGTCCATGATGGAGTTCTTTGCTTCTCTGATGTATCATAAATATCAGTGCCAATATCAAATTTATAGGTGGGTGGGAACTTGATTTCCATCTCATTAAAAAATGGAAAACTTTTGCCACTGTTCATTTGTACATTTAACTGATCATATTCAAACAATTTGGAAATAAACGCTTGTTCATTTGCCTCATCCTTCAATAACCCTTTAATGACATTCGCGTCCTTCTCTTTAGGCAGTATATCTGTTTTCTCTGCTTCAGAACCCGAATTGTCAGACTCAGCAGAGGTTTCGATGAACTCATCATCATCATATTCATGGAGTGATGCAATTTCCTTTTCCCCTTCTATTATTTTATCATTATTAATATCATCTTCATTATTATTGGGATTTTTTTTGTTATTATTTTCAGCACTATTTGTATTATCGGTGTCCTGCTTGAAAGGTGACTCACATTTTAGCATCTTTCTCACCAAATCGTTTGGCAATTGTATTCTGAAATTCATATCCCCCATCCAAATCAGGATGTCACTATCATTAATGCTTTTATTTTTTGAAAATTTGAGTCCTTTAGCTATCGTCTTATAGTTCAAGTGTCTTTCATCTTGATGATCATGTCCTGCTGCAAGATGGGATGCGATAAAGCAAATTTTTGACTGATTTGAGTAATTGATATTGATAGCAACACCTCCCTTGTTGGCACTCATACCTTTGAAGCCTGTTTTCTTGACTGCTGTTTCAATGTTACTGATTCCCTCAACAGCATCAGAACTTGAAAATACTAATAATAGTATTCCTCCCAGTTGTTCACTTCTTATTAATGAATAATCTCCTGCACTTGTTGAGTTAAGCGTGTCATTCAATTTACGTTCCCAGTGTTTCCTAATTGCTGGATCAATTGACATTACTTTACTTGGTGTTAGCTCAATAACTTCTTCTAATCCAACCACCACCAGGTCATACTTAGAAAAAATATCTTCATCTGGAAATAAAAGTGGCTTTAAATCACCATCAAAAGCGATACCATTAACGTTAAATGTAACAGTATAAATTAGCAACTCTTTCATTTGCATATATTCATCGATTCTTCTTTTCAATCCTTGTGACACATAATCATGGACAGGATCGATAAGCTCAACTTGAAGATCATCGTGTTTACCGCCCAACAACCTATCTAATTGACTTTGTCTCCCTGTAGTAGAGTTCACTGCTACCGTCGTACCTTTAACATAGTTTTTGCTTTGCTCAGCATATTTTTTGCTTTGCTCCGCAACCTTACCAATGATACCACCCGTCTTATTTTTGGTCTTGAAAGAAGTGTTATACGTATCTGCTAATTTACCAAGAGCCAATCCATTGGATTGCCATATGTCGTAATGAGAATACCACAAATCGTCGGGCAGTTTGTTTTTGACACCAAAGATATGTTGCAGGTAATACTCACTCACTCTTAACATCAAGTAGTTTGACCTTTCAATAGAGTCGAGCGTACTGACCAAAATTACACCGTTTTGCACGCTATCAATTTCATTGGTATCTAAGTTCAAAGTGAGGGCCCCATGATCGTTTAACTCCTCTAAACAGTTTTCATCGTTCAAGAGAGATTGAAAGTAACTATTGTTGTCTCTGTGTTTGTGACTCGTTGAATTGAATAATTTTTTGTATAAGACTAGTAGTTCTGGAGAATCTCTATGTAACTCTATAATTGCATTGTAATATCGGTTGCTCAATTCAGGTTGGGACCCTTTTGAGCTTAGCGCATCTAAAACAAACACCTTACCATATTGATAACATAAAGTTTCAAAGAAACGTGTAAATGCATGTTTTGTTCCATCTTCAGATCGTGGAAAATCTAGCTTTGTTGACAATAGATGCGAGTCTAGCTTCCAAAACAGAGGAACATTGCCCCTAACCAGCAAGTAACTTATCATGAGAAAGCCCAATTGTATCACCATTTCAGTCTCAACAAAGTTTGCCACGTTTCCATCATCATCCATTCCAAACGGACCAAATAAGTGTTTCACCTTTTTTGCATCTTGTCTTGAAATAATCAGCAGCTTACCATTCTTTACAGTTTTTTGATTGACGTAACCTCTAATGATGGTTATATATAACAAACCATTGTCAAAAACTAGCCTTTCACTCTCTGACAACCTCGATCTAAAAGCTGTTAGCTGTTCTATTAATCCATTGTTCCAAATGAATCGGCTTGAATATTCATTTGATTGCGTCGTATATTCCGATACGTTGAGTGATGTACGATCCTCCATACTCAATGATATATCTGTATCTGGTGAATAATAAAAGGTCCCTGTTGCCATCAACTTTGTGATTATATGAATTCCACTGTGTGAAAGTTCTGTTTCTTCATTGGGAACTTTATAATAGGACGATATTTCACCATTGAAGTTGACAAAGATGGTGTCACAAATCTGATAAATGTTCTGTCCCTCTTTAAACTCACCTATGTATTTTCTATCAATAATAAAACCTGCATAGTTAAACCCTTTAACGTTAATAAGTCCTAGGAATCCATAGATCTGTTTATTTATCAATTCCAACGGTTCTTCCATTGAGGGTAACTGTGCCTCCGGTATAAATTCTATCAAGCATTTACCTTGTGATGTATCACGCAAAACTAAAGCATAGTCTCCAGTTTTGAGAACCAAGGACCGTGTTGCTCTACTATAAAAGACTTTCATTTGATCTCCAATAGTATAAAGTTGTTAGTTTCAATGCTATTATTTCAACTACGTAATAATCTTTTAAGTTTTTGGAAAGAAAAACATGTGCTCAGCACAAAGAAGTTCGAATGCATAAACAGAAATAAACAAATTTGCAACTAAAGTAAACATAGAAAGCATCAAAGCTTTACAATCTTGTCCCTAATGCATCCATTTAATGCAGAAACAAGGGCTCGAAGACCAGATTGAGTGACGTCTTCGTCGATACCAATACCCCAGATAAGCTTTTTATCAGCAATTTTGACACCAACATAAGAAACAGCTTTAGAGTTTGAATCGGAACCAAGAGTATGTTCGTTATAGTGAACGATTTCAAAAGATAATCTAAATTGTGATTCAAGAGCATTGGCAAGTGCTGAAAGAGGACCATTACCAACACCGTGCAGGTTGAATTCCAAAGTTTTTGATTGCATTTGAGCAATGATTTGTCTCCCCTTCTCAGTATTCTTGGTTTCATATCCAGTAATATGAAACAGGTCCATTTTTGCAGTTGTTTCTAAGTCCTCTTCATTGGATTCGTCGTAAACAAAATATTTATCCTTGAATAAGTCAATAATCTCACCAGTCTTGAGCTCACGTCCTTTCCATTCGGTCTCTAATTGGACACGAGTGGAGAAGTCAATTTGTAGGCCTCTTGGTAAATCTAATTCCATATTTCTAAGAATTACCCAAGAAGCACCACCTTTACCAGACTGGGAATTGACCCTAATGATTGCTTCATATGTACGTCCAATATCAGCAGGATCTAAAGGTAAATAAGGCATGGTCCAAGTGATATCGCCAGTTCTATCAACTTGGTCTTGATACTTTTTGAAACCTTTTTTAATAGCATCTTGATGAGAACCAGAAAAGGCACAGACAACTAATTGTCCACCATATGGAGCTCTGGCGTGGACAGGAATCTTGTTACATTTTTCAACAACTTCAATGACAGAAGACATGTCAGAAAAGTCTAAGTTAGGATGGACTCCTTGTGTGTAAAGATTTAAAGCCAAAGTAACAAGGTCAACATTACCTGTTCTTTCACCGTTACCAAATAGACATCCCTCAACTCTATCAGCACCAGCCATTTGTGCCAATTCGGCAGCCGCAACGGCACAACCTCTGTCATTGTGAGGATGAAGCGAAATACAGACCGTTTCTCTATTTGTGATGTTTCTTGAGAAATATTCAATTTGATCAGCATAAACGTTTGGAGTTGACATTTCCACTGTTGCTGGAAGGTTAAAAATAATTGGATTCTCTTTGCTTGGTCGCCAAGCGGCCTTAACCGACTCACAAATCTTTAGAACAAAATCCGGACTAGTGTCACTAAAGGTTTCTGGGGAAAATTCAAAGTTCCAGATGGTGGATGCCATCTTTGGATCGTCCTTTGTCAAAGATCTCACCAGCTCAGTACATTCGGTAGCTTTTTCAACAGATTGTTCACGAGTAATACCAAAAATGACGTTTCTAAAACAGTCGCTAGTAGCTAAGTAGATGTGAACTGTGGCTCGTTTGGCTCCTTCTAAAGATTCGATAGTTCTTTTAATCAAATCAGGCCTACAAGGAGATAAAACTTGAATTGACACATCTGCAGGTGCGTTTTCCACACACCACCTTGTGAAATCAAAATCAATTTGTGATGCTGATGGAAAAGCAACTTCGATTTCCTTAAAACCAATGTCAACAAGTTTTTGAAAATACAGCTTTTTTTCAGGAATACTCATTGGGTCCGGTAAAGATTGATTTCCGTCTCTCAAGTCTGTTGATAACCACCTCGGAGTCTTGTTGAGCGTTTTTGATGGCCACTGTCTATCATTGAGTTTCAGTTGTGCGTCAAACTGTTTGTACTTAACACTTGGATCTTCAAGCATAGGCATGGCTTACTTAATATAGTCTACTTCTGTTTGTTAATATGATATCTTTAAGAGGCGGAGAAGTTAGTGCACCTAAGTCTTATATAAATTTTTTTTCACCTTATTTCTGCAATGACACATAGTCGAAAGATGTGTTTTTATAAATAAACGACAAAAATAGGATGAGTCACACCTGTCAGCCAGTAGTGAAAGTTAATACCGAGTTCCTTGGTGGTTTAGACCAAATATTCGGTGGTGTCAAGAGTGCCAGATGTAGTGTTGAGGGTACAGAACCAACAGTTTCAGATTTGTTGAAGCACATCACAACCAACCTGCTTGTTAACAACAAAGATCTTGATGTGTTTATTCAAGACGGAAGCGTGCGCCCAGGGATCCTCGTCCTAATAAATGACACCGATTGGGAGCTTGAGGACAAAGACGAGTATGTGTTAGAAGCAGGTGATGTGATCACCTTCACAAGTACTCTTCACGGTGGTTGAAAGGAGATACCTTCATTTGGAGAACCTTTTGTTCATTTTGGCAAACAAATGTTCTGAAATCCATTTGTAGTCGTTTTGCAATTTTCTAATAGTCGATCTAACGTTTCTTATAGTAGCAACATCAATATCGTTTCTTGGGAAACCATCAAAAGTGTACAAATCGGTGTCCATGTTGGCGTTCAAGGAACCGAGTTTTTCGAAGAAGGTATTTAAATCCTCGTCTAATTGCGCTTTTAGTACAACGAGTGCGTCTAGGGACATTGCATCTAATGCTTCGGGGCCATCAATGTTTAGCTTGTAAGTAAGCTTAGGTATGTTGTGAATGTTTGTCATCATTTATCTTCTATATAGCTGCGTCCAAGATAATAAGAAAATTAACATTATAGTATGCAAAAAATGATTATTTCACTAAATGGAATTTTTCAATTTTCTTGATATAGAAAGATTGTGATAAAAGTACATATTAATAGATCGAAACTTAGAATAGTAGAAGTAAAATCAAATAAGTATTTATAGTCTATATAAAACAAATAAATTTAGGTAGAGTTCAAGCTTTCTTCTTCGATTTTCTGGCAATGGTCTTGTGAGTGTCAGGCAACCATTGTTCAAAGTCAGAAGCAGATGCTGAAGCAGACACAGAAGATGCCTTTTCTTTCTTGGCAGCCCTGGCTGCTTGCTTCTTGTTAATAGGCAACATACTAGCAGGCAGGATACTTGCAAGATAAGTGGTGGCAAAGGATTGGTAAAGGAAGTAAGCGATAGCAAACACGGTACCACCAAGAATCAACTCAGCGAAAAGCAACTTTGGATTGAAAATGGACACCTTTTCGTCCTTGACATTGATGATCTTGTTATTGGTGGTCAACATCATGAACTGTTCGTCGTAAACAACATAAAGAGCAGGAGAGAGGGCGTATGAACCCGGTGTCAATTGGATACCGACCTTTTGGTTGAAAGAGGTTGTTTCGTTGTTTTGAATCTCAATTGGACCGATCTTGGCGGCTGTGATGTTGGCAGCAACTTCACCAGTGACTGGGTCCAACAGTTCACCACCGACTCCGAGAACTGTGATGAGTTCTGGCTCATAGGAAGTCAATTCGTAGCTCAACTGAATGGTTTCACCGTTGTAGATGTCCTCAATAGTGGAATCGTGTTCCTTGAACGCAATTTTAGATGTGATGTGAATATTGAATGGCTTTTCAGCAGTTGGGACAAAGTTTGGGTCAACCACAAGTTGTCTCTCAACTGGTACTTCTTCAGCAACGGCATCATTTGCAAACACCACTGAGGCGGCACTCAAAACGCAAGCCAAGATTGAAAACTTCATTGTTCACTCGACGTTGCTTCACTTCTATGATGAATAGAGATCAATCTACGTGGCACCAACGCATTTTTTCCAACTTCACTCTCAGTTTTCCAAAAGCGGTGGAAGCGTCCCAAAAGGGTAGTCCGCTCAGCACAGCAATTTCCCAATTAGGCGATTACCATCTACCAGCATTGCTATATGTGAATACAAAGCGCAGTGGGTACTGGGTTTAAGAAGAATAAATTAGGAAAGGTAGCTCAGAATCCCGATTGGGAAGGCGTTGAATTAATTGGACTGTTTGCCAGCTCTTTATAGGCTATTAGTTCCGAATTGAATAATAGTATGAACAAGCAGACAAGCCATTTTCCATTTAGAGAAAAAGGTATTTAAACACGGTTTTATGGCTACTTATGCATACACTGTTTGCAACCATAATTGACCATTATCAATCAAAACAACAACTAGCTACACTTCAATACATTTCTTTTTTTTTTAACTAAAAAACTCTTTGTTCAAAGAACTTCAATATTACCCACTGACATTCATTCATTCACTTAAAGGATCAATCGATACCTTCAAATAACTTACCTCAGTCTATCTTTTCAATAAAATGTTATCCAACCTACTTTCATTCCTTTTATTCGCACAATTCTTCACAAGTGCATTACCAATCCAACACAAGAGAGCCATAGCTTATGTTACTGCCGACGATGCTGTAACTGTGACACAACAGGTGACAGTGCAACCAACACAATACAAAACTGTTACCAGCGAAGTCGATGGTGTTTTGGGCACTTTCTTACAACAAGTCGTTACTGTCACCGCTGACAATGATTCTACATTTACAAGTGCCAGCTTGATCACAACTTCATCAACAAATACCACACCATCTACTCTTTCGACAAGCACAACAACTAGTGTATCTTCTTCAACATCAATAGATACAACTACTGGCAGCACTTTGTCACCTACCACAAGTAGCTCAGCAATTATCACAACTGCAGCCCCAACTGCAAGCACAAGCGAAAGCTCAAATACAGGCTCATCCAGCACATTCTTTAATACTACATCTGGTTCAACAACTAGCACAACCAGCACCTCAAGCACAACCAGCGCTAGCACCAACGCCCCAAGCACCTCAAGCACACTAAGCACCTCAAGCACACTAAGCACCTCAAGCACACTAAGTACCTCCAGCACGATATCTGTGCTCAGCTCGAGCTCGACCACAAGCTCTTCACAACCACTAACAGCCGACTCATCCTCAACCACACAAAGCGTGCCTGTTACATCAAGTTCCTCAAACATTCCAACGGCTACTACATTTAGCAGCTCTACTTTGTCGTCCTCGTCAACAACGGCGGCTCCATCACCAAGTGTGACTTCATCATCATCACCAAGCCCATCATCAAGTGAATTACCATTCACACCTTACGAGACCGATGTCGTAGGTGGTACTTGTTTCATTTATTATGCACAAGATGATTTAACAGCAACTTATGATGATGAAGAAACTACAACAATCACAATTACAAGTATTGTTGCAACCGTAACATTAGCTTTGACAACAACTGCTTAATTTAAGTTATATTAGAACTTTTTGTTTATACTTTAATAATGTTTACTATTTTCACCCAATTATCAATGTATTGTAATTCAGTAATTGTTTATATATATATAAAATACAATAGTTCAACTTTACCTTCAAGTATCACATTGTTAGTTTACACTTTTATTTCTTTCCAATGACTCATGTATTTAACTCATTGAAGAGTTCGTTCTGTTCAAACGAAAAATTTCTCTTATGTTTCTTAGTTGGACTAAATTGATTTAGAATCGATGGTAGCTCTTCCAAAGAATTTTGGGGCACAAATGAATCAGCGTTGTCTAATTTCAACGAATCGAAAGAAACATAACCTCGGAGTTCATTTTTAGGTATATTAATATGATTAATGTTGTTATTTGCACCACTATTGTTATTGTCACTGTTATTAAATGAATCCATAGATTTTTTAATCAATCCACTAACTTTACGACCAGCGTTATTCAAATTATTAGTAGTTCTCTTCAAAAGAGGGACAACCAAATCAGTACTAGAAACTGATATCGAGTCATCTATGCTTGTATTTTCCTCATCGACAAAACTATTGTTATTTATACTGCCATAGGATTTATTGAATGAAGATTCAATATCGTTAATTTCATCGTGTTGCTGGAAACTTAAAACAAAAACACCAATTATGACAAAGGTTGTCCCAAATAGTAAAATTAAACAGGTGATTAGTTTCAAATACGTCCATTGATTGAAAAAGATCAAAGAGTTGCTGATGCTAAATATATTGTAAATGCAAAAGACCAACGGGTATAGAATCGAGGTTGAAATGTTCTTCAATGCCAAATTCAAAAGGTAGAGTTGTGATATGCCTAGTGATATAAAGACGGTAACAATCAGGTATGTGATTGGAGAATTCAATGAGTTCCACTCATGATTGACAAACGCAGAAATTAAAATTTCAATACTTGATTTTGCTAGAAGCAAGGAGTGTGCAGACAATATACCTGATATTATACCGAGTGAAATACCTAAAAACTTATACAATTTTGAATTTGAATGGTTGAAGATCATGTTGATGAAGGATAAAGAATATTCGTAAGTTTTAATGGAAAATCTATAGTTGTATAGTTCACAGTAATATATGATGCCACTTGAATTTAGAGATTCCAAATGCCTCTGAAGGGAGTTTCGCAAAACTAGTATTTGATTTTCACACCTCAAAGATAAATTTGAGATGGACTTGTGCTTAAGCTGTTTATGAAGAAGATAAATCCAGAGCGCAAGTATCGAAATGACAAGTAGATTAATTAAGAGCCAGTTGATGAACACGCTTGCTTTCAAAAGCGTTACAAACTGCTTCAACGTGTAATCCTGTTCAGGTAGCTGTGCTCCGCAGTAAGCTATGCCCATTGCGCCAATCGATATGAAGATCGAAGCGTAGAAAGATTGGTACGTAAAGGGCTCGTTTAGCAGCAGTGAGTGGAAGATGGTGTTAAACAAAAGCCCTATCGACTGTAAAGGGGTCAACACTAGAATGGGCAACGCCGATAGCTGAATGGAGGAACCGACTAGATTGGCGGTTAAAAACATCAGGAACCCAATGTGCCACAAAGACTTGTTATATATAGAGGAAACATTTCTTTGGGATAGCAAATGCGATTTTCGTTGGAGAATGAGCCCTATGGACTGAGTTGCAGATGAGAGAATGGCCACTGTGCACCCCAAGGGGATGTTGCTGACATTAGACATTGTGTTGAAGTTTCAAACGCAGAGGAAGTGAAACTAAGAATGAGTGTAAGCACCTAGGTATATATGTGTATATATATACGTTTATATATGGATATATTCTAATACTAACTTTCACTTCACGTTATGTTTCGTTCTTGTGTTATCCAACTGATACAAAGTTGACCGAGTTGGTATCTTAAACATTTCCAGGGACAAGTTTTACAGAAATACGTGTTTTCGTATAAGGTGGGCCAGGAGCCTTTGCAAAGCGATCCGTCGGATGTCGGGTACCGGATACCACTGCCATGTACACTAAAACCTTTTGTAACCCGGAAAATAGGTCTGCAAAGGAGTGCCGCGTATCGGGTGTCGGTAAAAAAAGCAGCTGCGACACAAAACAACGCTGCGTTGTTGGCTGGCTCAGCACCAGCACAACAAGCGCAATGTCGTGGATGGTCCGCGAGTTGCCCCTTTTCCGATTCGATTTGAAAGACTGTAGAGATTAAAGGTAAGGCGTCGTGTTACTATGAGGGGGGAGCGGAGCGAAGGAATTGTCGGCTAGTGGTTTTGTCAGCATAGAGAAAGCACATGCATTGCAGTGTTGGCAGACTTCACACGAGTCAATCTCTAGTGCAGAGAGTGAGCCCGGAGGGAATAAACCGAACGCGGACCCGATCTATCCCCAGTGTCAAATTTATTCTAAAAGGCTCGCAACTCTTCACATTAAAAACCCCTCCTTATATATATAAGAGTATAAGTGATATATATATACACATATATAGTCGTTTAGGCCAAAGTCAGTAGCACCAGCCCAAGAACCCGGAAACAGTTCCCTTGTGCCGCATTTTAAAATACTAGCTTGATATAGATAAAGAATTCGATATATACAGATATAAATAAGTTCCATTACCCCGTGCTATTATGTTTTCCTCCATTGCCAGACGTTCAGTGATCAACATGAGACAGATCTCCACCAGCTCCCTGCCAAAGAAGTACGGAGGCAAGTACACCGTGACGTTGATTCCAGGTGACGGTATTGGTACTGAAATCACCGACAGTGTCAAGAAGATCTTTGCCAGCGAAAGAGTGCCAATCGAATGGGAGACAGTTGAGCTTTCCGGTATCGAAGGCCACGAGTCCAAGATCGACGAGGCTATCTTGTCTTTGAAGAGAAACAAGATTGCCCTCAAGGGTATCACTTACACCCCAACAGACCCATTCACAAAGTCGCTCAATGTTGCCTTGAGAAAGGAGTTAGACATCTTTGCGTCACTCGTCTTCATCAAGAACATCCAAGGAGTGCCATCAAAGCTTCAGGACATCGACTTTGTGCTTGTTAGAGAAAACACGGAAGCCGAATACTCTGGTTTGGAACACCAGTCAGTCCCAGGTGTTGTGGAGTCTCTTAAGATTATCACCAAGACCAAGACTGAAAGAATCGCCAGATTTGCTTTCGACTACGCTAAAAAGAACAACAGAAAGGAGGTCACTGCCATCCACAAAGCCAACATCATGAAGTTAGGTGACGGTTTGTTCAGAAACACCATCAAGGCCGTCGGTGCCCAAGAATACCCTGACATCAGTGTCAAGGACCTCATTGTCGATAACGCTTCCATGCAAGCTGTCTCAAAGCCTCAACAATTCGATGTCATGGTTACTCCTAACATGTACGGTGCCATTTTATCCAACATCGGTGCTGCTCTTGTTGGTGGTCCTGGTTTAGTTCCTGGTGCCTCTTACGGTAGAGATTACGCCATCTTCGAACCTGGTTGTAGACACGTTGGTTTGGACATCACCGGTAAGCATCTTGCCAACCCAACCGCCATGATTCTCTCTGCCACTTTGCTTTTGGAACACTTAGGTCTCAAAGAAGCCGCTGACAGAATCTCATCTGCTACCCACGAAGTTTTGAAGGAAGGTAAGGTTGTCACTCAAGACATCGGTGGTTCTGCAACTACTGAACAATTCACTGACGCTATTTTAGCTAAATTGGCTTGATTTAATCAAAGTCCAAACTGGGAACTTCAAAAAAAGTTGTGACTTTATTTGGATTATCACCATCACCATCATTTTAACGACAAATATATTATAAATCTATATCTATTTTATTACATATTATTATTATTATTATTTATTTATCAAACTAAACTTTCTTACTTGGGTTAGAAATTTCAAGTGGAAAGGGTGTTGATAAAGAGGAAAAGCAAGAAAAAAAAATCCCATCCGCCTTTACATTAAAAGTGATTAAGTAAGCTATCTTTATCTGCTCTTTGGACTATCAGAGATGGAGTTCAACCACATTTTCATCAACCTTTATCAATTGAAAACTCCAATTGTAAAAATATTAAAAAACTTTAAAAAGATCCAACAATTGGTGGTGAAATCACGTCAATTAACGAATAGATTGATGGCCAACTTACAAAAAGACGGTCAGATAGATGTTGCAATATTAGATAAGCTCATTAAACATCAGGAAGGATTCAATAAACGTCTTAAAACGAGGATTGCTACTCACAATGAATTGTTATCGAGGATAAATGTAAGACTTGATAGATTCAAGCATTGCCATGACACAGACAAGATTCAAATCGACTATCTTCAACAAGAATGCAATCTACTTCTAATAGATTACTTACTTAGAACAAATAGTATTGAAGCAGGAACTTTGATGGCAAGAGAATTACAGCTAGATGGTTTAATTGATTTAGATGTTTTAACTCAAGGCCTGAATATCTACTCGGAGATTAGAAATAATCAAAACCTTGACCTTTTAATCAGTTGGTGTATCGAAAATGATAGTTTCTTGTCTACCCAAATTAATGAAGACATTCTACACCAAAGTAATAGAGATACTTTCAATGATGGGAATGAAGAAAATGGAAAAGTAGAAGGCAATAACTGGAAATCTGGCAACAGAGAGATAGAAGATGAAGAAGAGATTGATAGCTTTGAAGTTAATAATGATAAAATTGAAAATGAATACTTTATGGGTAAATATGGATTGATGTTTGAATGCCAGCTTCAGCGTTGTATCGAGTTGATAAAGAGGGAAAATTTAGAATTAGCTTTTGACATCATTAGCAGTCAACTAAAAATTGGTGATTATATACCCCCTGTTGTGAAAAAGGTGTCATCTTTGGTGTGGTTATGCAATATTCAATTCAAAAATAACGTTTTAGCAAATGGGCCTTTTACCGACCCCTTTGATGCTTATGGCGAAGAAACTATTAAAATGAACAGTTCCGCCTGGAACTTGATTAACTCAAAAACACAATGGAAAGGATTAGCCGATTTGTTTTGGATTCAATTTAAAAAACTTTATGGGTTACCAATGGAGCCTCCATTGTTGACATTGCTGAGTATTGGTGCTTCGGCAATGAAAACCCATAAATGTAAAACAGATCAAGAATCAGCATTATTTAAGAAACTCAATGGTACACTTAGCAACTTGGAGAGCGAGTGTCCAGTTTGCTCGTCAGCTTTATCGAAACTATTTGAAAATGTGCCATACAGTTTACAGTCGAAGTCAAAAGTTTTCGATCATCCTGTATTATTGCCAAACAAAAAAGTTTATCCTTTGGATAAGTTGCTGGTCTTAAGTTCGAATATGAACCATCCAACTAACAAAGGAATTTGCTCTAGATTGAGAGATGAAGAATATTTGATTTTTAGAAATAACAAGGGGTTTATCAATCCTGATTATGCCAAAAAGGTTTCATTGGATATATTGAAGTTAAAGTTAGGTGACTGGGTCATCGAAGATCCTATAAGTTTGCGCCGTTTTCAGATAAGTGATTTGGAGAAGGTCTATATCATGTAAAACTACATTACTTTATATTTTGTAACTGGCAAATACTTAAAAGATACTCAATTGTGGAGTGTAATGAATGAAGATGTCTTGACATATTTTTTTTTTACAGATCTTTTTTTTTAATAAATTTTTCACCCAAAGATCTAAGAAAACCAGATAACTTTTTTTTAAAGTGGTCAGGGTCTTCAATTTAGTATAAAGATGGCAAGAGGTAAAGGAAAACTTGCGAATGCGTTAGCCAAACAGCTAAATCATGAAAAGGCAATTGCTGTTAAGAAAAAAAAACTTGAAAACAAAGAAAAGTTCTTCAATGCAAAGCCTAAGCCAAAAAATATTAAAACTGAGAAGCCATTTGTTCCATTCAATGTGAACGATAAAATATTGTTGGTGGGTGAAGGAGACTTTTCTTATGCATTGAGTATTGTGAGTGAAAACTTGATCAAACCAGAAAACCTAGTTGCAACATCATTTGATTCACTTGAGGAGCTTCAGAAAAAATATTTAGACGAATGTATATCTAATATCGAACTGCTAAAAAGTCTTGGTGTCAAGGTATACCATGAAATCGATGGTACACAGTTGAGTAAAACACTCGGTGTTCAGGGGGGTAATAAACGTCAGGGTAATGGAAGTGGAAAGACGCTGGAAGTTTTAGGATCGTTAGAGCTAAACAACATTATTTTCAACTTCCCGCATATTGGCCAGGGTATCAAGAATGTGGAGAGGAACATCCAGGAAAACCAGAGGATGCTGATTGAGTTTTTTAAAAGTGCCAGGATCCTTTACGATATTCTCTATTTTCAGAGAGATACCACCAAGGATTACAAGACTACAGAAGAACAGTCGCTGAGTAATATGTCAGTGGAGGAGGCTGAATGGAGCTATTTGAACAAGAAAAGTGCTGGTGCTAATACGAGGTGGAATGATAAGGAAGTGATCACGGTGACGCTGTTTGATGGCGAGCCATACGACTCTTGGAAAATCAAGAAGATTGCGAGAGATGCCATCGGCTACTGTGTTCAAAGATCTGGGAAGTTGAACTGGGAAACGTACAATGGCTATTCTCACAAGAGAACGGCCGGTTTGGGTAAAACAAACAAGGAATCGCAGGATCGAATAGCTAGGATCTACAAGTTTGAAAAATATGTACCATCAAAGCCAGACAAAAAGAAGAAAGATAGCGATGATGAAGATTAGTTTTTCACCAAAGCCAAATATTGGTGTTAGCATAATATTTTATATACATTGCAATACATGCAGCATTTTCTAAAAGATAGAGTTAAATTTGCTGGTAATATCTCCTCACGATTTAGAGTTTCCATCCCACTAAAGAGCTTTTTTTTTCCCTTCACGCAGCTTGCAGGAACCTTAAATACAAAATCGTGCATCTTCAAGCAAAAGAAAAAAATTTTCTTATTGTTTGGGACTCGTGGATTCATATGCATTAAGGAGTAGGTTTTGACTTTGGGAATAGGGAGCATAAACGGGAGCGTGGTTGCTATTTATAACAGTAGTGGAAGAATTGGAAGAAGCGTTCATTGAAGCATTGTCCAGTAGCTGGGGGTGTTGATGATTGTGCTGTGTGAAAGATTTACTTTCGTAATCAACTCCGTTTGGTTGTTGAAAACCTACATTGGCCTGCACTGAAGGCATAGAAATGGGGTTACTCATTGGTACATTATTGTGCACTAGCACGTTTCCCAACGCTGGTAGCATATCGCTTCCCCCCCTAACTGGGACGTTGGACTGATAGTGTTGGAGTTGATCCGCGTATCTAGGCGCTGTGTGTTGCATGTTGGCATTGTATTTTGAGAATATGGGATTGTTGCTGCTGCTTAGGCTATTTTTATTGTCATTAATGGTATTTTGTGCGTCATTATGGTGAATGTTATCATTGATATGGTCGTTGGTATTGTTGACCAAAGTTATGTCGGAGCCATTGATGTCGAAGTTCGGGTCCTGTGACACGCGGCCCTTGGCAAATGACTTGAGGTTCCAGTGGATCGAATTGTTATTGGCGAACGTAGTGGACACTATAGGAGGTGTATGGTGCTGAACCTCCAATGGCAAATACAGCCTCTGCGACTCATTGGCACTATCTAGCATGCTCAAATTTTGTTGGGTGACCATCTGCTGGTATGGAGGTAAATGCTGGTATGGAATATAATGTGTTTGATCGTGTGTGCTTATAGTATTATCATTATTATTATCGTCGTGGCTACTAATATTATCTAAAACGTGTGTGTGTTTTGCTGGCAACACATGCTGCTGGTCCACCGGGCCTCTCTGCGGTTCCGTGTACGCTGCCGACACCCCGGCAACACTGAACGGAGATTGGTGGATAATAGATGGCAGGTCCATGGAAGTGATTTGATTTTGCTGTAGACTCTGTTGCATGTGCATATTCTTGTTATTATCAATTGACGAAAGGTTGGAGCTGTTTGCAATGCCAGTGTCCTGGACGGCGCCCACCGAGTGCTGCTTGAAGAGCTCCCTGGTCTTCTTTTCAAAGTACTTTTTCCTTCGCTCCTTCTTCTTCAGCATCTGCTCCTTCGTCGGTGGGTTTGGAGGACAATCTCGACACGCTTGTTCTCTGTGGTATCTTGTGCAGTTACCACAAGGAGTCTGCATGTCACATTTGATTTTATGTTTCTTGCATGGACCACAGTTATATGATCTGCGACTCCGTTTCTTTGGACTACTAGGTAGTGCCATGTGGTAGGTTATAGTAGGGTTTGAGAGTGGAAAGAAGCTGACCACCTTAAAATTGCTAACTATTTTTTTTTCCTCCTAAACTTTTTCTCCTATATATATAGATATATATACTGACGAATTGAATATCAATAAAATTTTTTAGTTAATGCAAACCTTATTATGATACCATTAGTCCCTCTGAAAAAAAAACTGTCGACTGCATTGCATGCCCAAAACTACTTCTGTACAAAAGGAGCAATTATGGTGCTTTTTTTCTCCAACAATCGTCTCCCATTCCAAGCGCCTGCCTCAATTTTCTTTGCATAATGCGACACCCCCCTTTTTTCGACATTTAATGCACACAATAGGGGTCCCATGGCATTAGCTTTTCGTGCAGTGGTGCCCCCGAGTACAAAACACCGGTGATATGCAGCTACACTACACGTCCATGGCAGCTCTCCGTGTACTGGCACTGCACTGGTGCCAAGGAGGCGACATAGTGACGCAGTGGCCACCGCTGCTGCATCATGCGGGTGTGCCAGTGGTGTCGCCCTGTCTTTCTGTTGGGCATGGGCCAAAATGTAACAACATTAACACTGGCTTCGGAGAATTGCCAGCACCACACTAGTGTAATTTCTGGAGCATTTTTTTGCTAACTTTTTCCAATTGAAAACCGACACTACAACATACACGCAAAGATAAGCACCACGCGTTGCCCTGCGCTCGTTACACGCTCCCTTTAGTGATAGCAACTGTGCCAGCACTACAACAGCGGGCTCCGCCACGCACTGCCAGGCCACTTGTGCCAACTGGCCCTTGCCTTACCCTTTTATTTTTGGTTTATTTTTTCCTAATGCATGAGACTGCTACCGTGCATATTCTTTTTTAGACTGAGATACAGCTTACATTTGGTTCCAGTAATTTTTCAGGCAAAATTGAGAAATTTTCCGAAAGGCCTTGTCAGAGCAGATTCACGCCTGGATCTTATCGTGGTATCAATATTTGACGGCCCCAGCAGACAGCTGAACAATCTCAATGGCAACACAGGACACAATGCAAACGACACGAAACAATGTTTCCGCGCTTCCCACAATAGCACCCGGCCTGAGAGCAGAGGTGGACCAGTTGCGGCAGTCGTACCAGCGGCAGACGTTCTGGAAATACCACATTACCAAGGTAGCACCGTTCGAATACTACCTCACGACAAACCCAGATCTCAAACACCGGGTGCTGAGGAACGGGCCCAGCTACTTTGCCAAGCTGGAGACCCAGAACAACTCGTTTAAGCTGATCCTCAAACAGCAGACGCCGGCGTCGTCTCTGGTGGTGGTTGAAAAGATCAACGGCGACTACAAGGTCAGCTACGAGTTCAGCGAGCACAAACGCGGCGCTGTGATAGTAAACAGCAATGGGGCCCAGCGCAGCAAGCTGTCGCTTAGATTCCAACAGCAACAGCAACAGCAGCAACCACAGAGCAGCCTAAACGAGAGCGTCCACCTCCAGAACGACTACACTTGCGGTGAAAAGCTTCATGTGTGCGAGCTCAAGGACGTCAAGAAGGGCATGCTTTTTAAGAACAAGATCAATGGCGTCAAACTGGGCAAACAGGGCTCCCTGTACTTTCTAGACACCTCCAATTTACCAGACAACTTCTCCTGGTTTGATCCGGTTGTGGCCTTTTTCAGGCCTTGCAATCGGTCAACGACAAACAAGCTCACCAAGAACGTTCTGAAGACATCCCGGCTGTCGTTAACGGGTTCCAGCTCCTCCGGCGCAAGAAAGATGTTTGGCACCAGCAAGGTAGACTTCTCCAGCCTCTCTATAGGCAACGGATCTGATTCTGACGACGATAACGACAACTATGAAGACGACGATGACGATGATGATTTGGACTGTGACGATACAGATTCAAACAAGCTACAAAATTACTATATATCCCACGATGGCCTCTATTCAAGGCACCCGCTAGACGACTCGCCCAACGACTACAAGCTAGGATGGCTCACCATTTATGAAAAGGCCAATTACTTTGACATAAACTCAAAAGGCTGCCATTGGCAAGCTGTCCTGGCAATGACGCTTGCTAGAGCCTTTGAAGCTAATCTTTCCAAATTAGGCTAGCTATCTGATCCACTTTCTTGTGTAATTTTTTTTTGAGATTTTTGTATAATCTCATTGGTGTGTGAAACGCAGAAGTCAACTCCAATTTGTAATCGACAATACATGCCTAGTGACATAAATGTATGGTACTCCTCTCAATCAGGAACTTCAGAGCACTTATCTCAGCTTTTTTCCAACTATCTTTTGAAGAATTTGAAGGTTGGTGGTCAAGAGTGCAGCATTTCTTTGAATTCGGTATCTGTTCTACATAGTGTTGACGAACTGAAAAATTTACAAAGCTCTACAATAAATGTGTTTTTTATTTCTTCATTTGGAGAAGGTGAACCCTGTGATGATGGTGTTGAGTTTTTTAAGTTGATGAACTCGGTTGAATCATTGTCTTTGACATATTCTCTTTTTGGTTGCGGTAACTCACAATATGATATTTACCAGGCTATGGCTATCCAGCTGGATGAAAAGCTAACAGGATTACAGTGCAAGCGAATTGGCTCTGTTGGGTTTAGTGATGAAAGTAGAGACATCATCGATGACGTTTTCGATGAATGGCTATTTGATTATCTTTCTCCGTTGGTCAAGCTTTTGGGCGATAGCTGGGAAATTGTTGAAGTCAACGATTACAGGCCGATGTACCTTTTCAAGGAGGCCAAAAGGGCTGTGGAAACTGTTTCAAGACCCCCATATCACGAATTGAATCCCTTTGTTACTCAGTTGGATCTAGATTCAACAGAAATAATTAATTCCTACTTGAAAACTTCGGTGCCTCTACTTGATTCCAAAATGAAGTACACTACCGGCGATCACATTGGTATCGTTCCTCAGAACTCCTTGAATGATGTTCTGCAGCTGCTCAACATCCTAAAACTGCAGAATGAGGCCGATCAGCTAATCCAAGTGACTCCTGTTAATAGAATGAACCAAACGTGGTTTCCGAAGTCCCTTTCATACAAACAACTACTTTTAGATTATGTTGAGATAAACGGGATCCTGAGTAGACGGTTAATCAAAGGGCTAATCAAGTTCTTAAATCTGCAAACACAACAGCAATTACTAACACTGATATCGAACAAAGAGGAGTTTGAAAGCTCGATTACAAAGCCAAAACTGACTTTTGTGAGGTTCCTGGAAAAGTTCAATATTGATGGGTCACGCATACCTCTTTCATTCATCATTGAAAATTTTGGTAAGCTGAAACCTAGATTCTTTTCGATTGCCTCCAGCAACACCACATCTCCTTCCTCCTGCGATATAATAGTCAAACTTATCCGGGAGGAAACTTTTCATGGTGTTCTGAGCAACTGGATTCAACAAATTGCTGATCGCAACACTGCCAACAGGGTACCGATGTTCACCAGAAAATCTAAATTCAAGCTGCCTTTTGATTTGTCAAAGCCCATTGTATTGGTTGGTTCTGGAACCGGGATTGCTCCGTTACTTGGGTTTTTACAAGATTTGGAAAGGAAAGCCGATAAATGTGCCATGATTCATTTATTTTATGGCCTTAGAAACCTAGAAGAGTCGCTACTAGATATGGCCAATTACCCAATGCTGAAACAAAAGGGGAAACTTGTCATCAATTATGCCGTATCCAAACCTCTGGGACCAAATAGTAAACAATATGTCCAAGACGTAATGTTAGGTCAGGCTCAGACACTCAATGACGCATTACTGGCAGATAAAGGTTACATATTCGTCTGTGGTGATGCCTTGGGGATGTGCCACGGTGTAAACCGCGCGTTAGTGGATATATTGGGACTTGGCAAAAAAGATCTCAGAGCAGGACACCAACAGCTCCAGTACATGAAGTCCATGGGCCGATACAAAGAAGACGTTTGGTGATTTTCTTTGGTTCTGAGCAAATTATGACCACTATGGCTTTTTCGCCGCTAAATACAATTCTCGTTTTTTTAGTGTGGCATGGCTTTTAATCATAGTGTTGAACCGTTAAAAAATCAAACACTCACCAGCAATAGAAAGTCAAAGAAGGGCCGATTCAGTTGAGTTTAGAAGTTCAGGAAATAAAATGCAGTCTTACTCATCATCGATCAATTTATCCCGGGCGTCGTCTGTTTTTTCAGTGAATTCCAATGATTACGCCAAGTTGCCAGATAGTTCACTAGACGAGGCGCTGAAGGCCATTGATAACATCTTGCTAAATCAAACCAAGGCCATTGGCAACCTGACCAGCCAGTATCAAAAGTCCGAATGGTCTATCAGCCAGATGAAGTTGTCTTTGATCACGTTGAACAGCTGCTTGAATAGAGGAGGCAAAATCATAATCTCTGGTATGGGGAAATCGTTCAAGATAGCCATGAAGACCGTGGCAACTCTGAACTCGCTTGGACTTCATTCTGCGTCGCTCCATCCATCAGAAGCCCTCCATGGGGACTTGGGCATGATAAGAGAGGACCACAACGATTGCTTAGTAATCATCTCTGCTTCGGGGAACTCGCCTGAACTTGCATTGATGTTGAATTACATACCATTATCGACCCCAGTGATATTGATGACGTGCTGCAAAGAAAGCAGCTTAGCCCAGCACCCCAGAGCGACATCCATCTTGTATGCCGAACTCCCAACACATTTATCAGAAAAGAATCTCTACGGTTTGAGCGCACCAACGATTTCAACTACGTTGTGTTTGACCCTCTTGGACGCAGTGTCGATTGCCCTTAGCGAGCTTAATATAGGCGACTTGAGCGTAAGAAAGATGATCTTCGGTACCCGCCATCCTGGTGGTGCGATTGGCATTAACTACCAAAATGATGCATCGGCCAAGGACGAAGTGATTAACCAAAGCGAGAACATCATTGCGTCGAAGGAAACTAACTCCGCTGATCAGTTGAACATGGAATCGTTATCTCTTGCACATAAAATGGAACACGGTAACACTATTGAAATAGACAAATTACCAACTGACGAATTATCATTTTTGAAACTGATCACTTGCAACACTCTATTGGTTGTGTCTGACAACAGCAAAAACGAAAAGTACTCAATTGTTTCTGAAGAGGCCAAAAAGCTGTATTGTGATTCTCAATTAGCCGGCATTGAGTTTGGAGCTATGCTGTGTAAATTAGACGAACTTAAAAAGCAAATAATAGCCTGATTTTTGACAAGTTGCATAGGTGTAAAACGGTAACTTTTGTAATGAACTTTAAGACAACATAAACCATGAAAATGATGAAAACTTGTAATTAGTAGCCTTCTATTTACATAATCTGTGACTAGTTTGGCCAAAAATCACATCTGAAAATATATTTTCAGTCCTACCTATTGATCATGCTTCTCAATCACACCTTCCACTCTACTGCGATCCCTGCCACACCGTGATATTCTCTATTCACTTCTTGCTCTATACCAAAATACGATTTCCAGTGCTGAGCGTCTTTTTTGGAGCGCGCGTTTCATAAAACCTCACCAAATAGAGAATTTTTACCATTAATCTCTTCTCAAGAAAAGACATACTTACATAGAGCACGAACTTCTTGTTTGAGTTGGCTGTATTACTGTCGCAGAGCGAAAGAAATCATTGGCAAACGTTAACAAATTTGTTATATTGAAAGGTCAGCAGTTTATAGACAGTGATACTGACACCAATTGTGAGATAACACCGCAAGTTAATTTTTCGACCTTTGTTTCACCACAATAATTATGTCGTTATTGTTTAAAAAGGCCAAAGAGAAGACGTCCAAGGAGAAACCAAGAGTGAGATCTGGATCCAGCATACACAGTTTCAACCCCAAGAACCCGTTTGACGCACCAAAGGAAGTTGCTCAAGCAACAGCTGCATACTCAGCTAAAAGAGCTGGCGAATTATCATTTAAGAAGGGTGATTTCTTTTACGTGATCAACAGCGTGCCGACACCAGATGGGTGCATTGAGATCTACGACCCTACCAAAGGCCAGAAGGGTCGGGCACCAAACAACCTTTTCAAGTTTTTTGAAAAAACACACAACCAAGCTACTGAAACTGGCAGTAAAAGCAATTCTAGAACAACATCCACTGGAAGCAGTCCAAATGTGCAACAACGAGTGATTTCCCAAGGTTCAAATAACCAATCTCATACTATTCCCACTGCTCCTGTGGCGCATGTTGCCACACTGTTTGGTATTGTACTATACGATTTTCGTGCAGAAAGATCGGACGAACTCAGTGTCAAAACCGGTGAAAAGATCATCATTTGTGCACACCACGACTATGAATGGTATATTGCCAAATTTGTAGACAAAATCGGCGAGGTGGGTCTTGTGCCAGTGTCATATGTTCAACTGATAGACACCGTTACAAAAATCCCATTCAAAGAGCAGCCATCGGATGTTATTGTAAGAGAAGGGTTGCCTACTATCGACCAATGGAAAGCAATAAAAAACAAACATAAGGCTAGTGCCAGACCTGTTGGTGAGGCTATTAGAGATCAGCTTTCGAGAAACTCGTCACAGAAAACAAATCCTCATTCATTTGGCAAAACTTCAAATCATGCATCTAATATCTTTGAAATATCTAACATTCATGCAACAAATGCCAATATTGAGTCTTTCACTAGTACTAATAATAAATTTTGGTTTTTAGTTAGGGTAACAATGTCCGATGGCTCTATCAGATCACTTTGTCGATATTATGAGGACTTTTTTAATTATCATCAAAAGCTCTTATCTGCCTGGCCACGAGAAGGTGGTAAATTTGATGGTAAAGATAGAAAGGATCGTATCTTACCATATATTCCAGGACCGGTAATTGATGTTAACGAAAGTCTTTGCCATAAGAGGATGATTGATTTGAATGAGTATCTACAATCTCTACTTAAATTACCTGATTACATATCTAAATCATCTTTAGTCGTATCATTTTTTGATTTGATGGGAGGTGATCAGTTAGTAAATGACTCAAACCATTCACCTGCACAACCAATAAGAGCTGCACCAAATCTGAAGATTTTGAATTCAGATCAACAGGCCCCACCTATTTCCCATCAATATCAACAACAACAACAACAACAACAACAACAACAGCAACAAACAACAAATGATAGATATTCACAATCTCATCAAGATAGGTTGTCTCAGTATGAACCAAAAAGATCAAGTGTTCTATCTTCTAAAATGAATAACTTAAACTCTAATGGCTCTAATTCTATAGATTCTCAACGTTATTCATCAAGATCTTCAAGCCAAAATCACGATGCTGACCTTCTTAATGGTCCAAATAATACTGGCGGAGCCATTAAACATCCTACAATATTGGATGCTTCGACTAGGTTGAAATTGAAGTTCTATTACAGAGATGAAATTTTTGCCCTTGGTGTTCCCGGTAATATAACACTGAATGATTTGAAGAAAGCTGCCATTGCTAAAATTGATGAAGCAGATGATCCAAATATCAATGCAAAAATTAAGATATTACCCAAAAATGAAACTAATATAAATGAGTCCTCTTATAATGAACAGCAAGCGTTCGTTACTGATTCAGATTTGTGGGAGTCTTCAAGTTTCACTGACAAAGGTAAGTTTTTGCTTGTTGTTTGAATAAAGTAAAATAAAGGCTTATCAGTAACGCGTTTTGATAATTGGTAGTTTTATATCTTTTTCAATTTATATCTATTATGTATTATTATTTTGTACCTGTTTGTTCACTACATGCTATTTTCATTGAATTACTTTGTTTTTCCTTTTTCTTGAAAAAATTCTTTCTATTAGTCAGTTATATACAGTTATAAATTGTACAAGAGAATTACAAGTTGATGAATCGGACACTGAAGCAGTGTCTAAAGCATATGCTTAACAAGTTTTATATTCTTATTTTCTTTTTTGTCTCTCAGCCATTTCCTTCCTTTTCTTGGCCTTAGCGCTATGAGCCCTCATAATATTTTGCAATTCGCTTGCGTTGGTATCCAGCAAAATTCCGTTCTCAGCATCATCATAAACATTCAATTCACTATCTTCATGTCTGAACGTAGAATTTGATATTTCTCTGAAATAGGTATCGAATAATCTTTGTTTTTCTGTTGGCGAGTTGATCTGATTAAGTTCAACTTCAATGTCCCATTTGTAATTTGATTCTGGATTTATAAAATCAATGTCTGGAAATGGGTTCAAATCTTCACACAACTCATTATTGAAATAATGATTGAACTTTACTTGGTACACAAAAAAGCCATTTTTTTTTGTGCTTGACTTTAAAATACTTTTATTGAGTTTGTAAAACTCTGTTTTATCATTAGGTCTATTTTTGACCAGGAACTTAATCTTGTCCATCGTTGTGTAATCTTCTAAATCTTTCAAAGCATCTGCATATCTTTCATTAACAAGCATTTGCATTTTTTCTAATTGATACTCTTCTAAAACATTAACGACAATGGTCAACTCAACTGGTCTATACGGTTTGCGTTCCTTTGACTTTGATGGTTCTTTGGTTGCCTTGATTTCAAGGTTCGGTTTCACTTGGTCCACATTATCCAGCTCCGTTGATTCCTTATCTAGAACAGCTGAAACATCGGTATTATTATTTTCATTTGTTGAAATTCTTGGTTCATATCTTTGTTTTTTAATAATCATTCTATAGGGCCTTCCTTTGGTATCAATGGTAATTTGTTTCATGATTTTCGTTAAAATGGCCATAGATGCTCTCAACTCATAATCAGCTACTTTTGATGATAAAACTTCTCTTTTTGATTGATATTGATTTCCGATATCATTGGTGATATTTTTCAGCACATTTTGATTAAAATTACCAACTTCATCAATGACCTCATCGTCGCTAGATTCAGTACTTGATTTTTGAAAGAGCTTATCAGAATATCTCTGACTGTTCAATTCTCCAAAAAAGAAATTATCAATCGCAGGTAATGGTAGATACTGGTAACCTAACAATTTTTTCATATTGTGAAAGGCCATGAAAATACCATCCATATTACCCAATCTTGCTTGAAGAGAATACTTAAACATAACAATTCTGGCAGCATCAAATAGCTCTCTTTCAAAACTTTCCAGGAGACCATGTGTTTTATGAATTTCATAGTTTGTCGGATAATGATTTGTATGTGCAATATCCATTCTAATGGCACAGACCGCTCTGGTTTTTATATCAAAAGTACCCTTACCCGGCAACTGTGAGTTATATGCATCTAATTGGGACCGAATTAAAAACCCATCAATCTTGGCATAATGATAAGCAGAATCATCTTGAGTTGGTTCTTCTATAGACGACTTCAAATACTGTTTAAATTCCTCTGGGCTTTTCGTTAACATCAGCTCCAACGCATTACCAAGGATTGACAATGTAATTTCAGTGTCTGTTGATCTGTCTGCATCCACTGAATAAACTCCAATTTTCTCTTTCGGTGTAACTACCACTGACGTTGGTACTGTTGAAAAAAAGGAGAATTTTGAAGTTGGAGGAAATGCACTTGAAAAAGAAGAAGTGTTGATAAGTCTCCCATTACTCAAAGCAGAATGCAATTTCATCAAAAGCCCTGTCATCGATGAAGTTGAAGATATAAAATGAACTCTCTTCTCTGTAGAATTAAGTGATTTTGATATATCTAATAATCTATTATCTCTATTTGATGGAGTAAAAGAGCTGATCTTATCCATTTTCAGCTCATCAATGTGTGGAATCTTTGTCAAATGGGCATTGAAATTAGAGTATCCTGTTCTTGGGTCACATTGATAATGCACTCCTGGTGAAAAAAGTGTTCTTTTTAATCCATGTTGTAATTGTGGAACCGATTTTTTTGGATTATCAGAGAATTCACGTAATGGCATATATTTAGGTACATTTTCCCTTTTAAACCTATGTTTAAATAATGATGTAGTTACGGGAATATTGTCTTCAGTCTCTTTTTCTTCATTTATAATCTTTTCAACAGTTTTCAATGTTTTAGCATTCAAATGATGTTGATAAGGAACTTGATCAAGAACAACACTGTAACGACGAAAAGTACTTTGCCTATTGGTAAAAAGGGATGATACTCTAATGGCTCTAAGCATCTGCTGGTATCTACCGTATTCTCTCAACGTGTGCTAATAAAGAAAAAGAATTTCACAAGTTTTGACTCTTTAAAAGAATAAAAATTTTTAGATCAAGATGTGGAAATTTGGATTTACACAAAATAGAATCATTAAATGGTCAAAAATGATCTCTGGGCGTCAATGAAATCGTTTTTTGAACCCAGAATAGTTTTGTAATAACCAAGACGCTTTTGCAACGTAAATCATTGGTTTGGATGTCTTCGAAAACAACTGTTTTAGTAAAATTTATAAAAAATATTTAATATAGAAGGGTGTAATGAGTAAAACTCCCTTAAAAGTTCACAATACTAATAAATAATGCAAGTATAGACACCAAACTATTGGATGCATAATTCGAAGAGTCGTTTTTATTAGACGTTGTAGGAATGGATGAGACTGAACTAGCGGAAGACTGAGACGTTGCAGATTTGAATGATGAAGTAGCCGATTCGGTAAAATATGAGGAAGATGTGACCACAATATCAGATGATGATGCTTGTTCAGAAGTATCGACATCGCTGTCATCTTCAAAATCGCACGAATTTTGAGTTGAGGCATCAAATCCAATATTGTCACCGTCAGGTCCCTTCTTGATCAATTCAGTGAGACCAGAAGGCTGAGAAGGAACAGATAAAGAAAAGTTTTGATTTGTTGGACAGCTGCTAAAGTTGTAGGAGGTTAAAGCTCCTGCATTTCCAGTTGGATCAGAAACGCTATTAAATTCATTTTGAAGGTTATCAAAATCAGTGAGAACAGTTACATTACCATTAGAATCAATATCAATAAGGCCATATTTGTTTTCATCTTGGAAATACTGATAAACAACACCACCGGAAAAAACTGAGGACATTAGCGTTGAATAAATTGCATTGACTTCAGTAAATGGTCTGCTACTTACAACTTCGTTACATCCAAATTCAGATAAAAACACAGGAATAGAGTAGCCGGTAAAACTTGAAACTTTCTCTTTGTAGCCAGATGTCAGAAAAGAAGACTGGCCACACCAAGAGTAATCATTGATACCCAACATATCGATTCTTTCATCAGAATCATCCCCACAATTCAAATAATGGGCTAGATCGTATCTGATTTCAGCAACATCAGCAGCGGAATAACCAACTGGAATAGCTCTGTATTTTTGTGCTGCCATGTATTGCTTCATGTCTCTTGTGACTGCCTTGATATATGGAGACAAAGACATATACTGTTCTTCATTCACTAATTCATTAGCAGCAAAGAAACCCAAAGTGTTATTGTAACTTGCAAAACTATCAATGGTGGCAAAAATTTCGGTCATATAGTCAATGTTGTAAGAGCAATTGGTATCACCTCTTGAAAGAGACTGCTTTGCATGGTTAACGTCAATGACTACATAAATTCCCGCATCATCCAAAAGTGACATACACTCAGAATGGTCGAGGGTATTATCGACGGAATAAACTCTAAGAGTGTTCAGTCCCAGTTCCTTAAAGTATGGAATATCTCTAGAGCAAATACTCACATCTGCTAATGGATCTGTCAAATTAGAAGATCCACCAGGTTGATATGCAACACCCCTCAAGAAAAAACGGTTGTCACTATCTTCTTCATAAAAAGCGTTACCCTTAATTTCAACAGCAGGCAATCCAGCAAAAGCTGAAGCAGCTAAAGATAGCACTGGAAGTAACATTTTTAAAGATCTTGATAGAAACGGATCTAAGAAAAAGAGTGAAATTTTTTTTGAGATCTAACAATTGAAATGAAACTCATTCGCTGCACATTCTGCCCTGAATTCCAACTGTTAAACAGATTACATACAACGTAACTTTAATTTGATGTTTCAGATTCCGAAAGTACTGAGCCGTCTTCATTGTCTTGGATATCATTTTCCGTAGTTGTGCTTATAATAGATTCGTTACTTGTCGTCTCAGCGGATGCAATCTGATACGACGCTGTTCGAATATCAGAATTAGGTGCTTCCATAGGGTCCACAACATGTGCAGTCGGTTGGATACTTGAGGTTCTGCTTTCGACCTCTGGGCTTTCGCAATGACTCGTATCTTGAGGAGAATCGTATTCGCTCGCACTAACATTTTCAATCTCATCATAAACTGGTTCGTCTGTGATTTCCGCAACTTCTTCTCTATTCAGTTCACTATCACTTTCTTCTTTGCTTTCTTCCGCACTTTTATTCAAGCTCTCATCAGCGCTTTGACAAGATACTAATGTATTAGCAGATCTAGAGGTTTCGGACGTTTCCACGGAGGTCTCAGAAGACCGAAAACTATATGTGTACAAGTCATGAACGTAAACTTCATCTGCTAAACCCAATGCTTCATCAGTAACACTGACCTTATTTTTGACACTGCCTGGTAGTTTTCTTCCACGGGGTCCTCTTGCTCTGCCCTTTCTAAGATCAGGACCGTTCTCATTATCACCTGATGATTCCTTCCTTTCTGAGTCTTGTGATTTAGATGCCTTTAATGCAGCAATTGGATTCGTACCCAAAGCAATACCAGGCAATGGCATACCAATTATACCATTCAAGTTTTGAGCAAATTTGGAATTAACTCTAGAAGGCGCTTTAAATTCTCTTTCATTTGTATTTGAAGCCTCATCTGTAGTTTCTGCAGCTTCATTATTCTTAACGACTGGGCGTTTTATTGGAACTTGAGGTTTGGACTTATTTATAAGAGCTCCCATATCTTGTTGCTGTTGTTGTTCAAGCATTTGTTGAAAGGCAGCAATTTTCGAGGATGGTTTCTTTGGAACTCTTGGTGGTGCCTTTTTATTTGCAACTGAATCATCTGTAGAAGACTTAGAAATAGATTCAAGAGAAACATCTGTTCCCTGTTTTGAAACGTGAGGTCTTGATTTTGGGACTTTAGGTGCACTATGTTCACTTGCTTCGGGGATAGATGTAGCTGGTTTGATTTCTTCGGTGCTCTTTTTCTCTAATACAGTATTTGTGGAATCAAATTGATCCTTTCCAGTTTCAACATTTTCCAAGACTTTGACAACATTATTTTCAGTTTCTTTTGTTTGAACCGGCTCCTTTTGCAAAATTTCATCCTGAACCATCAAGTTCTCATCAATTGTGGATCCATCAAAAGATTTCTTCAGTTCTGAATCTGTGTCGTTAAGTAGAGATGACTCGCTAATGTGGTGTACTTCTTCTATATCTGATGTCTTATCCGAACCAAAAGAAATTACTTTATGACTCTCCTTTCCTTCATTCTCCTTGTACTCTTGGCTTTCTTGGACTTTTAGAATCTCCTGAACTTGATGTGCTTCTTCCTTGTCGCTTTCGTTTGCTCTGTGTTCCCTTCTCTCATCCATCCCATTCTCGACATGAACAAAATCACCATCAAGTGCTTTCTCTTTGAATAAAGTCAAGTCTTTAACGGTTGAGTTATCTGCAGTCCCATGGAGTTCATTAGCTCCCTTTTTTTGGAGCCTTTCATCCATGTTAGAAGTATCGTTACAAGTCTCATTGAGCTTTTCTTCTTCATCCAAAGCTTCGTTTTCACTGTCCTGCAGTTGTAACTCCTTCTCCGCCTGCATCAATTCCTTTTCAATAGTATCTAAATCGTCTATGCTTTTGTTATTAGATTTTGTGGCTGAAATTGACTGGCTGATGAGTAACTCAAGGTGATTGTCTTTGTTTTCATCCAAAGTGGCATTTCCAGCCGATTTGATAGCATTGTCGTCGTCGTCGTCGTCCTCTCCACCATTGACACGGACACTATTGCTCTCATTAGAGGTTTCATCTCTAATAATCCTTATAGGCCTTGCAGCTGGCAGCTGGGGCGAAGGCGTGTCTTGTGTGTGTTTTTTAGTTGGTCTAGTTGACGGAACAGAAGGGGTTTCTGGTTGTGAGGATGCATGCTGTCTGCTTGGACGGTGCGATGGCACCACTGGAGGAAGATTCTAGACGTGATGTTAGTATACCAGATGATCTATGAAACCAGAGGGAGTTGCACATACTGGACTTGAATCCATGTTTCTATGTATAATTGATGGAGGTGATGAGGTGAGAAAGAAAAATGAGGTACAATAACAATTAGGATCGATTAAACAAGCGAAAAAAAGGTTGATACAAAGAGTTATTATATATAAATTAAGCGTAGTTCAATCTGAAAATGTCGTTCAAAACATAGTAGGAGCCATTTTCGGGGATCAAGTGGAAAACTTGGGAGTATCTTTGAGAGTTTTGTTCTTCGTCAATTAAAAGTTCACCGGTGACCATGACCAAAACATCACCGTTTTCAGAAGCTGGTTGGGCGTCTAAGGTAGAGATTCTGTGGGCGACCTTTTGGAATGGAAGTGAGGTGAGCTTCTCAATGATAGCTCTAGCACCTTGAACTTGAGAAGACTCAAATGTCAACATGGAGTGGTCTCTGTAAAGGTTACCCAATTGCGATCTGTCTTGATCAAATTGTTGGTAGTAGAAGTCACAGAATTGCTGAGAAAGAGTGTTAAAGTCAACAGACATGGTTAATTTCAGAAAAATCAGAGCTATTTAGTGGAATCTATTATAAGGTGAAGATTTTTTTCTCATCACCTCTAAATGAAGCGTTGGCGAGAGCGCTCATGAAGGTAAAACCAAATCTCTATTTTAAGGTGTAACATCTAGAAAATAATATAATAAAAACAAAACGGGATATATATGAGTAAAGGGGAACGTAAAATCGTAATCTAAGTATATTGAAGGAACGGGAGGCTAGGATTCAATCGGACCACCAGAAACGACGCTTGAGTTTGCCAAAGTGAGACTCGTCAAGAGGTGCTTCCTTCAAGTTAGCATAATATTCTCTTTCGTAGTCATCAAGCTCCTCGATGCCAGTGATCAAGTCGGCTTCTTCCGGCTTCACATACTTTGTCTTGCAAATAATTTTGTACAATGTGAAGGAACCAACAGCAACAAAGAACATGAGGTAGTAGTAGAGAAACTGGTCGATGTCGAACTTAGGAATGAAGGCCTGGCAACCAAGGAACATGACAACAAGACTCTCACAAATGAGAGCAAAGATAGCAGGGAATGGTTGCAGTTTGGTGATCCACGTCTGGAGAGGCAACTTGGTTCTGTCCACCTTTTGCGCTTTGCAAGCTCTGAAGAAATGTAAGTATGTTATCATCATCAAGACATAATTGAGAACCTGACCACCGGTACAAAGGTTGATCATCCAATCGAGGGCCACGGAGGCAGAGCTGCCCAATTGCAAGAAGGCCAAGCAGGACCAGGCGATGGCAAACAGGAGAGCGTAGACAGGGACACCGTTTTTGAGACACTTCTGGAAGATCTTAGGAGCAAAACCTCTCTTGGATAGGGCAAAGAGTGCTCTGGACGAACAGTAAACGTAGGAGTTACCAGCGGAGAAAGCAGAGGTGACACAGAGCACGTTGACAATGTCCGGAAGCACCTTGATAGACATATTTCTCATGGCAATGACGTATGGGGACACGTTGGCACCCGGAGCACCTTCAGCAACCGCCTTAACAAGGGTAGGGTCCTGTCTGTTCAAGATGATACCAACGGAGAGCGCGCCGAGCACGTAGAAGAAGGCCAATCTGTAAATGATGGTCTTGAAGGCTCTAGGCATGGTTTTCCTAGGGTTGATGGCCTCACCGGCCACCATACTGAGGTATTCAGGCGCAGCCTCGGTAAAGACTGCTTTCATGTAGGCGGACCAGAACGCAGAGGCGCCTGAGCCAAGATAGCTTGGGAACGCGTTTTCGACGCCCCTGAAGTTGGTGAAGCCGTAGGCATGGTGCTGGGGGTTACCACCGACCATGGTGATGAAGGTGAAAAGGATCAAGCCGATGGCAAGAATCATCTTACCGATCGCGAGGTAAAACTCTGTCTCTCCGTACCACTTGACGGTGACGATGTTGAGGAAAAGATAGAGGGCAATCTGGGGGGCAATGGCCGCCGCTGGCGAGTAGTCGCTCCTCCAGAAGTGGATCATCGAGTTCACAGAGGTGATTTCAAAGGGGATGTAGAGAGAGATGATGAGGTAGAAGTTCAAACCGCAGCAGAATTCGAACGCCGGGTCGACAAACCGTCCGGCATGTGTGATGAAGGGTGAGTCCACTGGCAGGTAGCAAATCACCTCGCCAATCGAGAGCGTCACAAGATACACCACAAACCCATTCACCGTGAAAGCAATGAGCAAGTTACCTGCTCCACCCGTCACGAGAGCCTGTCCGATCGTCACAAAAAGCGCAGTGCCAATGGACCCGCCGATTGCGATCAAGTCGATGTGCCTGGCCTTGAGGTGGCGCTGTGTCTGCGACACCGAGTCCACCGACTCCTTGTCCGTGGACGCTACGTACGACGAGCTGTTGTCCTCATAGAACTCGTTTATCTCCGCCTGCGGTTTTTCTGCGAACATCTTGTCAATGTCTTCGCCCGACTCCTGCGAGTCCTGTGCTTCCCTTTTCTGCAACCAGTTCAGCATCCTGTGTAATGAATGTGCGCCGCGCTGTTGTGTGGTATAAATGATAGATGGCAGCAGTGCTTATGTTGTTGCCTATAATGATTGTTGTGTGTTGTGTGTTGTGTGTTGTGCGTAGGGTGTATGTGTACTAATGCAATCTGTTCTTTTCTTTTTGCTGTACACAGTCTCTTATCGTGCAACAATGTTGTAATCCTATATAATGTTTTTCGTTACACGAGCCCCATCCCTCTCCACGGTTCCATCCCCGTATTTATACTGTATTCCTCAGTGTGTGTAGCACCATTGTTAGTCCGTGCGCTCAGCGCACGCAGGGAGAGGGCACATTGCTCTTGTTCACCAGAATTTGCACAAGGGCCCTGCTTTGACGTCATAGAAAATGGAGACGAGTGTGTGTTTGTTTTTGAGCCCTTCACGCTAGATGGGTGTATAAAAGAGGAGGAGGGTGGCGTTCAGTGTATACGCACGGACGTAGGACCAGCAGGGCAACAGTGTCGATGGATCTGGGGTTGCCAACTCCGAGTCTCTATTCATGTGAGCTGGTGTGTCGCTACGTCATAGCATTATGACACCATTCTCCCCTTAAGTCCATAAATTATTTTTGTGCTATCTTTAAAATCTCAATGAGGAGATGACCCCGTCCGAATGGGGTGGTGCGCAACAATACTCCATCAGTAACCGATACTCGAGGAGGAATGAAATTTTTCAGCGCTCACAGCGTGGGGAAGACGGGGAAGACGGGGAAGACGGGGAAGCCTGGGGAAGACACTGGTCGGTGTAGTGGGCGACCACGAAACGTCGTGGGCGCCAGGCTTGCTGGTGTCGGAGCACAGGGCGTGAGAATGCGAGTGTGTCGAGGGTATGTGGGAATGCATAATTGTTGTTTTCTATCACGCTGCTGCTTGGGGAAATTTGTCCGACGAGGCTCAGCAAAGTGCTTGGAGGCCAGCACACACTGGTGTAGAGCTTCGCTGCCAGGTGCTGCAAGTGCGACATGTGGCATGCGCACTTGTCTGCGCACGCACACACGCACGCACTCACGCACCACTCACGCACGCACTCACATACACACACTTACTCACTCACACTCACTCACACCTTCAAGCAGCACCAGCGTGGGCGCTGCGCCCTTTTGCGTGCATTAAAAAGTCGGCTGCCTGCACCGGCACTGCATCTGTTTTTAGATCTGTGCTAAGCACACCGTGCCAGGTTTCCCTTCCGCACTGGCCTGTAAATTGTGCACTGGCAGCAGCAGAAAGCATGGCTCAGGGAGTCCCACTGTTTTTTCACATCGCCTACGCTGCGTGTGTGGTGTGCTGCGACTCGTTCGGTGGCGCTGCTGCGCTCTCTTGTAGACCGCTGTAATTGTGCTGGCACCAGGGCCTCGCAGAGGCCTTGTGGTTGTTGCGGGCTGTTTGATCGCACTCGCCTTTCCTTCCGATGTACTTTCCCCTTGCTCTTGGGTGCTACGCTGATTTTGCTTAGCTGCCTTTGCTATGGTTCTGGTTAGCCGGTTCCGCTAACTGATTTCAACATTCAACCTCACGTAATCGACATCTTCACAGACACCAGTGCCTAGAGGAGCCTGAGCCAATGCATCATGCTGGCAGCACAAACTTGTATGGCACAGAGAGCGTTACGTAATCAAGGATTCCCCCCAAGTGTGTGTAGGTGTAGAGAGGGAGACGGAAAAGCACACACACCATAAAAAAAAAATCAAGATCCATCAAACACCATACTGCTGTGGTACCATGAGTGGAACGCTGGATGCAAGGGTATCGACGTTGGAGAGCAGGACCGGGTCTAATCCCAAAAAGCACCACTTTCAGTATGGTTTTCAGACTGCGGCAAAGGCCAAACCTCAGATAATAACGCCTAAGATTACGGAACACGAAGTTGGAGAAGCTCTTAGATACAGAAGTGACATCCGGACGCAGTTCAAGGAGCTCGGGCAGCCAGACTTGGTGTGCTTCACCAAGTACGACAAGTCGATCAAGCACGAAATAGGCGAGTACCACTACGCAATTGGCATTGATCTCTCCTCGCAGATTCAACCGTTCATGTACTTGCAGACAATCGAGTTGAACGACAAAAGTGAGGCAACAGTGAAGCACCCCAAGGTTGCCCATTACTGTTCGTACAACATCTTCTCCAAAGGCGATCTCAGAATTCGCTGCACGTTCCCTCTCTTAGTTCCGCCTTTGGTTCACTTTTACCCTTCAAACCCCAACATGCTACCGTTTAACTTGCCTAATGACTCCAGCGATGACATGTCCGAGCAACTGTGGAATGAGTGCTACGTATCGTCCATCATCAGGCATCTGCTCTTTTCAGACGATTTGAAGAGGCAATTGCCTGGCATGTGTAAATATAACCCACTACAGTCAACAAAGGATGTCAAGCAGGCAATTGTTTCGCTCTGTTCCTTTTTGCCAAAAGGCCACTTGGTTGGTTGTCAGGATATATTCAATAAACCAAGTCATATCAATAATTTTCTTGTTGATGCACTGCTGAAATTGCTTTCCATTACCCACTGCTATGATTTTGCAATCGAGCAACTCAGCAGCATGCAGTTAAGCCACAAATTCAGTATTTTGACTGCTAGGATCTTGGTATTGAAAGGCGACATTTCAAAGGCTATCAAGCTCATGTATGACTCGTTATCAGCGAATCCAAGAAACGGGTGGATGCTAAATGAACAAGTTCAATTATTGTTGGAACTGAACAGGCCGGATTTGGCCTTTCTGCCAGCTCTGAAAGCAATTGAATCCTTGCCAACTGAATATCTTCCTTGGAAGAATCTTGTTGAAGTTTACATTTTGAAAAAGGATTTTAGAAACGCCTTGTTGGCTTTGAATTCTGCTCCGATGTATGTCAACAGAAAAAAGGATATTTTCCCAGCTTTGAATCCTAAGGAGTTCGATTTCCCAGAACCAGTTGAAGGTGAGATTTCTGCTGTTTGGCAGTCATCTGCCAAGTACGGTTCCATTTCTGGGGTTGGTGACATCGTTGAGTTTTCCACATCTGAAGAAGTGAAATCGGTTTGTGTTGAGGATTTACAAGTCTACGAAGAAACCAAATTGAATGCCACATTTAAAGAGTCCTACGATTTGTTGGCAATAATGTCCAAGCAAATGGGGTGGATTGAACTATTGAAACTGAGAGCCAATATTTTTGTTATGGAAGATGAATACAATAAGGTATCCAGCGAATCAAGTAGGGCAAATAGCACCTTAGACCAAACAAATTCAGACTCCTCTACTAGCATATCAAACAATTTCAAAATAAAGAGGCTAAGTGAAAAATGGCTAGATTCGTTGTTTATCATATTCTACTCTAACTTAAAAAGGGTTTTAATATGGAGAAATGAAATCGACGCAAGTAAGGTTAACAATAAGACACTAAATATATCAGCACTTCAATGGGAGCTTACGGGTGATGAATTTTTCAAGGCTCATTATTTCAGAGAGGGCTTTCTACCTTTAGTGGAAGCTTTGAATCAACGGTTTAGTATATTTGCAGCTTTAAAGCTATTGAGATACTACTTGAACTTTAACCTCAAAAACCAAACATTTGTTGAGCTGCACTTGGTCAATGATGATGATCATCACTATACATTGGACAACGATTTTGTCCTGGAATTGTGTTTGAAGACCATCAGCTGGAATGCCAAATACTATGGTGAATTCCCCCTGATCTGCTTACAGATTTTGCGTTTATTTATTGATAATGAAACGTTTGACAGCGATGTCATCAAATCCAAAGCTGAATTTATGTGCCATGGTTCAATTACCGGTGTTGTTGAACGTTATATTGGGTGGCTTGACCAATTCAAAGATTAAGTAACAAAGAGTGTTTTATAGATCTGAAAAAATCAAACCAAAATGGAAAATAGCCTCACATCCAGAATCAATGTGCTATAAAATTCCATCTCTCTTTCTGTATACTTTATTAAATATATCATTTAAAAACAAAAGGATTTCCAATACTCGTAAAAGGTAGTATCAGTTCAGCTTGTTAAATCTTACCAACAAAAAAAATTCTATAGAATTCAACTAAAGGCTTTTCTCGTCAACAAAATATCATACCCAGGCAACTTAAATGTGTTATACATGATAGGACCCTTATCAAGAGCTTCTCAACTATATCTAAGTACTCACGTGACTCTATTGCTGCTTTTTGTTCTGAATTTTTTTCAGTTTATCGAAGAAAAAAAAAAAGCCGGAATGATTTTTTTTCGACAACATCGCCTTGGTAATTTCCGTCAAAAGCACTATTACAGTTGGTTGACTACAAACATTGTGGACTACACTTGTGCATTTCAATTTATTGTTACATAGATAATACAATACTATTGAAGTAGTGGACCATGTCTGGGTTTTGGAGATTTACAAACAATTATGGATCAAGAGTCTCTACCATTCTTGACAAGGATGACATTTCTCTCGAAGAGCTTTTAAACGAAAGAGATACCATACCTGAACTTTTGGCTTCTAATGCCAAGTTAACAGAATACTTGAGGCAGCCAGAAATACTTGAGAGTTTGGTGGATTATGTTTTAGAAGATGACGAATACCAGAGAATTGAATACCAAAACGAACTGCAGAAAGAGGAGAATGCAAAAGAAGAAAAGAAAAACCTTGAGTTTGATGATGAATCCGAATATCTTAGCAATGAAGATCGAACCAATACTGACAGCTTTAAAGACGAAGAAGGTGAATATGAAGAAGAGGGTAATACTAAAAGTAAGCAAGAACAAAATTCTGATGACGAGGATGACGGTGAGGATGAAACTTCTTCAATTGGGAGTCAAGATTCAACTAACTCAATTGACAATGATTTAGAGGAAGACGTAGAGGAAACAGAAGCCGAAATTCATACAAGAAGAGCCCAGGTTGCTGCTGAAATTTTATCGGTTGATGTTTGGTCAATTACTGATGCATTTATGGAAAGTACACATTTACTGCAAAAACTATGGTGTTTATTAGATAAAGCAGCACCATTACCAATACTTTCAGCAACTTATTTCATGAAAATAAACGAACACTTGCTAGATATGAAGACTCCTGAAATGGTGCATTTTATCCTCAACGAACCAAATTTGGTCGAAAGATTTGTTCGTCACATCGAGACTCCTCCTCTGATGGACTTCATGTTGAAAGTTATTTCTACTGATAAGCCTGATAGTTCAACAGGAGTCATTGATGTATTGAAGGAACAAAACCTTATATCATCTTTGGTATCATTTCTATCCTCAGATGTTCCATCATCAATTCAAAGTGCATCAAGTGATTTTTTAAAAGCATTCATTACCATTTCTGCTAACAACGCAGAAAATACAACAATCGGGCCTAATGAGCTAAGTAGAGAATTAGTCAGTGAACCGATAATTAGAAAACTACTGAACAATATGTTAGAAGGTGGAACAGGATTAAGCAATGGTGTTGGGATTGTTATTGAAATAATTCGTAAAAACAACTCTGATTATGACCCAGTACCTGTTGTCTATGTTTCATTAGAATCTCACCCACCTTCACCAAAGGATCCAATTTATTTGGGCACACTTGTCAGAATATTTTCTGAAGCTATACCACAATTTACTGCAATGTTAGAAAAGGAGGTTGACAAAACCCTTGAAACTCCATTCGGAGTTATCGAGCCTTTGGGTTTTGAAAGATTCAAAATTTGTGAATTGGTTGCCGAACTAATCCACTGTTCCAATATGTCACTTTTAAATGAGAAGAGAGGAGAAGAAATAATCAAAGAGCGAGATGAAGTAAGAGAAATTTTAATTCAAAAGCATAAAGAGCTGATAAATGCTATGGAAACCGCATCACTTGATGATGAAGATATCATCAGAGAAATTGAGAAGATGGATCTTAACAGACCTGACAAATCACAGCATGAAGGCGAGGATGAAGAATTGCCACCACAAGATGAAGAATCATTGAGAAGTAATAAAATTGTCGGTGATTTGCTAAAAATTGGACTATATGATAACGAAATTATTGTTTCAATTTTAAAAATGTTTTTCAAATTTCCATGGAACAACTTTCTACACAATGTTGTCTTTGACATTGTACAACAAATATTAAATGCTCAAATGGATATTGGGTTTAACAAATTTTTAGCAATCGATTTATTCGACAGGTGTCGTATTACCAATTTAATAATCGATGGTCACAATAACTGTTTGAAATATGAAGAAGAAAATGGTCTACGATTGGGTTACATGGGTCATTTGACCTTAATTGCTGAAGAAGTAGTTAAGTTTACGTCACTGAATATTCATCATACAACAGACAAATCATATATTATAGATGAGGCCATTGATGAAGAGGAATGGAAACATTACGTTGACGATACCTTGGTAGATATCAGAAACAAGTACAATTCTGTTCTTGGTAGTGATGGCAAGCAAATGAATGAACATGATATGGAATTATTCCAAAAGTACTATGGATCGTACGACGATGAAGAGGAGGAAGAAGAGGAGGAGGAAGATGATGTCAATGAGGTAGATATACTGAATAACAATAATGAAATTAATAGAGAAGAAAAGGTTGAACAGCACCAAGAGGAAGATGATGAGGAAATTTTGCATAGATCAGAGGATCCATATTCTGATAGTGATGAAGAGTTACCAACAAGTTCATATACTAATAACAATGGAAAATATGATATGAACGAAGATGAAGATGACAATGATAATAATGAGGATGGCATTGATTGGGAATCACAGTCAGAGGTTGTTGACTCTGTTATTGGGGGTCATCCATATCATGAAATGACCGCTGGAGGTTTAGATGATGAGATAATCAACAACGGTGAAGAAGATGACTTCGATGACATTGAAAATGATGTTATCGCGATTGATGATGAAGACGATGACTACGAAGATCCCAACGACGACGGTTTGTCGTATACAAAAGCCAATCATCCATTGTATCAGTCTGATGGCTCGCTAAGATCAACAAGCAATGAGAATCTTGGATCCTAACAAGATACAAATAATATAATGAAAACTTATAAGAACCAATTATCAATCTTTTCTACTTTTGGATACTCTTCATTCTTATTAACCCGTTTTTACGGGAAAGCTTTAAATAAAAATAAAAGTGTGTACTTAATGATAAAATTACAATACAAGATTTCAGCATCACTGAAATGATTTTTACAACTACAGTAAAATGTTTGTGTTCTTGGAGACACCAATTCGACCGGACAGAACGGAAAAACAATTGATGTACTATGATGCACAATGAGTTATTCTCACCTCCAAATTCACAATTTTGTGAATCACCAGTCAGATGAAGTTGATAACAGCACGTACGTTGAAGTCCAGCAGAGATCTCTATCTGAAAAAAGAAAGCACAATCAAAACCCCAGATCTTTCACAAAATATTGTAGCCATAATGGAAACGCTTGCCAAAGAAGGTATACCAAAGCAAAACGCCAGGTATGGTTATCTAAGGATGTTAGGATGTTGTGTGATCCAAATCAAACTCCCAACTACAAATTTTTTAACGCAAAAGATTAAGTAAAGACAGTGTCTCTCACAAGTGTTCAAAAAAAAGGGTCTATACTGTCAATGACTTCTAGCTAGAATACTTGTTATAAGCCAGCTTCACCAGTGTGACAACAAATTTGCGAATTCAAAGGATAAAGAAGAAAGAATCTAAAGTTGAAAAGTTTTTCACGAGCTCTAGAGGGTTTTATATGGAACGCGTTTTACGTAAGCCCTGATAAGTTAGCTTGATATGGCTATCAAACAGCTAGGAGAGCAAGTAAGGTTACTGGTGAAGAGTGAAGTAAGTGTCAATGATGCAGGCACTGCGCTCAAAGAGCTATTAGAAAATAGTATAGATTCAGGAGCCAAGAAAGTTAGCATGGAGTTGAAAGTGAACCTTGATGATCTGGCAATTGATTTGACATGTAAAGATGACGGCGATGGTATTGCAGCAGATGATATGGCACTCCTTGGGAGACGATGGTGGACGTCCAAAGCAACTGATGATTTGGTGGATATCAAAACCTTTGGATTTAGAGGCGAGGCGCTAAGTTCCCTGTTGAAAGTGTCTAGTAAGCTGATTGTTTCAAGCAGAACGAGGAAGTGCAAAGGTGGGTTTGAAATTTCGTTTATTGATGGGGAGCGCGTTGGAGGTGTTCGAAAGTACTTTCAAGATATGGGTGTGGGGACAGCTGTCAAGATCAAAGGTTTGTTCGATAGGGTGAGGGTTAGGAGAAACGTTTTGCTAAGTGATATTGAAAGAAATGTTTCACAGTTCATAAATGCCATCAAACGCAGTGTGGTCTTGTGTGTCGGAACTGATCACTTTGTAGAACTCGCTATTGAGATTGCGATCACGAAGGATGGCAACAGTAAAAGTCAAATGTTCAGGCTGGATAGCGCTCAGAATAGTGACAGCGTCGTGAGTACTCAAATGATGCTTTTGAAGAAGCTCTATGGGAGCATCTTCAAGGACTATGAAATATGCAAGGTTCAGTTTGAAGATTGCAAATTAACTGTTGGAATTGCCTTCTCTATCAGCCAGAGCCGTCAGTACCAATTTATGTTCCTCAATGGAAGGCCATTGATCAACAGGAAATTACACAACGAGGTGAACAACAGGTACCAAAGTCGGTTCAGCACCTGGGGGTTCAGGTCTAAGCACGGCGATGCAAATAAGGAAGAGCTTTTGAAGATGCATGGAAGGCCATTCAGCACCAACGCGATCTTTGTGGCTAACTTTGAAACGCCAGTTGAGCTCTCTGATTTGATCCAAGATCCCTCCAAGGTTTGCTACGAAAGCGAAAGGATTGGAGTTCTAGCCAAGCTTTTAACCAAGGCGATTGATGTATTCTTTGGGATACAGAAGGCCAAAAAACGGACAAACGAAGGTGTCGATGTGACGAGACTTGAGAACGTGGAACCGGACGACGCATTTGAGCCTGTTGATGAGCACTGTCCACAGCCTGCAGATATCGGCCAACCGAGTCGGGTTGGGCTCTGTTCCATGCGAAAGGCGCAGTGGTACAGCAGTAGTTTTGGTCCTGAGTTGAAAAGAGAGGACTTTTCAGATATGCAAGTGGTAGGCCAGGCAGACCAGAAGTACATAGTTGTCACCCACAAAGGCCAGCTGCTCGCGTTTGACCAGCATGCATGCAGTGAACGCCTCAATGTCGAGAGGCTGTATCAGGAAATAATAGTCCAGTGTGTATTTTCCGAGATGGCGTTATGTGGCCAGCACGTTACAGTCGTGGACAAGGGTGTTGACTTCGCAGAGTACGACAGAGACCTCGTGCGCCAGTATCGCCATGAACTACAGGTGTGGGGGTTCCGGTTCAACCATGAGGCGACACGGATGTACAGCGTGCCTAAATTGTTGGACAGTCGTCCGCTGGGCGTAGTGACCAGCGGAGTGAGCGAGTACGTGTTCAACATTGCGAAAAGAGAAAAGGCCAAGATTACTGCGTTACTAGGCAAGCTAGACACCTCGAAAGAATTCTGGTGGGTGGCCGTGGTGCCGCTGATCCCAAAGATACTCATTGAGGCCATCAAGTCCAAGGCGTGCCGCTCTGCAGTGCTCTTTGGAGAGCGACTTGACAGAGAACAATGCGTTGAACTTGTTGCAAAGCTGGCTTATTGTCAATCCCCGCAATTTTGCGCGCATGGACGACGAGGGGTGGTGAAGCTGATTAATCTGGCTACCAGCTGATAGCATGATTTTCCTTTGGTTGATAGAGCAAAACGAAACTAATATCAATTGAAGTATAAGAACTAGAATGGCAAGAGACGCTGGTACTCCCATTCTCTTTGAGGCGGCGACAGAGGTCGCCAATCGTGTAGGTGGTATCTACTCGGTGTTGAAATCGAAAGCACCAGTGACTGTTGCTGAATACAGGGAACGCTACATGCTGCTAGGGCCTCTCAACTACCGGTCGGCGGCAGTGGAGGTGGAGCAGCTTCCGGTGACTAACAAGCATCTTAAGACCACGCTTGACAGCATGGAGGAGAGGGGTGTGCGCTACCTGTATGGTAGATGGCTTATTGAAGGTGCGCCAAGGGTCATTCTCTTTGACTTGGGGTCTGTGGCACACCATATGCACGAGTGGAAGGCAGACCTTTGGAACATTGCAGCCATTCCGACACCGGAAAACGACATTGAGACCAACGACGCAGTATTGCTGGGTTACGTGATTGCATGGTTCCTAGGCGAGTATGCCACGCACGAGACTAACAAGGCCATCATTTTGCATGCGCACGAGTGGTTGGCCGGTGTGGCCCTGCCACTTTGCAGACAGCGTAAAATCGACTGCTCCACTATATTTACCACGCATGCCACGCTTTTGGGTAGATACTTGTGTGCTGGGTCAGTGGACTTCTACAACAACTTGGACAAGTTTGACGTTGATTACGAAGCTGGTAAGAGGGGTATTTACCACAGATACTGTATTGAGCGGTCAGCAGCACATGCCGCTGATGTCTTCACCACCGTTTCTCACATTACTGCTTACGAGAGTGAGCATTTGCTCAAGCGTAAACCAGACGGCGTGTTGCCAAACGGTTTGAACGTGGTCAAGTTCCAGGCTTTCCACGAGTTCCAAAATTTGCATGCTGAAAAGAAAGATATGATCAACGAGTTTATCAGAGGTCATTTCCACGGTCAATTGGATTTCTCGTTGGACAAAACGTTGTATTTCTTCATTGCAGGTCGTTATGAATACCGTAACAAGGGTGCCGACATGTTCATCGAGTCATTAGCTCGTTTGAACCATAAATTGAAAGCCATTGGTTCCTCTACTACAGTGGTTGCATTCATCATCATGCCAGCTAAAAATAACTCGTATACAGTCGAAACTCTAAGAGGGCAAGCCGTTATTAGACAAATGGAATCAACCATCAAGGATATTCAAGATGCTATGGGTAAAAGACTGTTAGAATGGTGTCAAAACCCAACGCATTTCAGTGATAGTACTAGAAGTGCTTTACCACAATTAGATGACATTTTGAAACCAAGTGATAGAGTTTTGTTAAAAAGAAGAATGATTGCGCTGAAGTCAAATACTTTGCCAGCAATCACCACCCACAATATGGTCGATGATGCAAACGATCCAATTTTGAACCAAATCAGATCTTGCCAACTGTTTAACAAGAAGGAAGACAGAGTTAAAATTATCTTCCATCCAGAATTCTTGAACTCTTCTAATCCAATTTTACCAATTGACTACGATGAGTTTGTCAGAGGTTGTCACTTGGGTGTTTTCCCATCATACTATGAGCCATGGGGTTACACTCCTGCTGAATGTACCGTTATGGGTATTCCATCCATCACAACCAATTTATCAGGTTTTGGATGCTACATGGAAGATTTGATTGAAAATTCTAGGGACTATGGTATTTACATTGTTGACAGAAGAATGAAGTCAGTCAACGAATCCATTGATCAATTAACTGATCAAATGTTTGACTTTACTCAAAAAACTAGAAGGCAAAGAATCAACCAAAGAAACCGTGTTGAAAGATTAAGTGATTTGTTGGATTGGAAGAGAATGGGTTTGGAGTACGTCAAAGCACGTGCTTTGTCTTTGAGAAGAGCGTACCCAGATTCTTTTGATCACGACGTCAATCCATTCAATGATGACGGTAAGGTTAAATTGACCAGACCATTAAGCGTTCCAGGTTCACCAAGAGACAACAGTAAGTACGTGGCTATGACTCCTGGTGACTTAGGTACTTTGCAGGAAACCAACGATGCAGACTACGTCAATTGGAATTTGCAGGCTGGTGCCGACGAAGAAGACGTCACTCTTAGAGGTGTCAGTGTTGCTCCAAGCGATAGAGAGGAAGAAGATTAGATCGATTCATATTTTTATTTCATTTTTGTTATTGTTCATTATTTCATTACTTTTGTTCCTATGTGTCTGTTGCATCCATTTAAAAAGTCAACCCAGATAGTGCCTGTGGTATTTTGTTAGAAAAAAGGGGAAAAGCTTTACTACTAGTGTATGTATAATTACATATGTTATATGTTTGTACGTTTTTTTTCGTTAATTATTCATCTTTAAAAAAAGTGTTTATTATATATCAGATTCTGAAGACTAGCTTTCAAAAACTTTTGATGCAGAAGCAACCTTTGATATGGTATCCTTTGGTATAGACACGAGTCCTATTTCTCTCTGATTGAATATGGGTGAATGAACAACTTCGACAGCATTTGTCACAAGAAGATTCGACTGATCGTCAATTGCCAATAAAATGCCTATTATATCTCTCCCGTCTGTAATAGTAAACGTATATTCTTCTGAGATCAAATCTATTGGCTCCATACCTACTGCTGGCTACTTATATAAGTATATCTTGCTATGAAAAAAATGTCAAGAAGCATTTTTTTCACTGTTTACAAACTTTAACTTCTTTTCTAAGTTATCAACTGCAAGAGAATTATCACAATGGCTTTGAGTTTTATTGATGAGCTAGCTGTCAAGCGGGTCACTAATGGAGACGAACTGGAATCGACTACATTAAGGTCTGATTTAGTTGCAAGGTACTTGTTTTTGAATGAAACGCTTTTACAGGGTTTAAATGTTCTGAAGACAACACAGGGGACCAAAGATGGACTTGGGTTGCGTGAGACGATTGTTGATGATGAGGGTGAAATGATCAAAGACGAAACAATGTATCTCAAGTTAATGGTAGCACAATTAGAGGAAGAAGTAGCCAGTTTGAAGAATCACAAAAAAGAACATCACTCGTCGCAATCTAAGGACTACGACAGCATTTTAAAATCACTAGATAACAAAAACCTTAGTGATGAAGAGCTCAACAAACTTCAGGAACGATGGACACAGCTAAGTCATAAGCATGTTGAGCTCAAAGAAATGCCAACATTCGAAAAGGAAGAACAGCAGATACAGCCGGGGGCCAACAGCGGCGACATGGGGCTTGATCTTGGCGTTGACTTGAGAGGTCTTGAAGACGTCGATGTCAGCGAAATGTTAGGTGAGATGGTCGACCTCTGACGCTTTCTGTTTTTATCTCAAGATGTATAGTCTATTAATTGCTTTATCGCTTACTTTTTTTATTGACTCACTAGATACCATAATCTCCTTTGAACAAATATGAATGAAAAGAGGTAAGTTTGACGGTTTGCTTTGGACCTTGAACCGCTACAAGCGTATATACTAACATATCTTCCAGTCGTATAAATAAGGATGTTGCTAAGCTTATGATGAGTGAGTTTCCTGTTAAATTAGTCAATGATAACGTACAAGAGTTCCAGGTGTTGCTACATGGCCCTAAAGACTCTTTATATGAAGGAGGAGCGTGGAAGGTACGTGTGGAATTACCAGACGCCTATCCTTATAAGTCGCCATCAATTGGTTTTGTGAACAAGATTTATCATCCCAATATTGATGAACATTCAGGATCTGTCTGTTTAGATGTGATTAATCAAACATGGTCACCTATGTTTTCTGTTATCAACATCTTCGATTCTTTTTTGCCACAGCTACTGATTTATCCCAATCCTGCAGACCCATTGAACGGCAACGCTAGCAACTTGTTTCACAATGATAGGGACCAGTATGAAGAAACTGTCAAAGTTTACGTTAATAAGTTTGCGGCTTCTAATATAATTGCCAACGAGTTTGGGAGGAGTTCAAATTTCACAGAGGAATGTGATGATGATAATAAAAATGATGACGAAGTACTGATGGATAAAGCTCAAGAAGGAGATGATGATGATGATGAAGATGACGATGACGAAATGAGCGACATTGAGGCTGAGATAATTCAGACAATTCAGGCAAAACGGAGACAGTCATCTGTGAACTCTGCTAGCAAGTTGCACTTCAACGAGCATATTGAAAAGTTTTATGACAAAAATGAATTTAATGACGAAGAAATTGAAGAAGAGAATCAATATAAAGATGGATTCTATGGTGACTATGATGATGATGAAGAAGAAGATGATGATGATGATGACGATAATGATTTATGAACTTAAGCATTGTGATTTGTCATTTCAAGATATGGTCACAATTAACGTTATTCTTTTTTTGTTGATACGAAATCCAGCATTGATTTTTTAAGGGTTTGCTACATGGGTTCAATGGGTTTATTACGTTTGAATTGATATTTTTATACAGTTATATAACAAGTCTCTCGGTTTATTTGAATAGTTGATTATTACATAATAAATTTATTAGTACGTACTAAAAATATGCAGGGGAGGCTGATAATAAATTCCATTATTACAGTCAAGTCACAGATATTTACTCTTCACACAAACTTTTTGATACCAATGACAGAAGATATACCTCAGGCCTGGGAAGAGTACCAGGTATCTAGTATTGCAATGTCTAGTGAAACACTCAAACAACTGATACGAAATTACTGGAAACTTTTCAAATCCAGATCAGATCAAATCCAGAAACTCAACGATCAACCAAAAAAGATGCAGTATGTACTCGAAGAGTGGATCAATGCCGCTACAGAATACTGTTCAATTCTTTTCAACAACGATCTATCGTTCTGTGATGATTTGGCTGTCTGGCTATTTACACAACTATATTTGATCCTTTACAGTTTGAGAGATCAAAATCAGGTGCATCAATTTTCGAATCAAGTCAAGACACTAAATTACTATTACAACTTATGTATCACCAAATCACCAATAAAGAAGGAACTTAACATAGTTGTTTTTGAGCTCAATGAACTCATAAACAGTGAAAAGCAAAATAGTCCTAACGGCAAAAATGCTAACATAGGAAAATCAACAAATGCAAGAAATAATGAACACGTGAAGTCTACATTTTATCCATCTGAAGAAGATACAGATGAAGATGAAGATGAAGATGAATTACTAATTGATATGTACAAGGTGAGAATAACAGAGCCTCAACTAGATGTGTTAAGTATTTCGTGGAATAACTTATTACACTACAAGATTGACAAAATACAGTTCATAAATGTACAACATCGTCAGCTTAATATTATTGGCTACAAAATTATCAATCTAGAGTACCCAACTCAACTAAACAAAGTAGCAATCGATGTCAATTGCAACATGGTAGTCTTCTTCACAAGATCGGATGAAATTACCTATTCCGAAAAGGAAATCTATAAGATTTTGATCTCGAAATCAAATATCCCCCCATGCTATTGGCTCGAAGGTGGCTATGTTTCTTTCAAAACATTAGTCAATACATTAACAGAAAACTCTTGCTCATTGCAGCCTAAAAATGAAAGTTCTTCACCACCTGCTTATATTAGGCCACTGATGCCATCACAGGCAGATGTTCAGGCTGCTAACTTTTTAGGCATTCCTAATATACCAAACACAATTCCCAATGGACAAAACATCAACAAGCCTTCTGCTGCAACCTCAAAATCAGTGTCGCCTCCTTATGTTGGCAATCAAATACATCTTGAAAAGTCTTCAACTGTCCCTACCACGTTTAACCACCTTCTGGATTATAAGCAAATTCCACCACCATTAGTCAAATTACAAAATGCAGGCTCAACATGCTACATTAACTCAATGATCCAGTGTCTTTTTAGATTATCCAAATTTAGATTATTATTTGTTGATGATGATGAGTATCAAAGATGTATCAAGTCCAGTAGTAGTCAAACGCATAAATTGAGTGAAATGTTTAAAGTTCTCTTTGAAGGGTTTTATAAGAGTTCAGCACAATCACCGTCACCTCCATTAATTAATGTGAATCCTTTATTAAAGATTATTAATGCTAAAAGCCCTGAACTAAATATACCAAATGAGCAACAAGATACATCGCAATTTCTTTACATTCTACTAGATGATTTACATAAAGAGTTAAGGATGACGGATTACAATCTACAATCACGTCTGCAATCAATAATACCAAAAGGCTTGGATTATAATTCTAAGTTTTATCAATGGTACCTAAAATCCTTCAAAGATGATGGGTTTAGTATCGTCCAAAATCTCTTTTCTATCGTTAACCAAATTGAAATGAAATGTGACAGATGTGGTTATTCAAGTGTTCGATACGAAACTTCCAATATGCTTCACTTGAACTTTCAAACTAAACAAACATGTTCGTTAAATGACGTGATCTTGCAAAACATGAAATCTGAAGAAATGAGTGAACGTTTAGGAAATGCATGGGACTGTGATGGGTGTAAGAAAATGGAATCAGAGTTGAAGAGGTTGACAGATTTGGTTGAGCACGATTCATATGAGACACTTGAAAATGGTAGAACATCAAACAACAATCCAAATGATACCAAGAAAAGAAAGCTGAAATTTTTCAAATCATCATCTTCAAAGGAGTCCAAAAACAAGAACAATAACACAAAACAATTTACATTCGATACTAGGTATCTAACAAACAGCGAAATTGATGAGTATGAGAAACTAAGTGAAATCCTCTTAGTTCCAAAGGTTGCTCATAGAACAGTAAAATTTGCCAAGTTGCCTGATATACTGGTGGTTTGCTTTACCATTTTTGATCCATATCGCTCAGAAGCCAAAATTGGCGCAGAGAATTTGACTTTTCCTTTGGAATTGGTACTTAATGATGGTGCTAATACTGACTTCAAGAAGTACGTGTTGAAATCCCGTATTGATCATCTTGGTACATCCATTGCAAGTGGCCATTACACTGCTATTGTGTACTCAGATCAAATGAACACCTGGGTAGAATGTGATGACGATAAGTTAGCTACATTAGAATTGGCAAATAAGTCTATCCTTAGAGATGAGTCTGTTTATCTGTTGTTCTATGAAATCATCAATTAGGCTTAGGTTTTTAATTCTACTATCTCTTGTGGTGTTTAATTGTATTGAGGCATGCTAAGCACTTTACTTCACTTTGTAATACATTAATTTTTTTTTTCAGTGCATAAGAGTAAAAAATTTTTAAAAATGTTTCTTAGGTAGCACTATATATCAGTAACTATTAGTTGGAAAACAGAAGCGCAGAAGAGAGATTATGTCCATTATTTCGATTAGTAACCCTGCCCTTATCAATCAAGAAAACTTTCTTTTGAGTAGTCGGAACAATGATAGTGACTCAGAAAGCGATGTTGAAATGGATGAAGTCGATCAACTCATGGAGCAAGAGCATCGAAAGCAAATGAAAATTGATGATAAATCCATAGTTGCTCCCGGTGAACTGATAACAGATGATGCAACTTGGATGAGAGGTCACGGCACTTACTATCTCGATGATTTCACATTCTCATCGGTTGCGGGAAGCATTTCTAAAGTTAACAAACTATTGAGTGTTCAATCATTCAAAGGTAAATATCAGCCAGAGACTGGTGACCATGTTATCGGGAGAATCATTGGAACAAACAATAAGAGATGGAAGGTAGAAATTGGTGGTGAGCATGCTGCGGTGTTAATGCTTGGTGCCGTCAATTTGCCTGGTGGTTTACTAAGACGTAAAAGTGACAGTGATGAATTACAAATGAGAGCTATTTTGAAAGAAGGTGACTTGCTGAATTGTGAAGTACAAAGTTTATTCAATGATGGTGCTGCTTCATTACATACAAGATCACTTAAATACGGAAAGTTGAGAAATGGAATGTTTATTAAAGTCTCACCAAGATTGATAATTAGAACAAAGAATCATATGCATGACTTACCAGGTGGTGTTAGTATAATTTTGGGGGTCAATGGTTATTGCTGGGTTTACAAAACTAAGTTAAATATCAAAGATGAATCATCTGCTAGCACTGTGGCACAAGCTGAAAGTCAAATGACTGCCGCTGCAGCTGCAAAGGGTTATTCTATAGGTATGGGCTCCGTCAGTATTACAAGGTTAGAAGAGGAAAGTTCATGGGACATTTACAGTGATAAAAATGAAGAAATAAGCGACAGTATTAAGGAATCGATTTCAAGATATAGAAACTGTTTGAAAGCCTTAAGTTTTTGCAACATTGCTATAAATGTAACGAGATTAGTAAAAGCTTATGAAATTAGTTTGGGCCATGGAGACATTAACAATCTTGTTAGTGAAGAAACAATGAAATCAATAGGTGAAGAATTAATAAATGGAGAAAAGATGAGAGGATAAATCATGACCGTCCACATTATTAATGATATAAAGTATGGTCTAAAAAAATGTATATTATCGATAAAGAACTAAACAGTGTCATAATTGCTATGAATCGCTACAAAAGTATTCCCGTGTACAAAAAATCAATTTGTCATAGCAATAACCTAGAAAAGATATAATTTTATATATGCAATAAGTATGTAAATGTGAGATAACTTGAGTTTCGGGATGCCAATTTCTGAGAGTCGTTATTTGTAGAGTGATTGCAAGTGAAAGAATTCTTTGTCATTAATAACCTCAGAAAAAGAGCATCCTTTTGTGTTATTGATCAATCTCTTCTCGAAAAGAGTTCTTGTGACCGTTTGGACTTGACCACTTTTGAACAAAGACTGAATCAAATCCTCTTCCCCTAGAACGTTTGAACTACCATTGTAAACAATATTAGCAACGTCGTGTAGAATATTAGCGGTTAAGCCCCAACAATTTCTGGTTCTGACATCTAACTCTTGATCCTCGTGAGTCTCATCTTCAGATGCAGAACTTAAGTCATCAATGTCTTGTAACCAGTCAACTTCGTTTTCATTATAAACTGGAAAGACGTAGGATCTAAGATTCCAAGGGATACCTGCCCATTGGGTTTTGATATGGCTTTGCTTGAGGCACTCTGATAACGAAGTTGTCCCAACAGGAGGCAAAAAATCCCTAAGGGGAACACTAAAGATGCTAGCAGATTCACCAGGATTCAATGCTAGCTCATGAATCTTTCTTTGCGATTCTTTGGTCCACTTGATGAAACCAACACATGGCGCCACCGCTAGAAACGTTCTAGCGAGATATGCAGGAAGTGTTGTCATCTCATCGATAACACAACCAAATTGTTTCAGCAATACGTCGTTGTTCCTGGACAGTCCAATCTCTTCCTCCATTTCTCTTCTGGAGCACTGGAACTCAGTTTCTGACCCACAGTCTGCCTTGCCACCAGGGAAGGAGATGTGACCCGAGAAGGACTTCAACTGTCTTGATCGCTTAGTCAAGATGACTCGCAACTCGCCGTTGTTGCCCTCGAACAACAACACCATAACTGCCGACCTCCTTCTCACTGGAACCATGTGCCAGATCGAGGTGCTCGACCCACTGTAGAACTTTGGCTTATAGCTTCTCAAATTCGTTAAGAACTTTGACTCCATGGTGTGAGGTTGGCTGATCTGATGACTATGGTGATTATGGCAAACCCCAATGTTGAATCCTATATCGTTGATGTTACTAGTGTAAATACTACCGGCCTGGTCCGCAACTAGTCTAGCCGAGCGTTTGGAGTACACTACTGTTGTTCTCTTAACAGATTTTGAAAAGTATTGACAAAGCATTCCGTTACGTAAGCAACTTCTTCAAGATTTTTTGTTGTGGCTTCAGTTTGCAGAGAAACTGAATAGTTCTTCTGCTTTTTCCGAATGGAATAAATTCGTAATAATTTATCCGCCTTTCTTTACGATCAAAAAAAGAGAAAACAATTTATCCGAACAAAAGTTGATCTATATTGGTGTCACGTGATCTATCTAAGAGTTCTAGCCAAAGAAGTGAAAAAGTAGGTATTCCGTTTTGGGAAGGAGGTTAAAGAAAAAATTATTTGACTAAAAGGTAAAGATGGTAACCTCGACATGCCATCCTTTATAAGCTAGAGGCATCCCCTCTTTCAATTGTGACAACAGCAAGTGGGGAACAAAACGCCTCTCAAAACGCGCGGTTTTAAAAAAGAGATTAATATGCTCAGCATCTACGTGTTAAAAATTGAGCAATTACGTAAGTGTGCTGAGCGCACTTGCGCTCAGCATAAGAGGATGGTTACCCACTCATAGTGTTTGTGAACTATCAGAAGTTCTTAGTTCTAAAATACATGAATAATTAAACTTGTTTGTAAAAAAAATATTAATTATTGTAAACTTGGAGCCCCATGCTGTCCTATAGTCGTCCTAATTTTGTGTTTATTCTTGTTCGGGATGGTAAGCAAAACGCTACTTTGCTTTCTCGGCTTCCAGTTGCGTTCTGAGGGAAGCAATTTCGTCTTTCATTCCAAGAACTATGTCACAGAGCTCTGTCACATTTGTCTCCTTGAACAGATCCTCAGGGTTTGGTGACAATGCCTGTCGTAGGCCCAAAATGGTAACGGTGTTTTCGATTCTTGCCACACAGTGCTCAATCAACCTCATTAAGAAGTTGTCCATTGAGGTAAATTCTTTGATACTCTTTTCACATTCACTTTGCATCCACGCGTCAATCTTGCCTAGGTCTCCGTCGATGTTAAGAACCCCAGATGGGCTGAAAAAACACGAACAAACTCTTTCGAGTCTCAATGTGATCTTACGGAGTAACCACGCAGTGTCTGCTGTGACACCAGAGTAAATCAAATGGTTAGACGTAGTCTGGCTCTCGCCGGAATCTGCATGAACAGCTTTCAATCTGGAACCCAACAACTTTGGAAAACATATCCAAATAGTTTCCGGAGCTTCCAAACCCTTAAGCTTTTTGGCACCCATGCTTTCCTCAACAATACCAAAATTCAGTAGCTGTTCAACCTGGTTGTCGATATCCTTGCCTTTACCCTTGTAATTATATGCACGGTTAATATCTACTTTACCTTGTTTGATCATCTCATGAATGTTCTTCACACTCTCTATCTCGTGATAAAAATCATTAGACAACGTTATTTGTCCTCCATCGGCCACTGCACTGACTCTCGATGCTCTGTTAACCATTGGACCAAAATAGTCCATTCTCTTTGTAACAACGTCCGGTTCACAAACAGGTGCACCCCAGTGAACCCCCATTCTAACACTTAGACCTCTAAAAATGATGTTTCCCTCATTGTCCTTAATTTCACAACCCTGATCACTATTCAAAATTTCAGCTGGCCATTCAGGTGTTGTCAATAGTTGTGTTTGAACCGTAAAACACCAAAGAAGTGCAGACGTTGGTGTCGGAAATGAAACCACAAAGGCATCACCTTCTGTCTTAACTTCATAACCCCCAATAAGCCTTAATTGTCTTCTCATGATTGCATTATGAACTTTGATGGCTGATCTCATTGCCAATGGATAATTATCCCAAAGTACAGTTGAGTTTTTGATGTCAGTAAAAACCATTGCCAAAGATCCTGTTGGTGGTTCGATTTCTTCATCCAACTTTCTCAACGTGGAATCTTCAGCTTGTGAGGGATTATGATGTTTTTGTTTTGTACTAAATTGTCTTAATGATAGAACAACTGATGTCGCTTTTTGTCCTCTAGCGCCGTAACCAATTGCAAAATCTCTTAGTTTCTCGGCTGCAATACCAGGATTTGACTTTTCTTGTCTAATTATATCGGCTGCTAAATCATATGGAACAATTTTCCAAATATCGCTTGTACAAATAGCAATCATTTCATCATTCTGGGTCATCTTGAACTTGTGCACACTTGGTTTTGAATTAATGTGAGGAATCAATTTAAAAAAACCGACAGCTCTTGAAACATTTGAAATACCATCCAAGTAACCGTCAGTGGTAACATGACCTCCCGAATCTCTGATTCTTTCATATTCTTGAGGTGCATATGGTTCATGTTTAGTAGTGATTAATGAATACTCACCATTTGACCTGGTCATTATACCCATTATATCACCAACGTTGGCGACATATAGGGTGTCACCTTTGATATAAATTATAGTTGCACAGCAACCAGAGTACCCGTCTTCCTCCATTGTCAATTTATCAGTTGTTTGTGTCCTGTGGGCTGCGGCTGATGAAAATGTGGAAGACTCATCTTTATTAATTAGGATATTCATCTCCGAATTCATTGTCAAGAATGCACCTTTCATACAATCTTCAACTGTTTTAGTGTGGGATCCAACTGCTTGTCCAATTGTTTTCAGTTCTTCACTCAAATGAAACTCAAAGGTTTCCTGGATAATTTTAGAGATCTTATCACCACCTTGGGTAACAGAATTTTTACCGTCATAAAGAGCAATCAAAAATTCGTCTGCATTACCTCTGAATTTTTCTATCACAGCATCCCTTGCCGTAAGAGCATCAATATCACCTAGTGTGTCTGAAATACCATAACCGAATTTACCTAATTGCGAGGCAGTTGTTCTAACTCTGACACCCACAGATTGATCTGGTACGGCTTCTGTTGTGATAGTAACATCCATTAGTCCCAACATTCTGAGTTTTTTCAATCCAAAAAATGAATCAAGCGGTTCGCCATTTTCACTTTTGATATGTTGTGGCTTGATTTCTAATCGTTTATTACCTGAAAAGTTTAAATATCTTAGCTTCTCGTTGAAGCTCCAGTTCCAATCATAAGGAATATTGGCGATATTATATTTCAAAGAATTAGACCCAACATCCAAAGCAATCAAATTTTTTATCTTAGATAGTTCACCTGGTAGAGCAGTAAATCTATTACCATTCAAATAGAATGAAGTTAAATTTGGCCAGTTTTCGAAATCTTCAGTAGGTAATGATGATAGATAATTACCAGATAAAAAGAGATTATGCAAATGAGTCAAATTGGATAAATTACCTGCTGGAATTTCAAAAATTTCGTTATAAGATAGGTTCAAACATGTCAAATTTTTTAAGTAACTAATTGTCGGGAAGCATGAGTCAGTCAACTTATTATCGGCAAGACAAAGTCCTTTCAAGGAATTTTGCAATCCAAAAACAGACTTATTCAAAACAGGAGTGGCTTCACTCGATCTCCTTCTGGCTAATGGAGAATTAGATCTGGGAATTAAGTTTAGATTTGTGACTTGATCATCGTTTTCTTCTGGTTCTTCCTCATCAATTACAGCAGCTTCTGTATATGATGTAGTGTCAAGAGGGGCTACATGCATCATAGTGTCAGGTGGTTCGGGGAATGTTTCCAAAATATTGGATGCAACGTTAAGCACAGACAATGAGCCTAATTTCCAGATGTTTTGATTTAATTTACTGATGTTATTCAAGTGTAAATCAAGATATTTTAACTTGCCTAAATCGCCTATAGTATCTGGAATTGAATTCAAATTATTTTTAACCACAGATAAATGGACCAAATGTTTCATCTTATTTATATCTTCAGGCAAAACACTTAGATGGTTTTGATCTAGAATTAACTTTTCAACATTAATCAATCTATTGGAAAAAGAGCATGAACTTAATTTACCCTTCGAAAAATCAACAACTTTCAAATTAGGCATATCGACTTCGAAAAAAACATAAGTCAATGGATTCATATTCAATTCAACTTCAAACAAATTAGAGGCGCTACTTCTGAAAACTGAAATAGTGTTACCGGCAGCTCTAATAATTTCTAATTTTGGAGATGATGAAAGAGTATTTATTGAATTCAATTGATTGAAACGAAAATCAACCTTAATCAAATGGTCAAAATCGGCAAAAAATTTTGGTAGTTCCCCGGCCAATCTATTACCTGCCATTTCCAGCACTTCCACATTGGTCAAATTAGAAAATTCATGAGGGAAATAACTAATGTTATTATAAGATAAATCTAATCTTTTTAAAGATTTTAGCTTACAAATAGCAAGATGAATCTCATTAAACCTATTTGAAGACAAATTTAGCTCCTGAAGCATGCTGAGTTTGCCAAATGAATCAGGTAGTTGTGATATTTTATTACATGCCATGTTTAATATTATCAAACTTTTCATCATTGATATTTCAGGCGGAATGACTTTCATATAATTTACCTCTAAATCCAAAACTGCTAATCTTGGAGCAAAAACAATTTGCAACGGGAATTTCATAGAACCTGCTCTGTTGAAAGCTAAGGTCGTTAAATTACGACAATCATGCATAAATTCATTAGTGAACTCAAATGAGGGATTCTCAGAAACATCTAGTTTAACAATCGGTTCAGCATATAAGAAATTAGGAATATCTTGTAAATTCCAATTGACTAAATTGACATTTTGAGGATTGATCAGAATTCTTTTCTCTTCACTGATGGACTCAACACCTTTTTCTTCCACTATGAATTTGAAAAGGAAACTTAAGTCAGTTCTTTCAATATAATCGAGATTATCTCTCTGAGTATAACCATAGTACATCAATAAAGTTCTTTGAATTTTCAAAGGTTTTTCATCGGCAGTTAATGTACGGGCCAAACCCCCACACTTTAAGACCAGGATAAAGTCTTCATCTGCTTTAAGAAAACGCTTACGTCTAAGCGCATCTAATATATCTTGACACGAAGTGTCTAGAGTACAAGGTAGTAGAGAGGACATTTCACCTTTGAAAATTCTAACTGAAGACCTAGCAGCTCCCTTCAACTCCCTTGTGACAGTATGCTTGAGTATTAGAGCTGCATTGTGACTTTTTAGAAGTGACTGCTGGGTTGGGAAGCGTTTCTCACCAGGTAGTGCTCTGTTGTCAGTTGGGGATTGAGGACGAGATAGCCTTCCCTTAATTTCGTTTACTAGAGAGGAATCATTATTTGTGGGAGAAAATTGTAAAAATAGGTTGCTGCTGGAATCAGAACTTGGTTCGTTATCAAGTGAAGTATTCAACATTGTAGATGGAGCGTTTTCGTTCTTGACTTTCCAGGATTCGGGAGGTCTCCACAGCGTTTTTGGTTCATGTGAAGGGTCAACCATTAGACTTGAGGCAGAACCTGTGGGAGTCATTGGCATAGACATCAGATCATTAGCTATTGTGGGATTACGGCTCATTGTCGTTAGTTCGTCGACGTTATCGTCGTCAGCTAGATTAATGCCAAAGGACGCCATTGAAACGGAGTTAGAAGCCGACATTGGTATCGACTGAGGTATTGACTGCTTCCTATATGAATTATTAGATTTTGTAGATGACTGCACAGAAGGGCGTCTGTTGTGTTTTAGTTCGGACATGGAGAATCCATGAGGGAGTCCAATCGAATGCTTTTTCGCATTATTGGAGTTGACTGACGACCTTCTCTCAAGATTCGATTTCCCAGAATTAACAGATGAATGTGATGTACTGCTGGTTCTCGATGAAGAAGCAGATGAAATGAATTTGGAGAAGAAAGACGATCTTTTTGATCTTTTTAGTGGTTTGACATTAGTAGAAACTTCGCTGGCTTCAGTGACGCTAGCTCTAGGAGAGGTGGATTCATCTTCTTCATCTGTCTTATGTTTATTATACTCACGCGCCACGTCGTCGGTGTAGTGCGAGTTAAAGACAGGCCTGGCCATTTGATGTTACTTTAGAGAAGAAGGTGTTGATAATGGCTGGTACATAACCTACCACGCGTATTGGAAACAAAAATAAATTTTAAATGTCCAACTATACACCAAGATTAAACTTTGTTTTTAATTTTCTAGGCTATATATACAAAGGTGTAACCACTGGTTATCAGAGGCTGCCATGGACTTGTCGACCCGACTTGTTGTTATTCAGGACGGTGGTCTTCGTGCCAAGACGACGCTCTTTGATTCACAAAATCGGTTAACGAGGGACGCCCATCACACACCCGCTGAACTTGCCACATTGCTCTTCGGTGGGTCTGGGATGACAATGTCGCAACACGCGGTTTCTGTAAAGATTCATTGTTTACCAGCATTGCCTGCGTTACCCTCTTCAGTCCTGATTTCAAGGTTGTTTTCTTTAGATTCAAGTTTTCAGAAAAGACATTTGCACTCAAACTCCTCCCGAGATTGGGCTCCGGAGCCTGTGCTAGATAGTGATGAAGTGCCAATAAACGAAAATGCGTCCACTAGATTTGCTATAGCTATTATTTTACCAATTTCGGACTCGTTTGAGGTGTTTAGGGATACAATCACTGAAAATTGGCTCCAGATTTCAAACTCCTTTCTGACACTCCAGAATATCATCGTTACCAAAATGAAGGCAATTCATGTAAATAACAGTTTAAGACTACGCAAACCGCAGTCACAGCATTTTCAAGCGTCGCACATTCCACATCAATACATGGTCCAGCGTCAGTCTTGCAATGATGTAACTGGTCCTATGGGCAACTCTTCTTCTACTTCTCCTTCGTCCTCGGGTTTCAACATTAATAATATAACTAGTCAAAACGCTGTGAAAAGACTAAGTTTTCCAAAATATTGCTTACAAAGTGAAATAGAGCTTTACCATTCTCTTTCCACTTTCACAAAAATGATAATGACATTTACCAAAACTCCAAGGCTATTTTACGATTTGAAGCATTCAAACCAAATGCTTATCAATTGGGCTACAAATTTGTCGGCTTGGATGCTCCTCAAAGATAATATAGGCCCAAACACTAATCAATATTCACAGCAAATCAATTCAACTCAAACACAAACTCATTTTATTGTGTTTATGATTTCGGTTTTGTTACCAGTTAGAGATCAGTTTTTCACAGATCCATTAAGTTCTGATACAGCAAATCTTACTAGATTAGTAATTGCTACTGGAAATCCTGCAATTTCTGAAAAGTTGATTTTTATTATTTCGGGATTGCTAGGGTACGAATACTATGGAAAACTGTATGATCAACTAAATCATTTTTTGTCGCTTTCTTCTAAGGCAATTTCCAAGTCGTCCAGTGGAATTAATAATAATTTTGCACACTTGGTATTAGACAAATCTAAGCATGGCTATCAGCTCAATAGTGCTAATTCAATTTCTAAAAGCATGATTCCGTCATCGTCTGAACTGACAAACATGTATAAATCAAATCAAACTACCTCAAAACCTATACCCATGCTTTTTGAAAGGCCAAATTCTCCCTCTATTTTCAAATCACAGGAAAAAATTTCAAATTCATTAAATTCAGTGTTAACGCCTTCACCAAACTCCAGGGGCTGGTCACCTTCTATAAGTACTAGCTACAAAAATAATGAGTCTGACAAGGTTAGTATTTCATCAAAATCTGGACTCTATGTGGCATCTACTAATGTTGACGACGAAAGTTGGTCCTCCTCGCCTCCGTCTGAGTCGAAACGGGCGGGTATCGCACATTCTAAAAGTATCCCGATCAAAGGTGTTAATTCTACAAATGTTAAAACAGCTGCAAGAGATATTGAATTCATCCCTGCCCTTAATAGATCGAATTCATATGCGTCTCTTCAAAACATCTCAGAGTCGTATGGTGCGACAACACCTACTAGTTCTCTAGGTTTTATAGGCTCCTGGAGAAATATGAGTTCGTGGGTTGACAGGTGGAAATGGAATCCCCCTATGTCTCCTCGCCAAAATAGCAGAGCTTCCACTTTAGGGTCCTCATATGGTAGAAATGCATATCATGTGAATTCAAATGGACGAGCTGCAAGCGATTCAAATGGTGGTTCCGATGGTTATGGAACACCCTCTCCTGGTTTAAGGCCACAAGTGGAAGACGATTGGGACGACGCCACTTTTGACACGAATTATCTAACCACGCCTAAAAAAACATTCACTGCGGACAGCCAACAGTCGAAAGGACAAATGAGCGAATCAGAGCAAAATGAAGATTATGTTAGAAGTAAATCCGTTTCAAGCAATTTCAGTAATCATTTCACTGGGTTTGGATTCAATTATAAATGTAAAGGAAGTGAATATCACGTTCAAAGGTCGACAGGCTATCTAAAAACAATCAAATATCAAAAGTTGGAAAGGTCTATAAATGATGTAATTGATGAACTACTAGATTGTGATAATATAGAAGGAAAAGCAACTGTTGAAAGACTAGAATCAGGTGTTACTATTTCAAAATTGAATTATCCCGAAAACAGCTTATTAAAGGCGCAAATGGAGAACATTTCAAGTACCACTACCATTCGTTTGCCTCTTTTAGTTGGATACATCAATGAGTATCATCCAGAATTTACATTATTGTCGTGTCCAGTTACCAATCCTAGTGTTGCTAACGGTGTGGCAGGCCCGACTGTTGGTTCAAATATTTTAGAAAATGTTATTCATAAAACTATAAAAGATGATATTATTAGGTCGAAAAGAGCTAGTAAACTGTGGTTGGTTAATGTTGGTATGAGATGGGTTAAGCTATTTGAAGCTGATAGCACAGAAAAATTGGTCATAACACCAAAGTCAACTCGACCATCAATTCAAATGAGATCAATGTCTTCAAATGGTGGCATTGAAACTACAAGAACTTATAGCGAAAGAAAATCAAATTTAACAAGTCACCTACAAAAAAGTGATATCTTGGATGAAGATATAGATGTCGCAATAACTCAAAAAATGGTATTTGCTTCAAATGTTTGCAAAACTGATGATGGTTTACCTAATGAAAACTTATTATTTATGGTGAACGAAACTTTGATAAAAATTACAAATATCGTGAATGCATTTGTTAGCGATGTGGATGACACACAGTTAGAGAATTACGAAGTTGTAAAGATGGAGGAATCTTGTTGTAACGGTATTAGGGAACTCATTGATGAGCTACTGTCTAATTTTTAGTATAAAAGATACATTGTCTTATTTTATATACAAATACACTGTAATGATTAATGATACAAACTTTATTCAATAAAGATCAGGTCCCATTATTAAATGTTTTCTCTTTCCGGTGGCGATATTTCATGAATGTGAACTGATCTATCAGATAAACCTTCAATGCCCGAAACACTTAATGGAGTAATAAAGATGGTTTGCCTTTTTGAATTTTGTTTGACTTTATCCAAAATCAATTTTAGTGCAATTCTTCTGTTCACTTGATCCATGAAAACATCAAATTCATCTAAACCTCGGATTTTCGAATGCATTGGACCCCAAATTGCAAATAGGAATGATATTTGTGCGTATGACTTTTCACCACCAGAAAATGATTCAACAACACGAAGTGGTGCATCTTCTTTGGTTGCTACCATTAAAGATAGTGTGCCTTTTTCTATGCTAAAATCAATACGTCCTCTAAATTGCCTTGTTGCAAGAGCACTAATAAAATTGTTTTCCACTTCTTGAAACACGCTTAGTGTAGTTTGCCTCAAATTATCGTTTCTCTCTTCTAATCCGGTCCTTAAACTAGCCCATAGCCTTTCCATATCTCTGCGATTCTTCAATACTAAATTCATTTTGTCATTGACATTTAACAAATTCGTCTCTGCAGCTTCTCTAGTAATACCACGTTCTTCTTCTAGTCTTTGAATTTCTGTTTCTACTTGGTCAAGTTCATTGTTGATTTTGACTTCAATTTCACGTTTTTGATCTTTGTCAAAAAGGGCATCCCTAGATATTTGCAGCAAATCGGTTTCTTCTATTTCACAATACTGCAGAGCTTTTTCTTTTCTATCGTCAGCAATTTCTTTGAATCCAGGAGCGGCTTCTGATACTTTTCTAATATTTTCTTCAATACTTCTTATTTCATTGTCCAAAATTAAGACATCCTTCTTTTTGTGAGTTATTCTACCTTCGAGTTCCTGTAAATGCTTTCTTAATTGCTTGTACTCTTGACTCTTGATTTCAAAAGCAAGTTTCGCCTTGTTGTATATATCGATTTCTTCATTCATTTTTTTAGTTTTATTATCAAATTCAATTTTCACTGGCGGTAATTGATCCTTAGCTTTAACAATTTTTGATTTCAAAACAGATTTCTGATCTTTCAAATACTCTAGCTTGACGTCTTCGTTTGTTAAAGAGTCCAACTTTACTTGTGTTTTTGCGATGGCATTCCCCAAATCATTCCATTCTTTTTTAATACGATCTCGTTCATTCATTAATTTAAGCATAATATCTTTACTTGGTTTCAATCCATCTTGTAAATTTTTTTGCGCCTCTTTTGCTATTTCAACTGCTTCATCATATTCAATTTGATATGACTCAGACAATGATTCTCCAACAATTTGTAAGCGACACTCTGATTCGCCACGAGCACGGTTGACAGGATCAACTTGTAATCCTCCATTTCTTTTGGACATTTGTACAGGACCTGAACCGTCAACAATACAAATAACGCTTGCGATTGAATTTTGCTTATCATCAAGCAATACTTGTTCAGCATCTCTTCTTGAACGAATCAACAAAACACGATGTAATTTATGAGTATCGACCAATTGACATTTAATGATAGGATCACTTATTTCCAACGCATCTAAAATAGACGGATGTTGAGATTGCGGAACTTCGTTTGAGAAATCGAAAACTTCCGGTTGCTTCAAAATAACCTGATTCGAAAGTTTACATTGGCTGACTAGATTCATTAGCAATCGCATATCGCTGTAATTTTCACAAAGAATGCTAGTCAATGGTCGGGTTAGCAAAGTTTCAATGACATTCTTGGCGCTTTTGAATTGAGAGTTTAGTTTTACATATAGACCCAAAGGACCTCTAACTTCACCGCTGAACTTTTTGTTTTTTTTCATCAAGTTGATTTCTCTGATGAGCTTTTGGTTTGCCATATTAAACAACAATACTGGATCATTTTTTGCCTCTTTAGACTTGGCATTACTCAACTTTTCGTAGGCATTTTTTTTGTTAGTGGCAGAATCGTTCACTTCTTTTGATAGCCTTATTCTTGTACGTTCGTATTCTTCTTTGGCGTCATCAACTTTATCAATGAGTTCTTGAAGTTGACGTTTCAAATTTTTCTCTTCTTTGGAACGCTGAGTTATGAAGTTTCGAAGTTTTTCTGTTGTTCCATCGTTATTTTTCGTTAGTTTATTCTCTTCTTCCTGGATTAAATGCTCTGTTTTTTCGATGTCTTTTTCGCTACTCTTTATACTCCCTTCAATCTCAGAAATATTCTTCATAAGATCTTGAATCTCTGTTTTGAGAGCTTTAATAGTATTTTTATGAAGGTTAAGCTTTAAATCTGCTTCATCAACTGATTTCAAAGATCCTGATAACGTGACAGAGTTAGCTTTATCCAACTCTTCAGTATCTTCCTGTATAGTATTCTTGCATTTTTCAAGAGTCTCAAGTTTAGTCTCTTTTTGTTTTGTTTTTTCTTCTATTAGCTCGTTACATCTTTGGTAACGATGCTGGTTGCACAAATGGAAGAACCAGTTAAACTTTCCAACTATCAACTCTCGGTTTCTCTCTAGTTCCTTAGATGCAGTAAATTTTGAAACAACTTCCTTGGCGTCTTCTAGTTCTTTACTGACCGTGTTATATGTATGCTCATGTTCCTCCAATGCTTTGCTGACCTCCTTGGCATCTTTAAAAGTTTTTTTGAGGTTTTCATATGCTTCTTTGAGCCTAGTGCCTGTCATAAATGAGTTAAACTTATCTGTTGATGATGAGTGAGCTAGAAAGTTCTTGGCTTCAGTTTGCGTTAAAATGGTCATTGGATTGGCAATAGTTATTGAAAAGAATTGCAAAATTTCGTCTACGGTGGCTTTTTTAGTAGATACAGTCTTTCCTCTATGATTTTTAACAAAGATAGAATGTGCACCTTCGGCTTTGATGACTCTTTCAATGATGATTCTATCACCATACTCCTCGTTTTTGAATGCTTGGTTGCCTTTATTCAATAAAGTGACAGTGGCTCTTGAAACGTTTTTCCCGTGTTTAATCAAACCCTTCAAAGAGCTTCCTCTATCTGTGTCTGTTGCTTTTGCACCTAGAGCTACTGAAATTCCAGTCAAAACCGCTGATTTCCCAGAGCCATTACGCCCAATAATGAAGTTGATCTGAGGACCAAAATCAAGCACAAAGGAGTCGTGACACATAAAGTTCTTCAATTCTAACCGCTCTATCACACCTGCTTCTGCTGGCGCGCTATCGTTTGCTTCCAACTCGGTGGTAGGTGAATGCACCATTAGAGCAGGATGTTGTGTCATATGCTCCATGCTTCTTCTCCTTCTCCTTCTTTTTATCTCCTCTAAATTCCTGTCAATATCAGCAAACCGACTAGCAGCATCCTCAGTCATGACCTCAACTGTTCTCTTCTCACCTGCTACTGTCATCTCAAAACACGTAAACTATAATAACAGAACAAGAACTTAACGCGTTACCTTAGAGATTCCTTTTTCATAAGCGACATTGGACGTGGCGCATTGTGTGGCGCATTGACGTAGTTCATTGAAGTCCTGAAGTCCAGTATGTCCTTATTTGACTTGTGGTGTGTTAAGCTTAGGGGTGTTGTGGTTGAGACATTTCAGGACCAGCAAAATACCATTTTAATTTTGTTGTTGTCAAAGAGTTGATCTTAGTCAACTAATGATATTAATTTTTCAAACGCTGGACGATATGGTAGACTCTTTTTTGATATGACAAAGGCAGCTACCACTGCAGTTGCTCAAGGGCTTGTTGATTTGGTCTCGTTGGACGCCAAATGGTTATCAAGGTGGAGGTCAGCTTGTGATAACAAGTTCATTAATCCTAGAAGACTTGTTCCGATGAAAAATAAAGATCGTAAAATGTATTCATTGACGATGTTCCCATATCCTAGTGGTATGCTTCATATGGGACATTTGAGAGTATACACTATCTCTGATGTCTTGGCAAGATATTACAGGATGCAAGGTTTGGATTTAATCCATCCAATGGGGTGGGATGCATTTGGTTTACCAGCTGAAAATGCAGCCGTAGAAAGAGGAGTGAATCCAGAAGACTGGACCAAGCTTAATATTGCAAAAATGAAAGACCAAATGGGTATTATGCTTACAGACTTTGATTGGTCCAAAGAAATTGCAACATGTGATGCTGATTACTATAAATGGACACAAAAGATCTTTTTAGAACTATATAAACACGGGTTAGCGTACCGGAAAAAAGCTGAAATCAACTGGGACCCGATAGACAATACTGTTTTAGCCAATGAGCAAGTTGATGCAGAAGGTAGATCATGGAGATCCGGTGCAATCGTTGAAAAAAGACTTTTGGAGCAATGGTTTTTAGGCATCACCAAGTATGCTAGTGATTTGAACAAAGACTTAGAATTGCTTGAAGATTGGCCTTCAAAAGTCAAAGCTATGCAAAAAAACTGGATTGGCGAATCAAATGGAACTCAAATCAAATTTCCCGTGGCTTCTAGTAGCGATAATGAATTACCATTGTCTGAACTAGAAGTTTTTACTACTCGAGCCGAAACCATTTTCAGCGTTCAATACGTTGCCATTGGCTTTGATCATCCATTAACTCAAAAGTACATGACAACTAACTCTGATTTAACAGACTTCATTTCCAGATTAAACAAACAAGGTGAAGAAGCTGAAAAATCCAAAGAAGGGTTTTTACTCGAGGGAGTTCATGCGGTCAACCCTCTTGATTCAAACTTACATTTACCAATTTTTGTGGCCTCTTATGTCATTTCAACATATGGTTCTGGGTCTGTTATGGGTTGCCCTGCTCATGATACCCGTGATTTTGAATTCTGGATTGAGAACATGGGTCCAAAAGCTGCTATCATACATAGTATATCACCTAAGGAGTTGGCAAATGAGTCCTCGGATAATGAACCATACGTTTTGAAAGAAGGTGTGATGAACATTAATGGCAGATTTTTGAATGGCATTTCTACAAAGGAGGCTCGTGTTAAAGTCACTGAGGAGCTAGCTTTGATTGCTAAAGGTTCTGCTAAGATAAACTACAGGCTAAGAGATTGGTTAATATCTCGCCAAAGATATTGGGGTGCTCCAATTCCTATGATTCACTGTTTTTCTTGTGGAGTGGTACCTGTACCAGATGAAGATTTACCTGTTAAATTACCTCATTTGGATTATATTCCTTCTAGAGGAGGATCACCCTTGGCTCAAGTAGAAGAGTTTGTCAATTGTAAATGTCCGAAATGCAAGCAGCCCGCTAAAAGAGATACAGATACCATGGATACTTTTATTGATTCGTCCTGGTATATGTTCAGATTTCTAGACCCTAAAAACGTTAATGCAGCGTTTGGCAATGAAATTGCAACCAAATACATGCCTGTCGATCAATATATTGGGGGTGTTGAGCATGCCATTTTGCATTTATTATATTCTAGATTTATCTCTAAATTCTTGGCAGATGCAGGATGGTTTACATCACAAGAGGGCTGGAATGGTGAACCATTCAAGCAATTAATTACTCAGGGTATGGTTCATGGAAAGACATTTGTTGATTCAAAAACAGGAAAGTTTTTGAAACCTGACGAGTATACTTTGGATGATGATGGCAATGCCACTGTTACTGCTACAGGGGAAATTGCCAGTATTAGTTACGAAAAAATGAGCAAATCCAAGTATAATGGAGCAGATCCAGCTGAATGCATTAAAGCTCATGGGGCAGATGCCACTAGGGCTCATATCTTATTTCAGGCACCAATATCTGACGTTTTAGATTGGGATGAGTCTAAAATCATTGGAGTGGAGAGGTGGTTGAAGAAAGTTCTAAAGCTTGCCGTTGATTTACACTGTGTCACACAAAAATGTGTAACTGAAGAAGTCAACCCTGAAACAGATGCAGAAATAGAACTGCATAATGAACTTGTTGAGTATGAGAATAGTATTAACAACTCTTTCGTCGGCGACTTGTCTTTGAACACCTTGATCTCTCACTATATGAAATATAACAATGCGCTCGCATTAGCTTTCAAGCATAGTGGGGTGAAAAAGGAATACATTGCTGGTAAGTATGTGAAGATGATCAAAATGATGTGTCCAGTTACGCCAGCTTCTTGTGAAGAGGCCTGGGAATTGTACAACACCTATGGCGAAGAAACCAATAATGAAGAGCTGAAACTAGACAGTATTTTGAAGTCCGACTGGCCAGCTGCTTCTACTTCCGTTAAAGCAAAAATCAACTATAACGTTATGATTAACGGTAAGATGAGATTTGTTCATTCTTCTACAAGCGAATATGATACTCAAGATCTTGAACGATGTCTTGCCGACGTTAGGCTCAATAAACTTTCTGACAAATGGCTTTATGGTAAAACCCTAAAAAAGACGATTATTAAAAAAAATACTATCGTCCTTATTGTTAAATAGCTTTTGTATATAAATAAGGGTTGACATTATGATTATTTTGAAATTTATTGAATATTGTTTCTGAAGAAATGGCCGAGCTATTCTTTTTTTTTTATCACTTGAAAGGGTAATTATTTTAAGCTGAATTGGAGAAGAGCCCATACTGAAAGCCTCTAATCAAGCAATAGTGTATCTGGTTATGAGTTCGGTTTTTAAGGAGAATCGGTCTTTGAAAACATTAAAAACAAAATTAGTCTTCTTCTCAAAGTTAGCTTTATCACCAAGGTTGTATGAAATTATTAATGAACCACTATCAGATCTCTCGCAACTAGATACTACACTAGGCACAATCTGTTATGCATCATTATTATTAGGTGCTTTAGTAGAATGCATACCACAATTAAAGATATATCTGCTTCGTGTTAAACCGAGAATAGTCAAACTCTTAAAATCATTAGGCATATTACTGTTAAAGCGTCTATTAACAGCTGTCAAAAAATTGCTGAACTCAATTCAAACAATGAAAAGTCAGTTTCACTCTCTTTCAAATGTTAACAAAGTAACATGCACTCTTGATGAACTTATCACAGCGTCCCTAGGTGAATTAGATAAGGCCTCTCAACAAAATTTAACTCCTGAAGTTAAAATAGAAAAGATTAACAGCAAACATCCTAACATAGACCACCTCAGCACAACTTTAAAGCAAATTTCAGGATACATATCTGATGTGCGTACATTCTATCGTACATTTCAAATACCGCAAGCTATTGCAGATCTGTTATCAGCACCGGGTCAACTGTTGTCAGAAGGTAATTACATTGATTTCTTGTCAACTATAAGTATCTGCTTATATCAGCCTTTTGAAACCGTGGCCTTTGGGTTAGACAAAGGATGGTTGTTACCTGCACCTGATGGTCCTAAAAAATGTGGTTGGTGGTACGTGGTATCCACAAAAATGTGGTTTTTATGGGTTGTTGTTGAATTTGGACATGACACCAATCGCTTGATAAATGCATTGAAGAATGGATATACAATAAAGAAAGATGTTTCTGGCAGTAGAATTGAGCTACTATCCAAAGCTTTTACAAATGTTGACCATACCCAGTGGGTCACTTTCATAGAAAGACTTTCTACATTGCCGCTTTGTTTGCACTGGAGTTTAGAAGATGGGTGTCTACAACCTTGGCAAGTTGGGTTGTTTGGTACTTTGGCAGGTGGTTTAAGTTCAACACTGATATGGAAAAATGTTTTGAAAAAGATTCTTAAACCAGCATAAATGTCAAGTTCATCGAAATATTCGATACTCAAATATTCAATAAGTGCACAATAGTAGAATTACCTTTATATAAGTTTAAAAAAGGTACCAGAATAAAAAGGTAGTATGTGTAAATGAATTATAGAATTTCTCTTGATTCGTGATAAGCACGATGTTGTGGGTTTAGATATACAGAGTCATGTGTTTGTTCGGCTGTCGTGGTGTACATTTGGCCGCTATTTAATGTGGCAGCTGTGTAAGCGGATGGCAATGGTGGTGGAGGTGGAGATTGAAACGAATGGGCATATTCGTCAATAGGATCCCACTCCAAATCATGCTGTTCACTTTCAGGTTCTTCCTTTGAAAGCCGTGCAGTATCCATCCAAACAGCAGGGTTTCCATAGGATTTCTGCCTCAAATCCCACGCAATGTTGAAAAACATTGTTCCGTAGAAGAAAACCAAAGTCCATTCCATAATCGCAGAATAACCCCACCAAATTGACCTGTTACCACCGTTGTTACCCTTACCCATAAATGCACCGTAACACACAACAAAAACAATAGCAATGGCCACCCAAATTGCTTTCAAAATGGCAGAAACAAGGAAATATCTAATTTGATATTTTCTGTAGTAGATAATAAATAGTAGACTTTGCACACATAAGTAAACAAAGACAAAGATGACAAATAAAACAACGAAAACTGAGTGTGGTCGTGAGTACTGCCGATCGTCTTTCAAACAGGACACCATCAAAATACATAGTGACGCGATGATGGACATTGCAATAGCCAATGCATGCAAACCGGTAGTGAACCAGTGGAAGGTAGGTGGTAAGTAACACTTCTCCTTCGTACGCAAATAATAGTCTTCAATAACCGCCCACACAAAGAAGATTCCCATACCACCGGAACCCACGATAAATATAGGCTGAATGTGCGTAGCACCGACATTTGATAAATACACAATATATTGAGTCATATAGTAATGGTACGTGTCGAGTATGGGCCTCCCCCAAGAAAACCATATGGCTAGCATGGCAATAAGCATTGCCCACCAAAATACCACCGATATGAGAGGTAAAAGCCAAGCATATCTTGGCTTCACGTTAGGTAGAGATATACTGCCTATCTTCATTCTTTTAGTTGCTACTTCGTTGATTTACTTGTATTGATGTTCGTTTGTTTAATCCAAGCAACTTCCGAAGTTCCAACGCCTCTTTTTAGTCTCCTTGACAAGAAGAAATAAAGTTTACTGAAATTTCACTAACGGCATCTCCTGGATCAACCTGCTTTTTCCTGCCAAACACGATGAAAGCCTTCTTTTTGTTTATGACGTACCGCGTATGTTACGTAAGCTTATAAAATGTAACACGTGATCTGAATCTTACGTAATTTTCACGTGATGTTGTATGTTTATATAACGTATCGTCAAATTATGTCACGTGACTTACTGGAGTCGTATTAGTAAAGAAATTTTCTACTTCATAAATGCAAAGATTTCATATGCGATAGAGGTCTCCTTTATTACAGTGCTATGTTATCCTTGAAGAGATCTGTTGTTAGAGAATTTGTGGGAAGGAAATTTTTTGTGAGATGGTATGCATCGGCATCGCCAAAGCAAGATTCCCAGTCCGCTTACGAATCGAACCAGAAAACCGAAACCAATAGATTGGAAAAGACGTTAGCCAAATTTTGGGAAAAAGTATCCATTGAACAGGTAGCAGATAACAAGTATGCTATTCAATTAGACTCGAAAATCATTAAAACACCGCTCGGTTATGATATGTTAGTCCCTGCGAACAGAAAGACTCTTGCCTACCTTCTGACAAACGAATGGAAAAGTTTGCCAAGTTTGCACATCCGCCCATACCTTGTTCCATTGACTTCACTGGTGTCTAGGTGCATTGATTTACACCATGCACAACTTTCACAGGATGACGAAATCAGAGCCAAAATAGGCGATTTATCCACCGTCAAGAATCTTTTGCTTCGCTACTTGGACACTGACACATTGTGTGTCTTTTCGCCAAAAGAAGACTGCGATGGTGAACTAAGAAAGCAACAAGAACAGTACTATCTGCCATTGCTTGAAGATATGGGCACGTTTTTATCTAAATACACAAAGAATGGTGAGACCATTGAAATCACTTACCTTGACTCCGAAAAAGACGGTCTTATTGGTAATAGACAGCCTGATGCAACAAGAGAAGCTGCTGCAAACTATCTAGATCAGCTAGATATGTGGGACCTTGTGGCTCTCGAAAAGGCCACCTTGACAGCAAAGTCGTTCCTTGTTGGCGTTGCTATTTTGAGAAATGCTGATTCAAATGATCCTTTCAATGTTCCAATTGAAGAGTTGTCAAGATTAGCTTCACTAGAAACAGTTCTACAAACAGCAAGATGGGGTGAAGTTGAAGATACTCACGATGTTGACAAGGTTGATGTCAAGAGAAATCTTGCTTCTGCCTCTTTAATTGCTTTCAAATCTTAATTTAATAGTATTCCTTTTTTGCCCTTCATTGTATATAGTATTGCCAATAAATTTCATTAATATGTTGAAAGTTCGTCGAAGTAAAAAATAAATTAAAGGTGTCATGAAAAAGTATAAAGGTAAATAGTATAGAAATGGAAGACATCGCTCAAGAATAAATTTACTAAACACAGTCGTAAAAGCCATTCAGGGATTCATATGAATCAAAACTTAATATATATTTGGTAGATTTGACGCTCAAGAGAACCTTTGTCCCTTCATTAGAAATGAATTTTGAGATTTGATCTTTGTTCAGCTTCAAATCAATCTTGCCGAATTCGTAACCTGTTAATTCAACTAGCAAAATATTAGCTTCAGCAGTAATAGTAATTGCACATCTTGAACACTTTTTCATCTTTCCGTCGTTTAAAATACAAGCTGAACCAATTCCAGTCCATGAAACTTGGTCCGGCTCATTTGTAATTGTAGTATAATCAGATTTTATTGATCTCCAGCTTGAACTTGTTGAGATTACATTTTTCAAGTTTCCAATACCAAATGTATTTGCTTTGTTGATTGATATTGTACTTGAAGAGTCAGACAATGGAAGTTGGAAATGAATGTCCTCAATGGCGTTTTTCAATGTAATTTGATTTTGTGCACTTGAGGTCCTCATCAGAACCGTAATAGGTACATCAGCATAAGTGACTGTTTTGATATGTAAATCTAATGCAAAAACTTGGCATTTGGTCGATTGGTTCAATTTAACCAAAAGATCTGGGTATTCTTTTTTTGTCTTCTGATACACTGCAAGGTATCTTCCCTTCGTTTCAATGTTAACTAATTTTAGTGCACTTTCTTCATTTTCAGTCCACGAATTGTTTTTCCAAGTACTAACTCTTGCTGATGGTAGTAAGATATATGAACATTTATTTGGCTTTCCCAATAATGTACTCATTTCTGAATCAAGGCTTTTTTTCGAAAGATTCAAGGAAGATGCCTGTTCTAAAATCAGACTAGCACTACTGTTGTTGTTCTCCTTTCTAAAAACACTAGAAAAAATGCTTCTAAATGATCTCGATTTTATTGGCTTTGACAAGGAGGATGCTGTTGATATGTTGTCATGAGTACTGTTTTGTGAGTTGTTAGATGAAATTAAAGATTCATTGTCGCAGTTTATGAATGTCTCTTTTCTAGGAGGTATTTGAATACTAGAAGCTGAATTCATTGTCTTTGTATCATTAATCAGCTCAACTCTGTTGGTATCAACAAGACTAGCAGCTTCGTGAATTGGTGGCTCTTCCATAGAAACGATCGAAATTTCATCGTAACCTATTTCATCGTCACTAGAGCCACCATTCTCTAGCATTTCTTGCATGAACTTTTTAGCAAGTTCTGTTCCATCAATTCTTTTGGAACTGCTGGACTTGCTGAGACTTGGAACTGGAGCGTTGCGTTTTGAGCTATTGGTGACAGAATTGAGATTTTTTGGATATGCAGAAACTTCCCTAGTGATCAAATTAGTCTTTGCCGGAGCTGTATCAAGTACTGGTTTGTCGCTTACTGTTATTGAGCTATTGGAAATACCTAGCCCATTCAAAGGCTCATGCAAGATAAATTCTTGACTTTTTGGAAACAGTTGAATCAGTTCGTTGAAGAACGTGTTAATGGTATTTTCATCCCTGGTAAAAAATAATTGAACAGATTCGTCATAAGCATCAAACTCAATAGTATTAGCATCAATCTTTTTCGCAAATTTCAGTTCGGTTTTCTTAATAGGTGAAAATAACAAAGACTTACCATATTCATCAATATTGACTAGACACAAGTGTTCAATTTTGGCATCTTCGAAAAAATAAGCTTCAATCTGATTGAAGTTCATAGATACCTTCTGATCCTTGTTGAAGTAAAACAACTTACATTGGTATGGTTTTGTGTTGAAATCCTCATTGCATATTGTAACAGAAACTGGTTTCAATTTGAATACATCTTTACATTCTGAAACTTTAATATCATTATCATTTTTACGTGTTTCATCGTCATTCAATCGCTTCAATTGGGATAAGCAATTCTTCAATTTGTGCAAACTGATCTCCAAGTTGGAATTTAATTCAGCGATGTACTGAGATCCGTCCAAATGGAAGACTAGTTCTTTTAGGGCCCAAAGAAAGTTGTTCAAGTGGCCAAGCCGAACAAGCGGTCTTCTCCTCATTTTAATCTCAGTTTTACTCTGATTCAGGTCAAGTCTGTAAAGTGACATGTACTGTTTGTAATACTGGTCAATATTGAGGGCCCATTCAGAAATGTTCACAATTGCATGCTCGATATTCTGATCATGCAATTGCTCAAATAAAAGCCTATGTTTTTGCGCAATGGTCTTGATAGCTTGTCTCAGCTTGTGATTTTTGGTTTTCCGCTGTTCAACAACATCGTCAGTGATATCGTCATACGAACCATCAAAATAGTTATTATAAACGGGATCAAATGAACACACAATTTCATAAAGCGACTTTAGTTCATTTCTGTATTGTATTTCAGAGGCCTTAAACCCGTCTACAACTTTCCAGTATCTTGCAGAGGCAGAATCGACAGGATCCTGGTGAATCTTCATTGGAGCTGGTAAGCTGGTCTCTGATTTGGCTGCCTCTTGGATTGAGAAGAGAGGAGTAGATAGATAATGAACCATTGCACCACTATTAACAGCTTCAAGTGAAAAGAGTTATCTCAAGTAGTCTTCATTGGTACTTAGGGTGGAAATGATCTTGGTTTTCTTTCAAATAGTAAAAACACGCTACCGCGTTTCCTATTGTTCTTTTGTTTACTTTTTCGGCTACCGCGTTTCGTGTCTTTGTTTTGGCTTGCGCTTTTCAGCCTTAGATTTAATTAAAGAACTGATTGAGTAATGTTCCACAAAGTTATGAGTCCCTGTGGCGTGCTATTACGATTGCGCTATTGTAAGCAAGGGATGATTATATTAAAGGTTGAAGCTAGGAACTAAAAGCTCTAGAAGAATACGAGTACAAAGTACGATCAGTAAGAAGCGGGTTTGAAGGGATAATTAGAAGCAAACATATATGTGAGTGTAGTTGCAAATCCACTTAATATGTAAATTAACACATTTTCATAGCAAGGTGTAGTTTTTTAACTGCAATTTTCAGGCAGCACTGGAAACCAAAAAATGAGTTGAAACTTTAGAAACAGAAACAACAAAAAAAAAAAGAAAAGGGGTGAAGAAAAAGAAAAGTAAAAAAAATACCGGTTTTTTTTGTTTCTTTTTCTATTTTTGTGGCACATGTGACATGCGCCACGCCATACGAGTTATGTTGTTTCGGAGAGGGCATTGATATCTTATCGGACTTTATTATAAAAGTGAAAAAGTATATAAGAGATGTTGAACAGCTGGAAAAGAAAGACTGTAGACATTAGACGTTTCTTTGTATAAAACAAGTTTACTATGAAAGCTTTTCAAAGTCAGAGAAGATTGTTCGTTACTTCGGTGCTCCGCAGAGCTAAGGAGCCTGTGCAAGATAGTAATACATTGAATATGATTTACAAAGCTCGTATCAGACACCAGAGCTCGGAAAAAGATTCTGCTATACGTGCTTATAAGTACTTTATCAGTTTGAGGGAAAGCAAGTCTCCTCTGCTCTCTGATTTTTATACCCAACTGCCTGAAGATACCATGTTTATCACGAAACATTATGATAGATTGGTCAGATACAGAGACATTGTCTGTGGCACAGGCGGAAGATTTGATGATTTAGACAGCATCGAGGAATTGTTCTTACATTTGAGTGAAATCAACCCTATTAACAAGTCTAGCGACGGTGCAGTAGCAGGTTCATCCGTTCTCGGCGAGCTAGCCCAGAGAGAGGAAAGAGACTTTGATTCTTTTATCCAAGACATGGTCACTTTATTCAAGAGAAACGGGGGGCATTTGTTTGTCTTGGATTTGGGTATTTATAATGTTCAAGTCTTTGAACATTTCGAACGGGTAGGTAATAATATTTGAAAGGTACTTTCAAACAATCCTACAACTTCTACATATCATCTTTTATTGCTTATAGGTCTTGTTTTTCAAAAAAATAAATTATTTTTATATACAAACATTTATGCATTTATTAGTTACCTACATTTTACTAGTTCAGTCGCCTTCTCTAGAAGTAGTGTAGAGAAAGCAAAGTAGCCTCAGTTTCCATAATTGAGAAAAAAACGACCAGGGAGAGGATTGAACTCTCGATCTTGCGATTAACAGTCGCACGCCTTAACCAGCTTGGCCACCCAGTCTTATCTTCCTTCTTTCATCGATATTTTTATACCTGCAACAAGTAGGTGCTAGAAAACTCTCTGCGCTAGTTAAGGCAATGCTTGAAAACTTAGTAGCCCTTACAATTTCCGTATAGCGGTAATAACGATTTAGTGATAAATCCAGAGTTTATTACTCAAACCGTTAATTATAAATTAAATATAAATTTATTATATCATTAATTATAGCGGCTATTTATACTAATTTGGACTTGATGGATTAATGAGTCAACATAGAAAGAGATCTAATGTTTACTCTAAATATGTTTGTATGATAAATATCATATGACTCATGTCGTATAATGACATTCATGTATTAATGCTCAGCTTATTACATGACTAATGCATATTTACGAAATCTTTAACATCTTATTGTTACTCTGCATGTATTATGCTCAGTTAATATTATGATGTACATAGATTTCATCATTTAGTGTCAAATTATGAATTAAATTAGGCTAAATCAAGTTGAACTTTATCTGAGACTTTATTTTCTTAAACTATGTTCTGAATGAATAAAATACTATAAAAGAATTCTAATGCAAAAGGTAAAATAAAGGCCTTTTATAGACTATCTGAATTAGACAAGTGAAAATTTAATACAATAAGTAAAGCAATACTAAAGGATGCAATTTACTCATTGATACTAATTAGATAAAAGATAATGCACGTCAGAGTTGAAGTGCATTTAATGCACTTCCACTCTTAAAGAAGGTATCTTATTGTCTGATCAACACTTTAGGTAACTGTATGTAATCGAATCAGGTAACCCAATTTCTATTGGCTTGAGATAACGGATAAGGTTTAATTTGCTAATTAATTAAAGTCTCAGATAAAGTTCAACTTGATTTAGGCCAATTTAGTTCATAAATTGACATTAATTACTATAAATTATAAAGTGGGCATTGATTTCTATATTAGAGATTATATTAGATTCAAGGTCAACTAACAAATAATAAGAAGCTTCATTGTCTTGATATATCTCTTGAATTTTTGGGTCGCAAAGTAAATATGCTCAAAGTCTTCTCTTACTATTTCAACAGAATTATGTTGACTATAACTAAACCTATTTCATGTTTCTGGTTAGTCATTAAATTTAATATAAACAATTCCGTTAGGCCAATAACCAGCTGGATCATAGGTTTTGATTATACGCAGTTTTCTGAAGGTGTAAGCTTGATAATAAGAAATTCTTTTTGAATGTTATGCTTGTGTATTAGTTATGGCATTGAAGTTGTACTTGCTCGACTCCTTGATTATGAATCAGAAGCTGTATTTCTGCTTCCAAATTTTACTTTTGCGCATAGCATGTCTATAATCTCCCTTTCATTTTTATTCTATATTTTATAGACTACTCTTTAAAACATGTTTCAAGACAATTATATACTCTTTATTAGCAAATTTTTTTTATATATAGATCATATTGAATAATGAAACTGAAGTAAAATGCTTAATATTATAGTGAATTGATTAGACAAATCTAACTTCCTGTGAGTTGCTTAAGCATATCATGATAGCTAATTTGTTAATTTCGACCAAAGAAAATGTAAGAAGACAAGTTGCTTGATAACGGGAACAATCAGGTTGTTAGGCGGATCGTTCACTGGTATTACTGTCTACAATTCTGCTTTGATATAATTCTCTAAAGTAGGAAACGGGTAGATTATTGATTTACGGTCATTCTATCTAGGGCGCTATCACTCATTCTACATTTGCACATGTATATCTGTTGCAATTATTAATGTTGTTTCTAAATTCAATATTTGTCACCTTTGTGAATATAGTACCTCAGGTCATTTTTATTGGCTACTGCTACCTAGATGAACTTTTTCGGAAAGTAAACCCAATCAAAGTTGGTTAAAATTGATGATTGCGCTTGTTAATCTTGAACAGTATTTTAAATACTTAGGTAATAATAAAAAAAAGTATAAAATGCAAGGTCAAAAATAGGCCTCTTGTACACAAAATATACTAGAGATAAAAACCATAGTTTCCGGTTTAAGTAACGCAAATAGTCAAGTAAAACTTTAATGGCATAACTAAGATACCTTATTGTTTAATAGATATATCAGGTAACTTTAGATGATGAAGTTAGATAATTGGGCTCGTGTTACCAGGAAGGCTTACCTTAGACATTAACCAGAGTCATATTATCATTTAAGTTGACTTGATCTAATTTGCATCATAATTTAATAGATATAATTTAATCCATTATTCCACAGTTAAACATTATATTTATAATACACAGATTTGATTTAATAAGTATGCTGAAAATCTACAAGATTTGTAAAAATAATTTACTGATTGTTTGTGAACCATGTTATACTTATGTCTGAAACTGATTTCACCCACTGATCTATATCAAACTGTGGAATATCAGCTGCACTCGATTCATAAAAGCTTTTCAATAAGGAGATACAATATTTGTAAAACATGATGAATTCAAAAGACTGACTTACTCTCGTCTTTGAACATTGGAAAAAAAAGGTCAGAATAAAATTTAGTGTGTGAAATGGAGAGACAATCAGTCTATTGAGTTTTGTATCCAACAATTCCAGCTCTTCCCTGCTAATTATAGTATAATGGTTTTCATTCAAACGATCAACATTGTATAAAAAAATGCATTGCAAAGCATCGTGGCTTAGACTGAATATATTAATTGGATCAGGCCCCTTTCTCTCCTCTTTTTTAACGGAGCATATTGAAAGCAAAGTATGGTAAAACTCACTATTAGCTTTTTCTTCAACAATTAATCTTAAAATTAATGATATCAAAGTAATAGCATTTCTGCTAAACATTTGAATCAAGTCAATTGAATAGTTTAAGTAATAGAACTCCGATGAATCTGTTGGTGTATTCAAAGACTCGTTCAATGCCGCCAACCTCAAAATCGCCATTTTGAAGCAACGATGAAACTCTTTGACTTCCAAAATTTTTAATTGCTTTAACTCTTTCGGGTTATGATTTGGATCAGCTTGAGCTTTCTTAACAGATTCTTTGACTATCTTGTAGCCACTCATGTACATGTAACATAATAAATTAGAAAATCTATGCGGAGTAGCGAATCTTGTGTGCCCTGGTCGTAACATAAGATCGGAGCCAAATACAAAAATGTAATCTGAAAGCAATGCCTCAAAGTTTTCAACAAAACATTCATATTCGTTCAAACTATAGCATGCTTCACCTTTTTCATTGTTGACAAGATTGAAGACGTTAGCGCATTTCGGTTCACCTTCGGATAATACATCTTTGTTGACTAAGTTGTAAGTATTTCTATAATAATAAAGAAGTCCTATTGTATCAAATGTCAAAAAACTGGTTTGCTTCAAAGTTTCTATAGGGTAGGTTATCATTTGAGGTATTCCTGATTGAAATGAATGTACAGTATCAATAATCATTAGTAAAGCCTTTATATTTTCTAGATCGTCAGCGGTTAAAAAAGTCAAATAGTTTTGTGTGTTGTCCATAGGTTGTACTAAGTTATAGTTTTCTGTGCTGAATACACCGATAGTGATACCCATATATATCGACATGATACCAAAATTAATTCCATTTGGAGGAGCAGAGAAAGAGGATGTCCTATCGCTAATTTTAACAAAAAATAAAAGGACAAATATTCCCACATTAAGCAAAGAATTATAATTTTGTAGTTTAAAATCAGTGACGATCATTTTAATGATTGAGTGCAAAAGGTCAGTTTTGTTATCTTGCAAAATTGTTTCTTCGTCAAGGAAAGTGTTAAAGTTAACATGCTCAGGAGCCTTGAATAACCCTTTATTATCGTTTAAACCAAACCTAGCCACTGTCAAAATGAAAGCAATCTCAACTATGTCATGAATCGTTGTCCTATCAACAATTTTCAATTTACCACAAGGGTCACTAATAAAATGTTTTGATAAAATGAAGTCAATTGCTTTTTCAGGCAAAATTGGTGCAATATCAGTCAAGGCAATCGTTGAACTTCTAACTAGATTCAGAAATGTAATATAATCAATAAAATAGGTTTCAAGATGGTTACATATAGAGTTAAATCTCACAAACTTGAAATCCATTTTATCGTCAATGGAACTACCAATCTGCTGAACACTTTCAACACTTATTTTTCTTTCAAGTGCATTACTATATCTTTCAAAAGAAAAAGTATTGTCCCACTTATTAATATCTTTGGCAATTGAGGGCATAAGTTTTTCAAATATCAATCTCAATCTATAATCCATCTGAACAAAACTTGAAATTAATGAGCCTCCAAAAAAGGCCTTAATTTTATCGGCCCCAACAGACAAATCTTTTATTATTCCAGTCTTGATATTCAAGTTTTGAATTAAATTCAAATTTTTCATTATTACTGGCGTACTACTGACGTCTTTTGCATTAAAGGATAACCTGGTTTGACTATCTACATTTTTTAATGTTCCTTCACTTCCATACTTTGTAAAATCTATTTCTTGCTGATTATCATTGATGCTGATGTTATCATTATAGTTTGTAATTATATTGTTGTTGCTAACATTATCAATATTGTTAGGTTTCTTGGTATCATTTTTGCCAAATGGATTATTAAGTTTGATATTATTGTTTGGCGTCACCTTTTCATATTGATTATTCAGTGGTTCAATGAGTAAGGGGATGGTATTATTTTGAGGACTGTTGAATTGATCGCCGCTTTGAGCCAAGTTGCAATTTGTTAACAGGTCATTTGAATTTGTGTTAGCCTCGGCAAATCTGAGTCTCGTATTTTCATTATTTGATAATGAAGAATAAGAACTTGATATAGATGTTGCATAACTATTATTTGTATGACACTCTCCCATTGAATCTGGTGACAAGAAAGCAGACGTTAAAAGCGTTGAAGACTCGTTGTATGACTTTTCATTTTCCGCACTGTTAATAGTAGTACTATCTATGATTTTGATATTATTATGTGTGAGACTGTTCTGGTTCATAATATTATTGCTAATATTGCTATTGTTAGCTATGCTAGTATCTAACTGCAAATCTTTTTCAATAATCTGATAATGGCATTCTACATTACCACTTTTTTTGCAAGAGCCGCATATTGGTCTTGATCTATCACATTTAATTTTCCTATGTTTACAAGATAAGCACGAAACAATTGGTCTATTTCTTGTTCTTTTTTTTTTAATTCGATTCTCTGGAATGATGGAATGATGTGAGTTATCGAGAATAGATTTAACGAATTTGGTTTGATAGGGAGGGGTCGTCTCAAAATTAATGGTGTTCGTTGCCATGTCGGCACTCATTGCGAGAGTAGTTTTTCTTTGGTTTGAGCTGGCTGTAGTGTTACCTCCCGGTACATCTTGGATGTAGTGCATGTTTTCTGATGGTTGATAAGCTTCGAGGCTGTCAGATATCGGTAATGACGAATTTCCTTGAAAACACTCTTGTTCTGCCAAATCATGTGATAATATATTTAACGTCTTACTTGTTTTTTGATGAAAATTACCCATTGCTTGATAAGTTTTATAGTATTATAATACGAAACGCACAATGAAGATAACTGACATTTACCTCTTTAGACTACCTTATATTAGGATATATGTTTCCAAACTAGAAATAATAGATACCTTTAAGACCTTTTGATGTTATAAGTGCAATGGCTTTGCGGATATACTTCAATGATAAACTATCTGAAAGGAGGCTGTTTTTAATAAAGAGAAACATAAAATTGCAGCTTATACACACATATTTTATTTTTTTAAATGCGTGTACTGATGAGTCCAAAATCCAAAATTAATCAAACAATTAACAAGCAAGCAGCTATTAAAAAAAGTGTTTTAAAATTATATAGTATACAAATGTTGAGAGAATCACAGTAGCGTTGACATTATAAATCACGAATTCTTCGCAAATTTCTTTGTTTTAAGAGCAAAACCTCATTTTCGAGTTCTTCTCTTGACAAAGAAGGACCAAAGTCTCCTTCATAGATCGTTGCGCCCGACTGTCTTCTAAGTTCAACTAACTGGCATTCCCAGGTATTCAAAATTTCAGTGGCAGTTGGTCTTGACTTTGGATTAGGGGACATCATCCAGTTGACAACTTTGTCCAATGCACCAGATCCATCATAAAACCAAACTGGTGTCCATGGTTCCATCATAGAAATTGCATCAATGTTTTCAAGATACGATTCTTCTTTGGAGCTACTTAACGTGGCAGTGGTATTCGTGTTATTAGTCAAAGATGAATTTGTTGAGCCAACAGTAATGTTTTTTGCTCTCTTTGCTAAATCCCCACTGCTTAGTCTACCAGCATCCGATAAATCCCCGCTACGTAGCTTTCTCCATGGAGAACCATTTTCTGGTAGGACTACATTTGCCGCCGTCTCTAACATAATTAGACCAACTGAAAAAATATCCGCCTTTGTAGTATATTCATGCCGTGAAATAATTTCTGGTGCAATGTATTCCCTGTCACCCTCTCTATCAAAGTCTTTATTTTCAATACTAACGGGCACTTTTATACCTACACCAAAATCTCCTATTTTTAATGTACCATCAAATGTGATAAAAATATTGGCTGGTTTCAAATCTAAGTGAATGATACTATGCTGATGAATCCATTTGAGACCTAAACACAATTCAATGAGAATCTTCCAAATTCTCCATTCATCTAGTTTAGATCTTTCACCCTCTCCATTCTGCTTCAAAAGAAATCGATCAAGGGTACCGTTTTCACAAAACTCTGTCATTATGTAAAGCTGGTTATTGAACTCCCAAGCTGATATTAACGTAATAACATATTCATTACCTTCATTATTATTATTATCTTTATTATTCTCATCATTCAAAATTGAAACTTCTTTCAACAGTTCAACCTCTTCCCACAACCTCTTTCTTTTCTTGGGGCCAAATATTTGTTCTTTGGTCTTTTTAACAGCATACTTAACACCCTTGAATTCAACTTCATAAACAAGTGAAAATTCTCCATTACCAAAAAGTGCACAGTTTCCAAATTTTTCATAGAGATGGGAATCGACTTCCATTTTTTGTATATCTGAAGTGTTGCCAACATCCGTCATAACACTTGAAGACCATTGTAAAGTTGGCATTTGAGAATTTGGATTTTCAGATGGAACCTTGAACGCCTCAACAGGAGTTTTAGGTCCAAGAGATTCACTTGTTTTATTATCATGCGTTAACACTAAAATTTTTGATGGCTTTGTGAAGATGTCAGAGGCAAGTGACTGTTGAGATCCAGCCCTTTGCCAGTAACTTCCATTGTTGTCATTACTTTGTGAAAGCCCGTTAGTACATCTCATGGATTTCTTTATTGTTGGTGATTCATTTTCAGTAATTCTATCGTCATCAAAACCGGATGAAGTAAATTTTGGTTGCCTTTGTAAATCAGATAGTAAATCATTAAAAGATTCACTTTCAATTCTATTATTTGCAGAAGATGCATCATCATCAATTTCCATATCAAATTTTGACAAATCATTCCAGTTATTCTTGAAGTAGCTCCCGTTATCAACAGTAGTGTTAAAAGTAGTATTATTAATTGAAGGACCACCTCCTAGTGAACTATTAAATGTGTTATTATGAGGTGTTGAAGTTGATGTCTTAGCAGATCCAATGATGTCTCGCAGTCCCTTCTTCATCGGAGTTTCAGGAACAGGTTTGCATTTGTCTCTTTGATGATTTCTAAATAGCTTATCAGATTTACTGACAAGACCAGATGACGAAAACACTGATAATAGCGGTTTAACAGAGCTCAATGATGCAGAAGATGGTAACTTTTCATTACTTGAATTGTTATTGAATGGAGTCACGTAATGTCCATTAGTGGATATTGGAGCACTCGAAATTCTCCTATTATTAACATTTGACCTATTCAAGGGTCTTGATAAATTCAGCGGCTTGACAATGTTACTGATCTTTTGATCATCTTCAATACTTGGTTTTCTAGGGGTTGACGATGTTAAGTTATTGCAGCTATTTCTGGTTTTTTTAAAGGTGGGTTCGTCTCTTTTGAAAAAAGGTGATGTCGAGGTATTTGACGATGAGCTTGAAGAAGATCGTAGGGGAATGGAGCCAAAAATGTTATGTGATTTCTTGGATCCCATGGCAGAAGCAGAGGACAGCGGAGGTGAATAAGTTTTTGGTGTATACCTTGAATCTGTGGAGCCTGTTGATGTTGATGTTTTTGTTGTTGAGGAAGACGATATTGTTACGTTAGTTTCGCTTGTGTTCAGTATGGGGCTTTTGGTGCCTTTCAGTAGTTCGATTGGTTTCCTTGTGTTTGTAATGACGTTACTAAGCGTATGTTTATGCAGGGGAAACATCTTTTTAGATATTTTAAGCATTGAGGGCGTTGACTTTGAGTAGGAAAGCCCAGTGCTAGGCTCACTATCACTGTCTATGTCCATTTCCTCACCTCCTTCGAATGACAACTCGTTAAAACTTTTGAGCATTTCTTCGTTTTTGGAATAGTTTGTTTTAATTACTCTGGAGATGCTTGGTGACTCTTCGTTTTTGACGTACTTTGGCTTGATCACCCTTGCAGTGCTCGGAGAGTCAGTCACAATAGATGACAGAGTAGACGAGCCTCGTGAAGACAAATTCAGCACTCCTGAACTTCTCTTCAAGCTGAAACTTGGTCTCTGCAGTGTTTGCTTAGTTGACGGTGACAACGAGTGTATCGAGTTCGGACTCTGAGAGGGGCTCCAATGATGGGCCCGCTTCTTCGCATTTGCCGGAAATGCCGTTCTGTTTAGTGATGATGGCGATATTTCTGTCAATCCCTCTTGTCGTTGACGATTAACCATTTTATTCCTTGATAAACTTATGTTTCTACTGCAGTGATGTTAATTGATAATATTGAATGTTTGAAAATAACTGCACTAGGTACTAGTATTCAAATGCTTCCCTCTAATGGCTATTTTCTTGTATATTAATCAAATAACTTCTAATTGTTGTTTTACTTTTGTTTAGTTGTTGATATTGCTACATTGTTTTTTCTCTTTGTCCCTTTTGTTGTTGTTGATAAAAGTGAATTTTTTGGAGGTTTCGCGTTGCGTCGCAAAATTCGACGTCAAAAATGTTTTCCGGCTAATCGGCTACCAAATTGGTGCCGATACCCGATGTTATATATCCGACAGCCGATTGCCGAAATTAATGCTTTAGTGAAAATATTTAACAATTTTCAAAATCGGCTCAATTTTCAAAAATTTCGTTTTTCGATATGTGGCAAAATAAAGAAAATGGAAAAAACGTTGATTCTTTGATTCCTGTTTCTTCCTGTTCACTTGTTATCTGCTGTTATAAATCATGAATCCAGCTATCTCCAACCTTGTGTTGATGCTTGCATCCATGCAGCTCACAAAACGTCTTGACCTAGAAAACCCAGATGTGATCTTTTACGTCAGATGCGCTTTTGCCACCGGTACTCTTTTGACTCTTGCAGTTTACTTGTATGTGAGACAAGTAATCATCTCCAGGAACGACTTGACCACATTGAAGTACCTCGAACCAGCTAACAAGATGTCAGGTGAAACAGAGGACAAACTCATCACCACCACCGTTAAGGACTATGACTTGGCACAAGTTCAAAGCGCCATCAAGGGTATCTTCACGTCTCTCGCCATGACCGGTTTCATGCATCTGTACATGAAGTTCACTAACCCATTAGTGATGCAATCTATTTCCCCTCTTAAGGGTGCCCTGGAATCCAACATCGTCAAGATCCACCTCTGGGGGTCTGCAGCTACCGGTGACTTGAAGAGACCTTTCAAGGCTGCTCCTTCCCTTTTGGCCGGTTTGACTGGTCAAAGCGCCAACAAGACAGACAAGGAGTCTATTGCCAAGGCTGAAATTTCCGGTGCCGGTGGTGTCAAGGAAGAATGATCAAACTTTGCAGTTATATTTCGTATAAATAGTGTTTATTAATAATCGATGAGAGATTGTCTACCTTATGTACTTATTTTAAGCATACACAATTTTACTATAGTGTAATCGGGTCTTGTTCACTTATTCACATATAAGTTGCATGCCATTACGCATTACTACTATTTTACATTTTGGCTATGAGTATCAAAATTACTATGAAGCAACCGCTCGTTAACATAGTCAAAAACAGCACATAGTGACCACTCGTCTGAAAATAATAGCAGTTGTCAACTTCTCCGTCTCCGTTCTGGTCCCACACCCACTCATCTTTCCAGTCTCCATTAAAATCAATAAAATAGAGATCTAAATTTCTACCTCTGAAATACCCAACAAAACAGAGTATTAGTGCATATATCTGAAATACGAGTCCAATAGCTGCAAACTCTTTGGAGAATAGTTTCATGACCAACACTGAAAACGACAACACACCAATGCACGTTCTGATATACGCTCCCTGATAAGTCCTCTGATGTGCTCTGATGTCAAGCTGCTGGGCAGGTGTTAAGTGTGTTATTCGTGAAGGCCTCCTCTGAATTCCATTATGCGGTTTAACAGCGGATGCCTGCATTATTCCTTTTGCTATAATCTACTTTCAAGATAACATTGTGGCTCCAAGCTTACATCAACCAGATTTTTAAAAAATTTAAGGAAAGAGCTCCCAAATAGATAATACAAGAATTGTTAAATATAGCGCAGATTTAAGCTATTAGTAGAAGAACTAGTAGTATCACCAACACCACTATAAGCAATGCAATGCAGCAATTACCGCCCCACTCACTTGTCTCCAGAAATTCGTTCATTTTCCGCATACCTGTACCAACGATTTTCAAATTCAGTCTGTCCATGCTTTCTTCCACCTGGTCAAGTAATGATCGCTGATCTTCAAGCTCATCACTAATATGTAGCGCCTGCTGATGTAAATTATTAATTGACTGTGTTAACTGTGTTGAAATCAAAAGATCTTGCTCTTGAAGAAGTTGTTGATGATAAGCATTTGTCGCTGACTGCACATCTTCTGGGCTATCGAATGGATTTTCTCCATATTGACCAGGCATTTCGTTAGCACCTCTTTGTTGTCGCATTGTTGTTAGTTGTTCTTTGAGCGATTGAACTTGTTCTTTTTGGTCTATTGTCAAGTCTGCCAATGACTCTAATTCGTTTACTATTTGCACAAATTCCGACTCCAGCGGCTGATACTGAATACTCTGCGGACCAATATCATCAAGTTGACCTAGTATGTGGCTCGCTTCAGTGTGCAGATTGCTAAATTCCATCCTTTTTTTGCTCTTTATACGTAGTTTGAAAATGGTGAAGTATCTTCAACTATTTTTTTTCCACACAATAAATATAGATATATATATATTTGACAGCTTTAATTGCAATAAAGATATTGATCTAACGGAGGAGGAAGGAACATGAACGTTCTCAAGGATAATAATTCTGATTATGCCTTTTTAGAGCTAAGTGACGAACAATTATTAGCTTTAATGGCTGCAAGTATTGATCCGTTAAAATCGGTTACAATTTTAGTCAAGAATGGCGTCCAGTTGGCCTATAAGATTAAAACGTATTCATCAAGTACAAAAACTCATGTTGTAGACTCTAAAATTATCAAAATCATAAGAAAAAGCAATGATGAAGGTGATAACGTTTATTTGACATTAAATAATGATGCAGCGGTAAATTTAGGCAAAGAAAGTCCAATTATATCAGTTGTTAACAGTAACCCAGCACTATCACAGAACCAATTGCTTAGTATAAAACAACGGAAGACTAAAATGATGATTTTGCAGAGTATATTGAACGATAAAAATACCGAGTTTATTCAGAATGGGGTTCTGTTTGACCACATGAAAACTGAAAATAAAATTAAAGATATACCAAGCATTGATTTGGCGTTATATAAAGAACTACTGAAAACTTTGAAAAGTGAAATCATTAAGGATAGGATGCTTATCAAATGGGAAAAAGTATTGGAAACGGGTAATGTTAATATAGAAAGCAAATATTGGGACGAATTTGTAAAATCAAAAAACTATGATACCAATTCACTTAGTTATGGAATACTTACGGGTAAGATGTCACAGAAAAGTATTATTGCAAAAATAAAAACAGTGACATCTGGTAAACAGTCAACTCCATTGAAAAATATAGGGAAGGTCGAAAAAGTAGTTAAGGAGGCACCTCCATTAAAGTCAAAAGAGCAAATGCAGACAGCGGCCAAAGGCGTTTTAAAGAAAGAGAAAGGTGAGAGGAAAGAAGCTCAGACAACTGTCAAACATCCTCTGAAACCAAAGTCACAAATTGTGAATAAAAATAATGAAGATCTTTACCTGAATAAAATTATTCAATTGAGAGATATGATACAAACATTTCAAGATAGGTATTTGATTTACTTCCAATGGTTCAATGAACTGGACGCAGTATGGCAGAAGTACAAAGATGTTTTGACAAATCATGTTACAGAGGAGACAGTGCCTAAATTTCGTCATTTGTGTGGTGAGGAATCGAATATTTCGACACTAAATTTGAATGTGACTAACTTAGCAACTATACCCCAATGGAAGAGTTACATAGAAAGGTGGAATAAGCGTGTCAAGCAATTCATGGAGCTACACAGCGATATACTGAGGATGAGGTGGGATATATTTGATAATGCTGCAAAATTAGAAAAGGAAGCTATTGACAATGGTGTTGTTACTAACGGTGAAGAGTTTTGGGAAAATTACATGTTCTCTTTACCTCTACTACCACCAGCAATTGCATCAAAAGGGGTATCATGAAAATGTGTTAGTGTGAATTTATAATTTTTTATTATGTACACATTGAATAAATAGATTAAAAAAGAATTTGGTTTAAATTAATAGTATGGAGTTTACTTGAGACTAAGAATCATAAGCTCTCTAATAAAAGAAAGCGTATAATTTTAGCATCTTTTTTTATTCGTTATCATCTCGTTCAGCACATTCACAATTACAATAAGCCTCTAGTTTCAAATTGTTTGTAAAGAGCTTCACCCAACATACCTGGAGATGGGACAACTTCAATTTCAGCCTTAGTAAGAGCTTCGATCTTAGATTGAGCAGTACCCTTACCACCAGAGATAAGAGCACCAGCGTGACCCATTCTTCTACCAGGTGGAGCGGTGACACCAGCAATGAAGGAAACAACCGGCTTTGGAACATCTCTAGTCAAATTGTATTGCTTGAGGAATTCAGCAGCTTCTTCTTCAGCAGAACCACCAATTTCACCGATCATGATGATACCTTCAGTTTCAGGATCGTTGACAAAAAGAGTCAAAGCGTCGATGAAGTTGGTACCAGGAGAAGGATCACCACCCATACCAATGACAAGAGACTGACCAAGACCAACTTGGGTAGTTTGACCAACAGCTTCGTAGGTCAAAGTACCAGATCTAGAAACAATACCAATTCTACCCCTCTTATGAATGGCTTGTGGCATGATACCAATCTTACATTGTTCTGGAGCAATGATACCTGGACAGTTAGGACCCACTAATCTGGTCTTAGATTGGGTCTTAAGGAGCTGGGACACTCTCAACATGTCTTGTTGAGGGATACCTTCAGTGATACAAACAACAAGAGGGATCTCAGCAGCGACTGCTTCTTCAATGGCTGAGGCAGCAATTGGAGGTGGCACGAAGATACCAGAGGCAGTGGCACCGGTGTGCTTCATTGCGTCCGCAACACTGGCAAAAACTGGCTTACCCAAGTGGGTTTCACCTGCCTTCTTTGGGTTGGTACCACCAACAATTTGGGTACCATAGTCAAGTGCTTGTTGAGCGTGGAAAGTTGCTTGACGACCAGTGAAACCTTGGAAAATGACCTTGGTGTCTGAGTTGATCTTTAAGTTGTTGACCGTGTCAGCGTACTGTCTAATGGCCTTGGTGGTTGAAAAGGATCTCTTGAACATCGTTTCTATCTCTTAGACACTTGTTTATGTTGTTGAGCTTCCAGAAATAAAAGGGGGAGCCTCGCTCATTTTTATACTTTGACATCTTGACCGGTGCACCGAGCGCAAAGTGACCCCCACGCACCAACTGACTTAATGGTCTACCGGCACGAAGTGCAGTACGAAATACTTTTAAAAATGGCACCACTGGCTAGAACACGCCAAGGGCTATCTAACGATATCATATTAGCCCCGGTAACCGTCGCTCAAACCCGCTTTTTTACTCGGGGTTTCTTTCTTTCATTCTTTTTCCCAGAGGCTTCCCAGCTCATTTATGGGAAATCCTGTACGATGTAGGTGAAAGTCTTTGTTAATAAATATATACTCAGGATTTGCGTTTATTTAAGTAGATGTACATTTGGTTTTACGGTAACTTGCTAATTTTGTTTCACTAACGTGTATGAATCTCTCAATTAATGAATAATCCTCCGTACCTTATACTACGGCCACCAAGTAGCTCCCAATCTTCTTTGCTAACCCACATCTCCTCAATAACTCTTAATTTGGCATAAACACACCCTCCTTTCCACCCAATCGTTAGTGGGTCCAGATCACTTGGTCCCATCACATCAACCTGACACTCAGTACCGGACTCCAGTACGCTTTTCATCTTTTTAAGTTGATCCTCAGTGAGTTCGAAAGGCTCTTCAGTACTATGCGCCTTGCGCAAATCTTTAACAGTCTTGATGCATTCAGCCAGCTTTGTATTGGACATCAGGTTGCTCCTGCTAATGTGTAGTCTGTCAATCAACATGTTTTCAATACCACTTAAACAACCCCCACCACCAACAACACAAACATTAGACCAAAACTTTTCCATACGATCGACATCTTCACTTCCAGCAACAGCAATGGACTCCACTATTGCAGTATCCAATGGGGTCATGTTTCTTCTCAAGTCGTTACTGTACCCAAATGGAAACTTTCTTTCGTAATTCTTTTGAAACTTTTCGTTAAGCCATTCGCCTGTATTAAATTTACTTGGTTTGGCTCTCTTAGCACCACCACCACCTGCAGTATTTGGTTCGTTGTCATAATATATCTCACTAATAACTTCCAAAACATCTTTCAATTCAAGCTTGTGCAATTCAATGTTAGCTTCCTCAAGTTTTTGTAAAGCGGACAAAGTACTCTCATTAAGGTAACCCTCAAATTTTCCACTTTTGCCTTCAAATAACGGTCTGTGAATTCTCTTTGTAGGCGATAGTTGATCAAATAACATGCCTATTCTGACATTTTCATCAGATAATACAACACTCTCTTCCTTTGGCTCATTGAAAATCTCCGGATAAAATAATCCCATTGGACATGTCATAACTTCATCCCAAACTTTGAACAAATATTTCTTCGCTTTGATTTCGTTACGTTCATTTTTGCGATCTCTGACTATTGTGTGACTAGTTTTAATACCAACGACTTCATCATCAAAAGTAGCACACTCCTTGAAAATTTCTCTTATTGTCCAAAAATCTCTTACATCTGATAAGTTGATGCCCCATTTCATTTGTTGATCGATAAGACATTTGCCCCATAACCTCACAATATCATTCATACCATAATCGAGCTCTAACCTGGAATTTTCAACAACGACGCCCTCCTCTACACATGCAATATGGATAGCTCTAGCTCCAATATCAACTATGCAACCAGAAGATAAACCAGCGCCAAACGATGAAGCCAAAGCCTCTTGAATGATAGCAACATTTTTAAAACTTATTCTTGTTATTAGAAGTCCCACCATTGTTTCAATATAAGCCTTTGAATAGACATTTGGTAAGACTAACATGACGTTAATATTACAATAGTCTTTGTACTGAATACCAAATAATTTCTTTAGAGACTGTCTCAAAATCAACTCGATGTCACCTAAGACCTCTTCTTGACTGTTGTATAATGAATCAGTGTCGTTGAATCCTGACAACGAACCTGATGTAAATGGTGACCTAATTATCCAATTTTCCAAATCTCCTATTTTCAAAACATCTTCTCCAACAACATAGTTGCCTCTAAAATTATCACTAAAAATTGTGTCATTTTCGTCAGTCAATGGATCATCAACATTTTCAAAAGTTCCCTTTCTATTGAAATGTCTGCATTGCTCTGAGGAGTTGGGCAACATTCGGCGTTTATAGTATTTCATTCTTTCTTTGAAAGATTCCTTGATTGGTAGTAGTTTCTCTCTAAAGTGTTCTGAGTCGACTAAGTCTAATTCATCATTTTTCCTCTCAACCACATGGGTTTTTGGATCTGATGGAATTTTTTGATCTCTAATTTGGCTCTTATAAGCAACCATATTGATGACTTTCTGTGCTTCGATATCATTTGACCATCCAATTTTGATTGTCTCAGATCCTGGATGAATAACTAAAATCCTCTCTTCTACATCATTGGTTTCAATGTCCATTTCACTGACATCGTCATCATCAACCATATCATCATCTAGTTCACTAGTCAAGATAGGTGTATTACTTTGAGAATCCTCCTTTTTCTTGAGTAGATTTCCTGAACCATTGCTACCTAGCTTTCTCTTCTTCATGTTGTTTAACACAGTTTCTCTGGTATTCCGAATCATTCTAAATTGGTCATCTTTACGAAGATACTCAGTATAGTAGTTCTTTTGGTTAATTAGAGGGACAAATGGGATGGTAGAGAATAGTAAATCGCCTTGGTCAACTCTTTTGATTCCTGCCTCTTCAAGTCTCAGCTGCAGTTTCTCACTAGCTCTTTGACGATCTTGACGGCGCTTCAGCAACACATTAGGGTCAGTACCCTTTTTCTGTTCCGACATGCTATAATGATCTCTGTGGAATCAATAACCTTATGAACGCGTTGCTAAATTCAACATTATAAAAAATTCAATTTTTTTTATAAGCCAAAAACCAAGTAAATCCAAATTGCCTAACATCAGATGCCGATAACAGTTAAATAAAATCTTGGTACAATGAAAGCAAGTCACATTTTTGTTAATTATAAACCTTTATCAAATTTTTTAGTTCTCTTAATCTACACAATTATCAATGACTTTGATAATTAAGTTGGCTACCATTCTCCACTTGACGGCCACACCAACGACAACACTCAATGTTGCAAACACAGACACAGCTAACGCACCGCTTGAAGCAGCAGAGACATAAACGGCGTAGCAGATTAGAGTTGTCAATGACCATAATGGAATTGGCAAGTTGGGGAACTCGTTTCTCAAAACAAAGCCAAACTTGACCAACAGTGTGCTCTGCATACTACTTTCACTTAGGAACAACTGTATCCTGCTGTCGTTCCAACCATCCTCCTTACTTCGGATACATTCGTTTAAAGTTGCAATAAAATTCGGATCCACTGAAAGATCCATAAACTGTCGCACGTCTTGCCATATAGACGATGTATTAGCTACAGCAACAATTGCCGTATTAACCACCTGATAAACAATCATAACCACAAAAGCAATAGTAAATAATCCAGTTACCTCTAAAACCAAGGGTCTTCTTGTTATCAATGAATGGCTCTGCACGTCTGACTGTACTCGTTCCCATTCATGAATAATCTCTCGAGCCTCTTGCACGGTACCAACGGGTGTCGTCCGCTGCAGCCTTGAGCTGTTGTTTGCTAATCGATTAGCCAGGTCAAGAAGTTCCTGGATATCAAACTGCGGTACTTCGCCACCTTCCTCTTCCTGCGTTTCTCCAGGCGTATTGGCACCTATATGGCTGCCATTCACTTCATGTTCTACACTAAATCGCCTCCTGGTTCCGTCTTCCTGCCTGGAACTCATCATTAACCTTAATGAAGTAATTTGGTAAAGGCGAATGAAAATAATTTCCCGTTACTAATGCGTTTAGAATCAAATTAAGACGTTATTGCTCGTGTCTATCCTTTCAATCGAAACCTTTTGATAGTCTCAAGATTGAGGGAAGAAACTTTGAAGTCTCTTATATTGTTAATGGAATCCATCGGAAGACTTACTGCATTTGCCTACCGTGTAAAGGCAAATATTTACAAAGTCAAATTAGGGGGTTGATTTATAAACTCTCTGCAATGCTATAGCTTTCAAACAAAAAGTAAGGAAAATTCAACCAGTGTGTGATTGTTGGTACTTAATACCCAGAAAAATTGTCTAGGTGGTGTTTACCATCGGTTTCTGGAATTTCAGAAGTCTATCATGAGCGACGACTGTGAAGTGCAACAAAGTGATTTTGCATCGAAATGGGCATAGAGCTGAAACACAGTACCATAAGAAATCTAAAGTTTCACTAACACATGACCAGGTTCTACATATTAAGGTAACAATGAAGGGAACAATATATAAAATTTGGTTGTTGAGAAAAGAAGGTTTGATACTCTTTTGGGTTCCAAAATGTGTACAAATGAATCATCTATAGTGCATTCAATACCATTAGCTGCATTTTCCCCTCTTTAAGGATAGAACATGCTATCAGTATCACACATTCTGTGGTTTTCCTTCATATGGCTTTAGGCTTCTGCGAGGAAAAATTTTTAATCATTTCCCAATCCATCACTGCTTTTGTCAGATAGCATAAACCTTTTGATATATAGATAATGAGTGACGAAAAGCAGTATATTTCATACAACCACATTCACCAGTTGTGTCAGGAAATTGCACCAAAGATTCTTGATCTTGATATTGATTTTATCATTGCTATCGGCGGTGGTGGGTTCATTCCAGCCAGAATGCTTAGAACGTTTTTAAAGAGACCTGGTGAGTCGTCAAAGAGAATCTTTGCTATCATTTTATCGCTTTACGAAGACTTGAACACCAAGGGTGATATGGTCGAAGAGGTCGGTACCGAAGTGAAGCGTGTGCAATGGATCAATTACAAGGACAGTGGTGTCTCTTTAGTAGGCAAGAGAATCTTAGTCATTGACGAGGTCGACGACACAAGAACTACTATCCACTATGCACTCAAGGAACTTGAAAAGGATGCCAGGGTTCAGAATGCAGAGAAGCTCGGCCTCAACATCGATCAGCCAGAAATTAATGCACCATTGGACACAGAGTTTTTCACGTTTGTCCTTCATAACAAGGATAAGCCAAAGAAGGCAGATCTACCAGATGTTGTTGCAAAGGAAGGACACTATATTGCAGCACGTACCACGCCAGACTGTTGGATTGCTTATCCATGGGAATCTGACGACATTGTGCACCATCAAATCATGGCTGAAAAGCAAGGCTACGATATTGACATCAAAAGGGATTGACTTTATATTATATTGTTACTGTAATAATAATAATAATAATAATAGTAGAAAGAACTGTAAAAGCGGTGTTGAAGATCAGGATGCCGATTGTCGCAGCTGAAGTGATAACGTTTAAAAAGTGAAAGACAAGATACTAAAAAATACCAGTGAATACACAACACTCAGGTATCCATAATAGAGGGTAAATAGATACACTTGGAAGCACTCAGTATCTGGGCATTACCTAAAATAGTGCTTAATGAGAGAATGAATAGTAATAGATCTTATAGATGATAATAATAGTACTTCGTAGATGGAATAAATATTTATAAAGTGGCTTTCATGTGAAAAGAAGATGGAGATACGGTAATGATGAATATTATGGCTATAGCTTTCATTTTTGACTATTGCACACAATTACTAGTTACAACCTTGCTTCGTTGATTGATTCTTTTACCCTAAAAAATCAATGAAACATTCTAACAGGATAACTGGTGTCATACATACCATGTTCCTCCTCTGACAGGATCCTCAACTTGAAGTTCTTGTTCAGCGTTGGCGCAACAATTGGTCCCCCGTTTTTATCAAGAATTTCACTGTTGATAACCGACGCCTCTGTTGCTGTCAAAGTTGCAACAAGATCCACAGCACCTGATCCACTCACAGCAGCTAGCTCCTTTACACCAGCATCTCCCTTAGGCAATCTGGAGTGGGTCTGGTTGCCCAACTTCAAAAGAGCACCCACTCTCGATTGATCAAATGTAGACATTCTTGGGTGATTTCTTCTGTTGTCCCTGGCGCAAAAGTCGTTCTGCACAATGTCTCCGCTTGGGATTGTTCTTGCATCCTTGTACTTATGTGGTTCACTTGTTGGTGCTGGCACTCTATAAAACGGAACATATGGATTACCACTCGATCTGTTTGGCACAAGAGTAAGCCACTGTCTCAATGTCTCCCAGATACCAGTAGACCCGGTGGTATACTTCTTAAAAACAGGAACAGGACCTCCAGACATCTCTTTTCGGTTTATGTATACGTTATAATAAAGAATATATACACTATTAATCTCTTTTTTCCCCTCCAATGAGATTCCCTTCAAAAAAAAGATGTTTCAAACATCCGTGCACCATACACAACGCTCAGCACTCTCTGTTTGCAAATGAAGCAATCATACCGACCTCTGTTTCATCGTACTCCTGGCAAACGACATCATCATCGGTGATAATAGTGTTGGCCTGTACCAACTGCTTTCTAGGAAGCTTTTTCTTCAACACAACTGGTCTGTAGGCTAGCATTGGTGCTGCGACGTCACTTTGTTCCTTAAAGAACTTTGTACCATTGACAACATCACCACTGCACTTGTAGATGTGTAGATGCTTCAAAAGGTCCGCAATGGCATCTTGACCAACAGTGGCAATTTGAGATCTGTCCACTTTGATTACCAAATCATCGTAGTCGGTTTTTGTCGACTCTAACTTGACTAGTGGATTCTTCTTGCCGACACTGGCATCCAAGTAGGTCTTCAATATGGCGTATCTGGCCTGACAGTGCGCTTGACCCCACTTACCATCATTGTAGTACTCCATACCACAAAATCCAGCACGGCACATTGAGAGGTACATTACATAAATGATGTCGTCTTGCTCTTGCTTTGTTTTGAAACCAAATATGTCCAAAATGGCTCTGTTGGTACCAAGAAACATCGCAACAGCCTCAGCACGACATTCCTCATAAGCGCCAGCAATAGATCCAAATAAGGACCCCCATGTCTCACCCTTTTTATAGTAAGTGCTCACAGCCTTACCGTCAAGACCTAAAGGTGGGTTGGTATTGTTGAAATTGAAACTTCCATCATCAAGCTCCATTAACAACTTACCTGTACCGTGGCCAAGTAGTTCATGGATACCAACTTGGACCTCAAACGCATCAACACGGTATTTTTCGTACAAATCTTGATCCTCTTTAGAAATGAACGAAATTGGCTCCTTGGAGGATTTGGCACTGAGAACATTTCCAAGAGAAACGTTCTTAAACCCAATGTTGATTCTGATCTTGTCGTAGTTAGGAATGTTAATACCAGCTGGACAGCCTGAACCCGCAAACGTCAAGACTTCCAAACTGGTGAAATCAGGTGGTGTGAAGGAATCCTTTTCGAAGGCTTTATCCCATGGTAAATCGATAATGAAATTTTTAGCATTGTCAACAAGTGATCCAAATTTTGCGGTTCTGTCTTTGTTGACCATCGCAACAAGGCCTTCCCACTCACCTTTGGTACCAAGGTAGTCTCTATAGGTTTCAATGAACCCGATATTGGTTTCAACTTGAGGTTTCAAATCTTTGACCCAGTATTTTTGAGAGTCAAAATGAGCGTTCATCGAACCAGTCATAAATGAAGCAACATATTGCTCAAGCATCTTCTCCTGTGTCTCATTTGCTGCATATTTCTTGGCTTTTAGTAGATTTTCAACAATCTTGCTGAACTCTTTACTGTGGTCACCAAACTGGAATTCTAGAGACGCCTTTCTGTTACCATCTTTGATATCAAAATCAATGCTTTCTGGATAATATCCGGTAGCATTAGATTTGAAGGCGCCAGCAACATGAACCACAAATTTAGTATTTGATTTCTTTTCAACTCTAATGTTTTCAGGCATAATTCCATTTTGCGCCAATGCAGAGTCCACAGCTTCACCCTCTGCCTTACTCACAACATTCAAATAGTAACCTGAAACATGTCCTTCCTCAGGGGAGCCCAGTAATGCTGTCTTTTCATTGATGCTGTAAATTGAGTTTTTAACAGATTTGTACAATTCCTTGACCTTAGCATCTTCAATCGTTTCAATTAGCTTAGTAAAATCGTCTGACTCAATTCTTGGAATAAATTTGGTATCACCAAACGATTTGTAGTTACCCAAGTTGGCCAATAACATCGATGCGTACTCTAAGTACAGTTTAACCTTCTCTTGGTCAAAGTTGATGGACTTGTAATCACTGGCAACAGCTTTATCGATTGCCAAGACCAAATCAAAAATGCCCTCTGACTCTGGTGAGACACTTCTTAGAACAGCACGAGATCCCCAATGTGATGCTTTAGAAAAGTAATGTGCATAAAGTTTCTCTCTTCTGGTGAGTTTGTTAAAAAAGGGTGCTGCTGATAATCTTGCAATTGGTGCTCCACTATCAGCAAGATGATGAGTCTTGTTAAATGTTGACATGGCTCTTCTTAGCATTTATAAGGAAAAAGAAGTTATCAGTGGCAAACTTGATAGCACAGGACGCTCTTAAGAAAAAATCCCATCACCAAACGCTACTCTCTTCTTGAAACAACTCTGTAATGGAACCGCATCCACAGAAAAGGAAGCAGACTGACTTGGAAAACAAGATACAGCGCCAGCTGGTGAACATGAGTGCTAACCTAGAGCAAGTTGCGATGAAATTAGACGAGATTCAAAGAATTAATGAGAAAACAGTTGTTACTGCTCAACTTCAAAATGCTTATAACAAGCAGATCCAAGATGATAGAGAAAGTTAGTGTAACAAAGAGTATATTAAGAAAAGAGTCCAGAACTAAATAAGTAGTATAAACAATAGTTGAAACCCATCTACGCAAAAACAAAAAAATTCGAAGCTAAAACCTAAGTTAATGGATCATAAAACGTGTTACCTTGTTATGCAAATCCATTCGCTATAATAGTTTCAAAACTATTTATTTCTTTGGCAAGAGGTTGAATCTTCTCTTTAAAGTAACTCTTTGACGAGAAAATTTGTCATCTGGAGAAAATCTAGCAGGGTGGGCAGAGCGGGTAATGACACCAGATGGGAGAACCTTCTTTAAGGTGTAAACCCTCTTACCCTCAGCATCCAAAGTGTACATTAAATGCATCTCTTGTCGGTTTTATTCTATTACACTGAAATGAAATTCTTCAACTAGAAAAGATGAAAATTTTTTTGTTCTTAAAAGTGCACTTATGGCTTATAGTTTGTATTTTTTGTGTCTTGAGATCAGGTATCAAAATGAACAACGATTTATTTGCTGATTTGCTAGGTGATACTAGCTCCAGACCAGCAAAGAAGGATGTTCAGACATTGGGAGAATTACACCAGTCCAATAAAGTAACACCGACTCAAACGAGACAGCTGGATTTGGACTTCTTAGATAGCTATGTGTCAAAATCGTCGCAGTCCCCTTCCAATTTCGATGATCTGTTGCAAATGGATCAGCCCTCTAAATTTTCTGCTGCTTCTAATCGAACTCCAGATCGCTCTACAATTGATTCTACAATAAATTTGTTAGATGGAGACTTTGATGTTCTTTCCGACCACTCATCGTCGTATGCCGCTGCATCACCAAAATTGTCATCGTCACTACCGCAAACTAAACCAAAAGAAGTTCAGAAACTGCGACTCGAAAATCCCAAGGCGGTTCCCAAAAGTAGTGTACGAGATGAAGCATTGGCTGAATTGATAGATATGGGGTTCTCGGTTTCATTGGCTAACAGTGCTTTGGATTCTACTTCTAATGGTTATGATTTGAACGAAGCGATATCTTATTTAATGGACAAAGCACATACCAACTCTGATAAAAGAAATACTACGTTAAAAAATCAAGAAGGAGACTTTGGCTCAATTGTCAACAATTTGTCAAATGACCTTTTCAATAAAGCAAGTTTCCTATTGAATAATAGCAGGAAAAAGCTGCAGGAAGGTTTGGATTCTTATAAAAAGCAACAAATTGAGAGAAATAATGGTAAACCTTTATGGATGAAAAATGCAGAAAAATACAAAAACCACCAGAACACTATTCATGATGAGGAAGGTTATGATGATAATTACGAAAGACATTTAAATCAAAGGGTTTCAGCACAAGTTTTGCTAGAAAATCAAAGCTCAAGCAAAAAAGGTGCACTTCTAGATGTGTTCATCGATCCCGTCGCTATGGTAAAACCAATTCAAAACGGACAAATAAAACGTTCAAACTCAGACGCAAAGTCCGAACCTTCTCTCGCAAGCTCTCAAAGAACCGACATTTCAAAAGAGGTTTCTAGTTACCAACTATTGTTTCCGCCTTTGGACTCTAACCAAAAATCAAAATTGGTTAATATTAGAATGGAAGCTGGAACTTCATTCGAAAAAGGTGACTATTCTAAGGCAATTGAATATTACAATCAATCCTTATTAATATTACCAGCCTTGCATCCTTTGAAAATCATGTTTTATTCTAACCTCGCACTAGTATATTCCAAATTGGGAAACCCGAAATGTCAATTAGAATCTAGTACACACGGAATGGAACTAATTTGCACTCTTACATCAACCAAAAGGCCTAATATTAATGAATTGTCAAACATTGAAATAGAGCCATCGAAAAATTTGAAGTCACTTTGGATAAAAATGTTAAACAAAAAAGCAGAAGCATTGGACTCCTTAGAAAGATGGACAGAAGCAAAGCCATTATACGAGGAACTGATATCAATTGGCGAATGCACAAAATCAATATTGGACGGTAAAACACGTTGTGTGAAAGCTATCAACTCATCAAAACCAAAACCTACCACAATCAAAAAACAAGTGAATAAGGCGGGGTCTAAAGTTCAATCAAAAGTTCAAAAAGAAGCTGTAGATAGAATTCGTAAGGAAAACATCGTAAATGCGCAAATTGAGTCGCAAAAATTCCAGTTACATGATCAAATAGATGTTCAATTGGATAATTGGAGAAAAGGTAATGAGCACAACATTAGAGCTTTGATTTGCTCTTTAGACAAAATTTTATGGGATGAGTTGAACTGGAAACCTGTAAAACTAACTGATTTAGTTTTAGATAAAAAAGTTAAACTAAATTACATGAAGGCTGTCTCAAAAGTTCATCCTGACAAAATACCAAATGATACTAGCATAGAAAAAAAGATGATTGCTGAAGGCGTTTTCATTACATTAAATCAAGCATGGGAGGACTGGAAACTAACTAATTAATATTTTAGTTTATAGTACGTAAATCATTTATTTTATATATATATAAAGTACATTTTTTGTAGAAGAAATTGTGATCGCTAAATCACATCATTTAGAAAGAATCATACAATCTTGATATTTCTCTAATGCAGTATTCAAACTAACAAGCAATGGATCAACCATTGTTTTAACTTGTAATTTGAATGGATTTGAATCTTGAAATTGATTGATTTGGGTTTCAATCCTATCAATACAATTTTTAACCGAAAAGTAGTCTTTCCTTAATTTGATTAAATCGGTTTTAAATTTGGGGTTTGTTTGCGGAGTAGTTTCGCTGATTTTATTGAATTTGGACCAAAACTGTCTTAAAAACTCAATAGAAGTAGAGTGACTTATTTTTATGGACTCTAAAACATCTCTAGGCAAATTAGTTTTTTCATAATCATTATCTTCTTCTTCTTGATCTGCACTGTTGCTGTTTTCATTATCGTTCAATGGTTCCTTTGAAGGTCCTTCACCGTTCAAATTATTATTCATCGAGTTTGTTACAGCATCATTCATATTTGACTGCCTCAAATTAAGTTTAACAATAGAGTTGATTTCTTTATAAACTTCGTGAATCGGTTTTTTCAAATCTTGGAATACACAAGTTAAATCAAAATCAAACTTCATATCATTCTTTAATATTTCAATAAACAAATCATATTCACACATTTCAGGATTCAGATTTGATTGGTTTATTATCTTTTCGATAAGTTCTGATGGTAAAATATTAGATGCAATGTTGGATTTTTGATCAAACTTTAATTCATTGAATTTCAATTCTTTTTTATTCTCCAAGTCTGATAACTCTAATTCCTTTTGAAACTCCAGATCTAGATTATTATTGTTGTTGGCATCATTGTTGTCACCGTTGGTTAATGTATCCATCATTCTTCTGGAAAGTCTATTCATTGTTCTTAATATATTTACAAGTTGCGGATCTTGATCTTTTTTCATGGTAATGTCGGGCTTATTACCCATTAACTCTGGATCGTCTTGCTCATTCGCATCCAAATCTAAACATTTAGAAACTGGATGCACTTGATCGTGATATAGTTTGATTTTCTTTTTTGATTCTGAAACCAAATCGTTTCCCTTTCTTTTGTTGTTATATCTATCATTTGAGTTGTCTGACCCATTATTACTAGAAGTACTCCCTATATTATTACCAGTGTTACTGTTGGAGCTGCTGCTATTCTCATTTTCATTTTCTTTGTTATTATAATTACTTCCATCATTTTGTTTGTTTATATTTCCATTGGTATTATTCTTTTTAGATTCATCGTCAATCAATTTCGATATTTCTTCATCATTTTCTTCGCCATCGTAATCCAAATCATATTGTAAATATTTATCAATTGTCACATCACCACGCTCATGAAAGTTGACTTTTTCACCCCTAAGCTTTCTAAATAGTTTAGAACTGAAGAATCTAGACCAAAATTCTCCTTCAGACATCTTAGGCACTTGATCATCATACGCCTTTCGAACAATTGGATATTGTTTGAAAATTTCTTTGATTTTTTCCCTGGTGACATTAACGTTGACTTGGTTGTCACTCGAAGCAACTGGCTTAATGGTACTCAAAACATTGTAGGGCCCTCTTTTTTGATTATTCTGAATGGCAAAGGCCCTAAGCATTTGGATTCTGGTTGACCAAAACTCTGTTGTATCAAGGCCTTGTTTTATGACGGCATCACTAAAGATTTTCATCAATGAAGGATTATGCTTCAATAATTGTTGTTGAAGTGCTAGATTTTTTAGCAATTGATCCTCATTCAAGACTTTAGACATAAACTCTTCATTAATAACATCATTATTGATAGTATTCACGATAACTGGTTCACTTGGTTGGGTCGAGCTTTTCTTTCTAGCAATGATTCTTTGAATTGCATTTCTGATTTCCACCATAATTTGTTTGCTCCTAAATCCAAACAAAATCACATCACCATTTTCAAACCCTAATTTCAGTGCTAACTTCGGGCTATCTGGCTTTGAAGCCTGTAATGATGTTAGATTATCTAGCTTCATGTCCAAACCACGCGTTTTGCCCGATTCAACAGGTGACCACTTTAAAGTTGGCGGGATTTCATCTTCATCAACGCTTAGCACGCCAACAGTCTTTTTGTGAAATGCCTGACCTGAAAATGTCATTTTAACACAACTCTGTGACGTTTGCTTTAGTTGAAGTTATCAAAAGGTGAAGAAAAGCGTTGAAGATTTTTTTCACGTTGTAAGCTATCTGTACTTGACCTTTGCTTGTCAGCAACACAAAAAGGCGATGTTCAAGAGTTTGGGTAGAGTTATCAAAGTGAATCCGATAAGAGGGATTGCCACCAATACCAAAGGGCCAATGGTGGTTAACACTGAATTGCCACCAGATCCTAGAATCAAACAAAGGTTTGTTTCTTTCTGGACCTTTATTGGATTTGCAGTTGGTATGACCAGTCTTAGTGTCGGTATTTTCAACTACGAAAAGATGTCATCACCTGTTATGAATGCTACCATGTATTCTTTAAGAAGATCAGCCATGGCTAGAGAATTACTTGGTTCAACTATCACTTACTCTGGTACAATCCCGTGGGTCTGGGGTGAAGTTAACACGATGAAGGGTGTCGTTGATTGCGAGACGGAGATTGCAGGTGATAAAGGTTCTGCTAAGATGATATTGAAGGCAGAAAGAGGAAATAACGAGTCGTTTAATATGATTCAATGGCTCCTTATTGGTTCCAACGGACAAGTTGTTGATTTATTGAAAGATGAATCAATCAACTTATATTTTTGATAAAAGAGGATATATCAATATACATTTATATAAATAATAGTTTTAATGATTCTTGTAAATAAAAATGCATTTTTGTTTTTAACTTTTGGGTTGGTTAAGTATATTGGGTGGAATGAAACGCAGTTCCCTTCCCTGTAAAGTTCAATGTTTATAAAATTGAATTGTGAGGTGGCGTGTCAAAGGGTGAAGACTTTACACCGCTTTCATCGTGAACTTCGTCTTCGTCGGCGTCGGCGTCGGCCAGTTCCAAGGAAGGTCGAAACCCGCCTTGGACTTGCTTGAGTGGGGTCATGGTCTGTGGCTGATGCTGTTGTTGCTGTTGTTGCTTCAGAACATTTTTTGGAGTGTAGTGTGAGTTGATATGTTCCGGTGTGGTACCGTGGCCGGTGATATCTAGCGTAGATCCGTGAGGTGATCCAGATAATGAATTATTATTTGAACTTGAAACTGATCCTCCCTGTACTGGTATCATACCATTGGCTGAACCGGGCCTAGGATATATAGGACCTGCATCACCGTGGAGTATTTTGAAAAATCCATTGTTCGAAGACACGGAAGTAGTTCTGGTGTTCTTCTTATGCGGTGACTCGCTATTGGTGCCATCGACAACGTTCAACCACGACGAACTCCGGCCTGCACGCGGCTCTGGTGTTGGGTCTGCTGTGTTTGGCAACGTTGGTATCACTGACTCGTAATAGTGCTGGTAGCTTTCATCATTCAATGAGTCCTTGGAAACAACCTTAAGCCCCATCACCTTGTCCTTCTTTTTAATCATGTACGTGTTGCTTCGGATCACATTCTTACCAGCTTCTCCCTTTTTGTTCTGTTGCGACTCGTTGTCTGTTTGGTCAACCAAATCTTCCAAATCTAGATCTCCAACATGTTCATTGATGTCAGCCTCCACTGTCTCTTCCATATCCTTTCTGTATCGTCTCCTCTGCCGCATCCAGAATGCCAAAATCACTGTAAACACAATAGCAGCAGGGACCCCAATGGCTAACCCCACGGCCAATCCTGTTGTGCTATACATCTCTACTGCTTCTTTTTATTCCATTCCTCCAGCTTAACCTGTGCCCAGGAAAATTTTCCCTTTCAAGAGAAGAAAACAAAAATAGAGATTTGGCTCATTTGCTCAGCAGTCCATACAGGCTTGGCAGAGTTCTATAATATACACTGGTCAATCTATCTATATACATATATATATACAAGAGAGCACTAGACAGATCTTTTAGCAAGCTGGTGGGATCTTTTTACCACCTGAAGAAGCTCCTTTTTGAATGTGATGTAGCCTAGCCTTTCGCAAAGAACTATTAGCGACTTCAAATGATAGTACTGCCACAGAAATCGGCTCTTGCTGCTTAGCACCATCTTGTAGCCATCCTCGACATGCCCCAGCTCTACTAGCAGCGACAACATCAGTCTGGCAAATTTAAAATCCGACTCGTTCTGTTTGCGTGTGGTCAGAGACTGAAACTGGGTGCTCTTACGATAGTCACCTCGTTCCTTCCATATGCTCTGGGCAAAGTCCAGGTCGCCTTGGTGCCTGCAAACATGTAAACACATGTTGTAGAGCCTGTCGCTTCTTTCAAATTTGGGAACATTAAAGTAGAGACTTGCTATCGGACTACTCAATTCTTCCTCATTTACCTTCGCTTCGCCGCAGTCTTCCTCTTCAACGGACACTTGTCCTCTGGAAAGCGCCAATCTCTTGGTCGCCTGTCTCCATACAGCTTTAAACTCCTCAATGGGCCCGTACCTACCTAAAACATACATGAATGCCTCGAATAGTTGTTCACTAACCAACTGCGGTTGCGTGGTCACTACATACTTCCAGATCGCCCTGGCTTCGGACAAGACTAACTTGCCATCGTAGCCAACAAAGTCCTTTTGCGGTAGCAAGGGAGGAGCACTGACATTAAAGTCAAAATCAGCAGTATTCAGTACTTTGTTTCTGATGCTCTTGACGTTGTCGTCCATCACTCCAATCGGTTTCCAGGGCTGATACATCTTGCCTGTCCTTTGTGCCTCGTCAAATCGCCTTTGCTCGTTGCTCAAAATATCACCCATTCGGTAGTACGTGTTAAATAACCACTTGATCATTCTTGGCTCGCCAATATCAATACTGTCGAGCAGTTTGGACCTGTTCTCACAAACTGACATCCAAATGGACCTAACAAAGGGTAGATCACCGTCAATATACGAAAGATACATCATGGTCTCCATAACCTTTTCATTGATGGCAAACCCATTGTTATAGTATTCGATAACAAAATTCCAACCCTTCTGAATCATCTTCTTACCGTCTTTGTATTTTCCTCTCGTTGCACACCCTTTGGCTAAAGCCAAAAGAGTGTCCGGCTCCGGCTTAATCTTTTTATTCAACATAACTTGATAAACATCGATTCCATGCTCAATATCATTGTTCAATGTATCCATTAAAATCATAGAGCAGTAGGTTCTTGAGGATGGAGAAGTTGATAACGATAAAAAATTCATTGTATCGAATGTCTCTCTTGCCAACCTATAGTCATTCATTCTCATATACATTTGCATAACATTGGTATATATCACTGGCGATTTCATCAATGGATTCTGGTTATCTGGAAGTTTATTCAAATCATCAATGTATATCTTAACTTTTTGAACGTCTTTTAAACGTGAGTAATGATTGATCAAAATGCTTTTCATTGGTACGTCAGGCTTAACTGCTAGTCCATCTTCATTAACAACAGGAACACTCGAAATTTTACTAGCTCGGAGTTGATAATCCGGTAAAAGTTGGGTGTCAACATCTTCAAGGATTTTTTCAACAACTATCTTTGCCTGTTCAGGTTCCAAATAGTGACAAAGTGCTAGTAGATCGTTAACTATAATAGGATTATCGTTATTCACCTGATACATTATGCCGCTATTATAAGCCAAGTGATGTAGGAGGTCAACAACGTCCCCTCTTTGACCCTTCGGTATTGATTTAACAACTTGATGAAAATCAATATAGTTCAAATCAATCCTCTCGTTAAAATCTAAATTTCTCAAGTCTGTTTTAACTATCAGTTCGTTCAAGATTGGTTTCCAATCAGCAGTCTCTCTTGAAGATAATTTACCAAGTGTTTTCTCGGATATTTTGTCAATAATATTAGACGGTAAATTCACAAAAGGCTTCGGTTTCGGAAAAAGATTCACCACATTGACATTGGTGCTAGTTTCCGGTTGTTCGCTTGCTAGGAGCTTTGATTCACTTTTCAATACTTTTTTCGAACTATTTTCTAATTGAAGATTCAAAGATTCAAAAACGTCATCGATATCTGTATGATCAACACCAAGACTTAAATCCTCTCTACCAGATAGTTTGTTCAACTCATTTTTGGTATTTTCAGTCTCTATTTCAATTTTTCGTGATTTGATTGATTCTTTGACCTTCTTTGTCAAATTATCAAGAGAGCTCAGTTCTTTGGAGAGCTGAGACGAAACTTTTTGTAGCTTATTCAACTCACTAGTTGATCTAAAAGTAAAATGTGAGTCAAGTGTTTTGGAATGATGTCTTAGTTGATTGTTGATAATGATACCTCTAGCAAAAAAGCTTGATTTTACTTTGGGTAATCGCAGTTTCAAACTTAGCATTTTTTAATTTATTTTAGCAGAAGTTTGAAATGAGCTGTACTATATACAAGGTTATCTAAAGTCAGTTTAGTTGTGTTTTCTCAACAACGTCAACGAATTAAATTTCAAAATTTGGTCTTTTGACATGTAGATAAAATAGGAAAAATTTTTTCCTCATCTATCCTTATACTATATAAAAATAATATTAGGTATAATGGTGCTACATATGTTTAGATATCGATATATATGTGTGTATGATATTCATTAAACATTAAGTAATCCTACATTAAGAAGAACATCATAGTCTACTTAAATTTATAGTAATAATTAAATACTTTTTCCCAGAATCTTTCGTGTCCTCTTTCACCATCACCGATGTAGACAGAGACATCATCGTTAAGTATCAACATTTGAAGATTGCTCCAGCCAAAATGATATTCTCTAATTATGCAAACGCAAACGCTTAGTAATATTTTTACAGACTTGGAAACATCGTGGCACCAGTACGAAATAATGAGTTCAATTGCTGTCATTATTTCATTTGGAGAATTTCCAGCTAGCTTGGAAATGAGTAAGATACAGTTTTTATAATTTAGTAAAGCCAAATCATCGTTGAAATTATGCAGCAAATATAGAAGTTTGGTTGATTTTAGTTGCTTGGATAGTTTATTTTGGAAATCTTCGCTATTGAACACATATTTCAGCCAACCTAAAAGCTCATTAGCTTCCTTAGACGTGTATCCAGACAAAATCAAAGAGTCTTCAAACATCGAAAATGGTGACTCTTCCCTTTGTGACAGTTCATCGTTGGTATTGTCGTGGACCTTACCTATGGGAAAAGATTTTTGATACTCTTCATCATTATATCCAAACTTGAATTTCATAGCCAGCCTTAATAGTAAAACTTTAGTTTGATTTGTTACTTTTGAGCCATGAATATACCTTTTGATTTCGTTGATATTTTTTGATGAAAGGGAAGACTTTGAAGTTAAGTACCCCAAGCGTTCATCACCGATCAATCTTTCCGCATTTTTTTGCTCTCTCTTCTTTGACTCTAGTAATGCGAGTTTTGATTTTGATTTAATCATTTTCTTATATTGTTGTTCATGATTGATCGATTCACTGCTGGATTTTGGTGGATACCAACTTGGTCTCGTTATTGTTAAATTATCAATTTTTTCCTTAGATGCTAGCGTCAAGTCGTCCATGGATTCCTTAGCTAAATTGTTTAAAATGTCGTTAGAAATTGTTCTCCTTTTGATTTCCTCTTTGGCATCAGATTGAGAAGTATACTCGTAAAATGTTGAAATTTGCTTAGCTTCAGGTGATAAAAAACTGAATGACGAAAATGATTTTAACGCTGGGCTTTCTATTTTAGGGTTTGGTACCAAACTTTCTGGTAATTTACCTGGCAATGGAGATGGAGGTATAATTAAATTAGAGTCCGATTGATTCCAAATTTTTTTAAATGCATTGCTCGTTTTTGAAGTGTTGTTATTTGACTCAAATATTCTCAAAGTTGACTTTGATGCAATGGGGACGTTGTAAATTATAGCGTCATCATTATCATCGTTAATATCATCACTATCGTCATCAAACATTTTTTCTTTTTGAGATCTAGTCAGTGTTTGTATACTGCTATTCTTTCTTTTATAACTCTGCCTTGATCGTGTGCTTGACAGAGTCAATGACGACCTGTTATTTGCTGATTTAGTGTTGGTGCCATTAGCTTCGAAAGATAGAATGTTTGACGTTGAATTTCTGTGCTGGAAAATAGGGGTCGATTGGAACCTATGCGTAAACACATGTGATTTAGATTTGAATATGGTTGGCTGCTGCTGGCCGGTAGAGGGACTTGGCGCTTGGTTGGGCCCATCACCCGCTGATAAAAATTGTTTTGATTGTTGTTGATGATGATGATCTTGTTGCGAGGACGAAGCTATAGAGTCCGTTTCGGTAATTATCGAAAGCTCGGAAGTTTCGTTGTCTTCAATCCCTAGTGGAGTCTGTGGCATCTGGATCGGCGAAGACGAAATTGGCAGTGACATCGATGGAGAAGTTGGCGGTGTTATTGTTGACGTTGTTGCCTCTGTTCCAGTCATCAGTCGTTTATTTTCTGCTGATCCTTCTGTTGTTGTGCTATCAGAAGAAGATGAGTTATCCAACAATGATGGCGGACTAAATGCTGGACTATCTTGCGTTTTCTTGATCCGTTCAATATGGCCTTTATTTCCTTCTTCTGTTTCTTTTGACCTAATAATACCTAATGGTGACATATTCAATGCATCCTCCATTCTTGTATATCCCACTCAGTGCCCTAACCTTATATATATATGTACATATATATATACTATTATGTACAGTTATATATAGCCCTGGAACATAAGCTTTTCCAGCTTTTTTTTCTGTATCGAAAAAGACTGGCAAAAATTTAAAAGGCGGCGCCTACTATTGTAAACCGCACAAAGTTGGTTGTATTACGGGAACCCTTAATGCATTGTTTGTACTTGTAATAGATTTCGATGCTAGTTGACAATGGCTTTAAAGTGAATATAATATTGCAATAGAAAATGACAACAAAATTATTTTTCTACATGTAATGGAGGCGAAATCTAGAGGCAAGCGGTGTTTAAAACTGTGCGAGGAGAAGACGTTGTTAGTTGTCATTTCAATTAGTGAAAACAGCTATGAACACTACTATCTTGGCTTCTTTCTTTTTAAACCTTATGGTTACTATTTTACCCCTAAACAATTTTTTTCACTCATGCTATTTGAAGTTGGCATTACTTATGGATTACGTCAAACCAATACAAGGACTGTTCTTGTTGCTGATGCTTTAAAATCTTTTTGTAGTCTTTTGCAGTGAAATCACATGTAATAACACGAGTTCTGAGTTTGAAGTATAGTAAGCGTAGACTCGGTACGCAGACAAACAATATAATCAAAAACCTACTTAAGAGAATAATTCTGCACTGTAAACTTCGGCCCATTGTGCTATCCACAAGTGAGACCATCTACACGAAAATCAATGCGTGCTAGGTCTAATGTCAGGAACAACTTTACAAAAATTGAATACACTCCTGACACCATTATAGCTTCTATTGTGTGTAAGACCTATTGTACTACATTGAATTTAACATTTGAAAGGCTTTTATAGGCTAGTAGTCACCAACGTCAGAAATCATTAGCTATTAGAGGTTATTTACAAAGAGATAAAAAATGAACATTATGCTAACTCATTCTTAACAGTACAGTCTTGACTCGTTGAAAATGCTTAGTTAGCTTTTACTATGGACTTGAATTTCAGATAGAGGTTCAACTAATATCCAGCTTTGTTAAATTGTAAAAAAGTACAAATCACCTTTTTGCAAAGCTTAGATTTTAATTGCAGCTTTTCCTTTACTTGTGCACACTTTTCGACCTTTTTTATTCTATTAGATTCGTTGACATCTTAACGCAGTGCCTTGTTAAAGTATACAGCCATCCCACTTGGTTCAACATCCCACACAATATTTTTTGAAAAAAGATATTGCTCGGAATTTATCCGCTACCCGAGTATCCGAGATAATAGTGAATTCTGCACGTTCAGAGTTTCGGCACGTGGATTAAATTGATTCTACGTATAATTTGGGTTTTGATTATTGTGACAGATACTGCTACCTTTAGTACTAGTAGAGGAAGAAGTGAGAGACTAGATTACTGGTTTGACTGAACACGTTTTTAAGTTTATTGCAGGTTATTGTTAGAATAAAGTAACTGCATTCTCCTTTGGGCAATTTGATACGTTATTCCCTAAAAATTGAATATAGATAGTGGAATATATATACATATACAACTATTATAGACTTGGAATTTAGTTTGAAAATACAATAATGAAGTTTGGTGAAACACTTAAGTCGTCTCTTATCAGAGACTATGCTTATTATTACATTCGTTATGACGAAATGAAGTATGATTTGCAAAAGGGGTTGGATAAAACCAACAACCAGTGGTCTAATGCGCTGGAAGAGCAGTTTGTGGGTAAGCTAGAAGGTGAATTAGACAAAATCTACAACTTCTTCCGTTTGAAACACAAGGAGATCTTGAGAAGAGTTAAGGAGTCTGAAACCCTTGTTAACAAAACAGTGGAAGCTGCCAAGAACGCTACGGATGAAGAAGAAGCTCAATTCTTTGAGCAAGACTTCCAGGACTTAGAAGAAGAGCTTTCTGATATTATTGCAGATGTGCACGACTTGAACACTTTCGCTAGATTGAACTACATTGGGTTCCAAAAGATTTTAAAGAAACATGACAAGTTGACTGGCTACATCTTGAAGCCAATCTTCCAGGCCAGATTAAACGCCAAAGCGTTCTTCAAAGACAATTTGGACGCTTTGATTGTCAAATTATCAAAGCTTTACGATCTGGTCAGAACAAGAGGTAACCCTGTTAAAGGTGATTCTTCAGCCGGTGGTAAGATGCAGAATTTCGTTAGACAAACGACAAAGTATTGGGTTCATCCAGACAACATCACTGAGTTGAAGTTGATCATTTTGAAGCATCTACCTGTGTTGGTTTTCAACCCAAACAAAGAATTTGAAATAGAAGATTCAGCAATTACTTCCATCTATTTTGATGACAAGGAAATGGATTTATACTATGGTAGATTGCTCAAAACTGAAGGTGCTGAAGCCATCAGAATCAGATGGTATGGTGGTATGTCCACTGACACTTGTTTTATTGAAAGAAAAACACACAGAGAAGACTGGACTGGTGAAAAATCCGTTAAAGCAAGATTCCCAATAAAGGAATCTAAAATTAACGATTTCCTTGCAGGGAAATACACTGCCAAGCAATTGTTTGAGAAGGCCAGAAGAGAGGGTAAGAAATCAGCTCAGGAAATAGATTCTCTGCAAAGGCTAGCTGAAGAAGTTCAGTATAGAGTTTTAAAAGATAAAATGAGACCTGTTTGTAGAACTTTCTACGACAGAACTGCTTTCCAATTACCTGGTGATGCTAGAGTTAGAATTTCTCTTGATACTGAATTAACAATGGTTAGAGAAGATAACTTTGATGGAATTGATAGAACAAATGGTAACTGGAGAAGAATGGATATTGGTGTTAACTGGCCATTTTCAAGTTTGCCAGAAAGAGATGTAGAAAGATTTCCTTACGCAGTTTTAGAAGTGAAACTACAAACTCAAATGGGCCAAGAACCTCCTCAATGGGTTAGGGAAATGGTGTCTTCTCACCTCGTTGAAGCTGTTCCAAAATTCTCAAAGTTTATTCATGGTTGTTCAACACTCTTACCTGATATGGTTAATCAAATCCCATTCTGGGCTCCACAAATGGATATTGATATTAGAAAGCCTAAGCAAGATGCTTCCTATGGTATTGTTTCTAAACATAAGACTGCTGGCGCTATTACAGGGGGTGGTGGTAACTACTTAGATGAAGAAGAGCTTATTGGCAATTCAGGAGCCAATGGTAACTCTAGTTCAATTGGTTATGGTTCTGTAGAAATTGATGAATCCAATAACCATATTGAAGCTAACGGTTATCCAAAGGCTAAGCACACAGGCGCATTAGCTCCGATTATCAGATTCTTTACTGAAATGTTTGAAGAAGATCATTCTTTTGACAAGGTTCCTCAAGGAACTACCTTTGAAACTCAATTTAGGGCTCCACCTGGTAAGAAAATTTCTGTTCCAGTTCGTGTGGAGCCTAAGGTTTATTTCGCAACTGAGCGTACCTTTTTGTCTTGGCTTTCAATGTCTTTGATTTTTGGTGCAACCGCACATACTTTGTTGAACTACGGTGATCTTGTCTCTGTCATCACTGCTACGTGTTTTTACATTACTGCTGTTTTGACCATTGTTTATTCTGCAGGTGTTTACGTTTGGAGAGTTATCAGTATCAGAAACAAGAGAGCGGTTCGTTATGATGATCAAATTGGTCCAAGATTAATTTGTGGTGCTCTTGCTGTCTCTGTTGCTGTTTCCTTCTTTTTCCGTTATTTGAAATAATTGTGGATCTAGTGATACTTCCCAACTTCTGGTACTGTTTCCTATATCATTCAAAAAAGCTCCATTAAACGATTCAGATACTTGCTTACATTAAAATCCATAATTTATTTCAATAGGTTTTGTATCTAATTTTTTATTCACTTTTGTTGTATCTTAATTTTAATCCATAAATGTAACTTTTGTTTTCTATGTCTACTTGCCACATTTTCCTTTTTTTATTCGGTTACATGAAGGCAATTTTAATGTAATCAACTTGAAAACTTAAGTATATTATGATGAAAGACCATTGAAAGAGCAGAAAGAAAAAAAAAAGATGCTGTTTGATCAACATCTTTTCTTATTTGTATAAAAAATAGTACATGTATCTACGATGTCATCAGGTAGTTCCGAAGATATATGTGATATTCCAGAAGCATTTGATGATGAGATTGGTTTAATCAATCAGTATTTGAGCGATTACCACGAACAACAAGAAAGAGAAAAGCGAGAGATAATCAAGTTAATTCTTGACAGAATGCAATCAACGACAGCTGATAAGGACAAAAGAGACTCAGTACCCACAAACACACTTTTGAATAATTCCACGGTTTCAAATCATTCGATCATGTCTGCAGCGTCTACTACAATGGATTTAAAGATACCAACCGTTACAATATCAGCAATTTCATCAAGCACATCAACAGCGTGGGTATTTACACAAGGTTTGATCATTGGACAGGTTAGTGTTATACTACTACTCTGTGCCTTTATCAAATTTTTTGTATTTACTGAAGCATTGCCAATTCAAGCGCCAACACCAAAAGTAAATATTGATGGTGTTATCAAGTCAATGAGGAAAAAGATAGATGATTCAAATAACAATTTAATAAACAATAATAACAGTAATAGTAACATCAACATATCCTATAATATAAACAATAATGAAATAGATAATAATATTAATAGTTTAGAGGATAATGAAAATGAGTATGACGAAGTTATTAAACAGATATTAGAAAAGACATACTATGATGTCAATAAACATCAAGCTGAATCACTCGATTGGTTTAATGTTTTAATAGCACAAATTATATCACAGGCAAGATTTGAAGCGCTAGTTAATGATAACATCTACCATTCCATCAACGAAGCATTAAATCAACCACAAATTTTGCAATACTGTGATCGTTTAAAATTAACAGAGGTTAACATTGGTAATGATTATCCAATCTTTTCAAACTGTAGAGTTAAGAACAATGAAGGAAGACTTGAAGCAAAAATTGATGTCGATGTTGCTGACACATTTACCTTGGGAATTGAAACAAATTTATTAATAAATCAACCAAGATTAATGTCAGCATGCTTACCAATAAAATTATCTGTATCATTAGTAAGATTTTCTTCCTGTCTTACAGTCTCGTTAATAACAACAGAGAAAGAGGAAGATGAGGAAAATGATGACGATAAAGAGAGAAATGAGGTAAATGATAGTACAAATGAAGAGGTAAATGCCAGGATTGATAATGAGGCGACTAATACAAGCAACAAAGACAAAAAGAAAAAGAAAAAAAGGGGACATTCAATTGGTTTGATGTTTGCGTTTTCACCGGACTTCAGATTAGAGTTTGATGTCAAATCATTGATAGGTTCCAAAGCTAAATTGGAGAATATACCTAGAATTTCATCATTGATTGAAAATGTACTGAGGAAATGGTTCATTGACAGATGCATTGAACCAAGGTTTCAATTAATTAAGTTGCCATCACTTTGGCCAAGAAAGAAAAATACTAGAGTAAATACAGAAGAAAGTACATAAAAAGAGAAGGGGAGCAACTTATAAAGAAATTGTCTTGGCTAAAAGGGGTCTTCGTATGGATCTTCTTCATCATAATCATCATCCTTTTCGAAAGTATAAACAATTGCAGTACCGACTGAGCCTAATGATTTTTGAGCTTCCATGAACGGTAAGTCCACTTGTTCCTTCTGCTTCTTTTGTTTATCATTTGTGGTTAAGTTAAAGGTTGTTAAATCTTTTAGTAGAGATTCATCCTCCGCCGTTTGTTCAACCTCTCTTGTAATTAGTTTATATTCATGATTAAATGTATTGATATTAAATTGATATTGTAGCTCTCTACCGGATTTTCGACGATAGATTAGCTCCAATACAAAGTTTACGTTTGATGAAAGCTGTTTTGGAAATGTAGGAGCATCTAGGTGGTTGTAGTACTCAAGTTCATCAAAATTTTGTGACGGTTTGATATCGAAAATAACTGAAGATAAAAACTTAATATATGTCAATGGTGTTGGTTTATTAGAATTAGCGGTAGGAATTTCAATTGGTATATCCAGATGATATACACCATAAACAAAATTATTAACAGTTATCAATGATTTCAAAAAAACTATCAATTGATCTTGTTTCAATGAATTGAAAGAATCAATCACTATTAAGTTTTTGGCATTACTCCCGTTGGTCTGCGATAGTTTTTCAATCTCTTTGGACCTCTCTGAATTTGAAAGTGCATAAAATGGTAGGAATACGTCCTGATCTGTCAAATACATTGGCTTGAATTTTTTTGGTGTTTCAAATGATATGAAGGTGATTGTTGGCGTCGTACCCATAGATCTTAGCAAATGTATGAATTCGTTGGTGAACGGTTGATGTGTTTGATTAACAGTATCCAGAGCAACTAGAAATGGAGTTGCTTCTTTCAACGAAAGAATTCTTCTCAAAAGGGTATCTGGAGATGCAATAGAAGCGGACATTAGTTGAGATTAGTACTTTTATTTCTAAATGTTTGCTATTTCGCTCTAGATGCTATTTGTATGAACGAAACCTTCACAATCTGCGTTCTATTCTCTATAGTATAGTGAGAATAAAAGACACTATAGTTAAAACTGGTAGAAAATTTTTCAGATCTTAATTATTATTATCTACACCTTCTTTATTATCTTATTATGTATACATATTTATATAAATGAACAAATAAAAGAATAAACAAACATGGTTATTAGTAGGCTTTTTAGCAAGAAGAAAAGAAAAAGAGGGTGTCATCCTTACCAGTGTGTGACTATTTTAGGCAATAGTTTGTGAATTGCTCATAATGAGAGACATCATTGTAAAAGTCCAGCGGTGTATCAGGAGCAGCTCTTCTTGGGTTGTTGTTAACATTAGGGTCAACACAGTCATTGTCGTGGCAAATTATTTTCAAGCATTTGGAAATGTGACTACCAGTGCGCATATCGCAGTTATTGTCTAAGCAATTATCAGGAGAACGGATATTCTCCTCATCATTGAAATACATCTTGTTTTCGAGAAAAGTGATAGCACGAGCCTGAAATTCAATAACGTCTCCGTAGTCACCAAAATCGAAGTCCTCGAGCCTGTCGTTATTTAAAATAGAGTCGCTGATTGATATCAATGGCTTGTAGCATCGGTTGTCCCATGAGTCTTTGATAACAGCGGAAGGTTGCGTTGGTACTTGCTGGATCCATTTATCCACCTTTTCCTGATGATGCATGTTGTTATCCTGGCGAGGGTCGAATCCAATTGGGAACATATGACCATCTCTAATTGGTAAAGGCGGATTATTTCTAAGCCCGAATCCAGTCGGTGTTTTTAGTGATTGTTCACGTTGTTGTGCATTAACTGGTTTCAATGGCGCCCTTCCTCCAAACATTGTTGTTTTTATTATGTTTGCTCCAAAGATCCCCTCCATTTACAATAATTTGACTACAAATCCTATGTTATGAAATGCTGAAAAAGGCAACAAAGAACTGGTGTAAATATATTTACCCTGTTGGTGTATCTACAATAGATAGATCTAATCTATCTGCTCAATTTCACCTCTTTTCTTCCCTTTTTTATCCTTGTTTGGCATTTTCGGAGTTGGAGGGCATATCTTCGGAGTTGGGCCCAAAAGGGAAATTCACAACAGTTTAAAATCGAATAAGATTTCAAGAAAATCAAGAAGTTGATGTTTTGTTGAGAGCAATGGATGATAGGTCAAATAGTGGCTTGACACTTGTTACATTAGATACCTTGATAGGTATTCCGATGTTCTTTTACGTTTAACTCAATACGTCAAAATTACTATGAGGATTGAAGAGGGGACAGAAAAAAATTTTACCCATTACATGGAAGTTGATACTATAAATAATATATAGTATAGTACAGTAGAACTACTCATCATGGGTGTTCACAACTTCTGGGATTTAGTTACCCCAGTAGGGAGGCCGATCAAAGTTGAGACTTTGAGAAACAAGCGATTGGCAATTGACGCATCCATCTGGATTTACCAGTTCATGATTGCATTAAAGGGGCAGGCAAATCCACATATTGTTGGGTTTTTCAAGCGTATCTGTAAGCTATTGTATTTTGGTATCAGGCCGATCTTTGTTTTCGATGGTAAGGCACCTGAATTAAAAAGGGAGACGATCAAAAAGAGGAAGCTAAGAAGTAAAAATAGTAATGGAGAAGAAGAAGATATCAAGTCAATTGCAAGGAGAATCCTTGCGAAGAAGTTGCAGCAGCATGCAGATATTACCAATAATAACGTCAGTCAGAAGAAAAAAAGGCAACTTGACGTTGGAAGAAAAGAGCATCAAGGTGTTGATGGCATGTTTGATACTTATTATGATGATGTCTACAACAACGAAAGTGCCACGGATAATGAGAGAACTAATAATGTGAAAAGAAGAAGAGATAATAATGAAAGCGTACTTTTCAGAAAGCAAGATGATTATGACCTACCAGAAGTTGAAGTTTCTCTGAATCCAAAAGATGAGAGATTTCAAATGGACAACGAATATGACAAATTGACAAAAGAAGTAGCAATTGAATTGGAAGATATTGACCTCGACACCATTGATCCTCAATCAAAGCAATTCGCCAAGTTACCATTGTCTACACAGTATATCATTTTATCACATCTGAGATTGAAATCTAGGTTGAGAATGGGATACACGAAGTTACAACTTGAGGAGTTATTTCCAAATCCAATGGAGTTCAGTAAATTTCAGATTTCCATGGTTCAGAAGAGAAACTACTTGACTCAAAAATTAATGAATGTTTCCGGTATGGACAACGATGATATCAGCGCAAAGAGATTGGCCGGTGATAAAAATAGACTATATCAGTTGCAAAGAGTAGATAATGGTTATTCCTTAACATTAAATGAAAAAAGTACAGATCAAGAAAGGCAAGTAAGAAATGAGTTTGATGATATTACCAATGAAGACGATGATGATATCGATTGGAATGAACATATTGACACTGCAATTGAAGTTCAAAAAGATCAAAAGCTTAACGAAGATGGTTTGTTTATTAAAGAGGATGTTAGTGATGAAGAGGACAATTTACCAATTGATGACAATGACAGTTTCGATGGTGATGATGATGAGTTTGATGACGTAGACTTTGAATATGTTGAAAATACTAAAGATAATTTGCAAGAAATTGAATCAATATATGAATATGCGAAGAAGAATAATAAGCAGAAAGGTAGCAATAGACATATCAGTAGTAATGGAGAACATGCTATGGACAAAGATTTAGAAGAGCAAATAGAATGGTTACAACAAATTGAATTACAAAAAGCAATTGAAGAGTCTAAAATAGACTTAATGAATATGTTGAATAAGGAAAATAAAGTCAGTGTGAATGAAAGTGATGGTGATGTTAAAGAACCTCCAATTATTTTATCAAAAAGTACACTTTCAAAAACTTTGTTTAAAAATTTTGACTTTTCAAAAAATACCTTATTTAAAAAGAATCAACACAATGAAGTGGGTAAAAATGATGTGCAAGGGAAAATAGTAGAGCTAGAGGACAAATTTGATGATGATGATACAAAAATGCAAAAGGAAGTTGTTTCTCAAGAAAAGGAAAAAGAAGAAGAAGAAAAGCCGAAACCAAAACCTTTACCAGACTGGTTTCAAACTTCAACTCTAGATGGATGGAAAGTTGTTGATAAAAAGCTTGACAGTGATGACGATGATACTGACGGTTTTTATGAGGAAGAAGAAGACGAAAAAACACGTAAAAACGATCTAATCACACTTGAGTTTAACAATAATTTTGAAGGTGATGTAGCTGGACAGAAGTTGGACACACCTAATAAAGCTGAGAGTCGGCCAGTTGCAGAAGTTAAATTAGATGATTTTGGGCCACAACCAGGCAATACTTCCAAGCTCGAATTAAAAGAGGGATCAGAAGAACCAAATGAGCCAAAAGAGTTAAATGAAATCGACCAGACTTTTAAGAAAGTCGGTGTTAACTTGAATGAAGTCAAAAATACCGTAAGTGTTGTCAATAATTGGAAAGGTTTGTCAAAAGAAGAACTTGGGTCTAAGAGTACATTGAATGCGATAAAGGACTCTGGTAATGAAGAACTGGTTAATAACATAGATGATGGATTGGCAGAAATTAATAATTTGGCAAACAGGTCAGTTGAGGACGGTGAGCAGATTGAAGAACCAATAGAGATCATTGAAGTAGAAAAAGAACCAATCGAAATAGTCGAACAGAAAGATGAACCAGAACAAAATTCAGAAACATTTATAGAGGATTCAAAAAAGTTAAATGATAGTACAATTAAAGCTAACTACAGGAGAAATAAGAAAGTTGAGAAAGATGATGATGAAGATGACTCATTCAGCGATGATAATGAATATAATGAATCGTACTTCATCAATGCAGACATTGAATTCCCTGAAATACAAGAAAAAGCAATCAATAACAATTTTTCATCTGATGACATAACACAAGAAATGCTCAATGACATCTTCAATTTATTGAAGATAATGGGTATTCCATACTTAACCTCACCAGAGGAAGCAGAAGCACAATGTGCAGAACTAGAATTACTCAATTTGTGTGATGGAATCATCACCGACGATTCAGACTGCTTTTTGTTTGGAGGTAAAGTAATTTATAAGAATATGTTCATGAATAAACAGTTTACGGAAGTTTATTTTGGTAGGGAAATAGATAGAATGGTTGGAATCAATAGAAATAGAATGATCGACTTGGCCATTTTATTAGGTAGTGATTATACATTAGGCGTTAAAGGAATCGGTAAGGTTATGGCCATGGAAATATTGGGAGAATTCGGGTCGCTAAAAAGATTTAGTGAATGGTGGACAAATTACCAAAACGGTATAATCGCAGAGGATAATTCAATAAGAAAAAAGATAAGGAACAAATTGAAAAAGGAATTTTATATAAACAATCAGGAAGATTTTCCCCCAAGTGGAATTATTAATGCGTATTTAAACCCTAATGTTGATAAGAGTAAAGAAGAGTTTCAATGGGGGCAAATTAACGAAGAGTTAATGGTGAAATTTTTAAAGGAAAGTTTGAATTGGGAGGAAGAGCATACTCTTAGTATTATAAAACCAGTTATAGAAAACATGAATAAGCCAAACCAAAGATCAATTGATGACTATTTGAATATAGAAATGGGTACAAAGATAAGTATTAGCAAAAGATTGAAGACTGCAATTGATAAACTCAAGAAAATAAACAAGAAAGAAATTTACCACAGATCTGGCTGATAGTTTTCTAATAACTCTGGCTCATTTTTAAACAGTTTCTGCCAATTGTTGAAGCCACCCTCAAGAACATAAATATTAATATTTGTGATATCTGAAGATTGAAGGTATCTGCCAAATAAAAGTGCAGCTCTTGGACCCCTTTGCTGAGAAAGCATACAATGAAAAACTACATTATTGATATCAGAATCAACGAGCTTGTTATATAAATTGTTTAGTTCTTTTTGTAACACACTTAGTGGTAAATGATAGGCATTTTTGATGTGACCGCCAATAAAGTCTGAATCACGAACATCAATAACTAGGAATTTTTCACCTAGACCAGTGTGCGATTCTAAGATCCAACTTTTTAGAGTATATGGGCTTAAATGTTTGACTGAGTTTATCGTGAAAGTCATTAGTAAAGAGAAAGTTCGTTAATGTTAAGATAAAGAAAAAAGTGGGTTTATGAAGAGTGTTGAAAAAAAAATGAAAAGATAATTTTTGCTGTTTTCGTTACGATTTTAATTTTAAATAGATATAAATGAAGTAAAAACATAGAGTCAAACTAAATTCTTTTAACCTTTTTAGGAATTATTATTTTCCTTTGAGGCTGTTGTTGTTGGTATTTTTTTTGTTTCGATTTGAGACTTACTTTATTGTTGACAACTTTTTCGTTATCACTTGAGATAACATCGTCATCAATTTCGGAATTTGGCTCTGATTGGAAGCCTACCCAGTCCATGACAGTGTTGATTATTGATTTGTTTGAGCTGTTGTTTCTTTGAAGCCCGTTGGCGTTAAACTTCCTAGCAAACTTCTCAAGTGGAGAAGGCCTCAAAGGTAAAGTGTTACTTTTGATAAGGGATTCTCTAACTATCGTGTAAAGATCCTTTGAAAAATGTGTGTACTTGTCATTGGTTTGCTTTAAAGTTTCTCTGAAATCACTCAAATGCCTCTTAACATCCAACTCGTTCTTTTTCAACCAAGAGACGTTCAATTCCTGTCTGGTGGCCCCCCTGTCAAAGTTTCTCATGAGGTACTTGTCATAGTCTTTGATGATCTTAGTGATCAAGTCAGACGTCGATATACCATCGGTTCTCTGGGTGGCAATAAACATACCGGCCTCCTTCATCGGCTTGTAAATGTCGTCGATACCATCAGCAACGTAAGGAAGGTCGTCATGAGCACAGTAGTCGATCTTGTGCTTTTTGAGAAAATCCATGGATAGGATCCACGGAGCATCCTCTATGACCTCGTCGACCCACTTGCAGTGTCTCACTGTTTCATAACGCTGCTTGTCTGTGAGCACTGTCAACCCCTTTCTCTTGTGAGTTTCGTGGTCGTTGGGCACACCTATTATCAACTCCACGTTTTTGAACGTCTTTTTGCACTGTTCAAGCTGCTTCATGTGTCCCAAATGGAACAAGTCAAACACACCGTCTGCGTAGATACGAATTGGCCTATTTGATGGTGGTGGGTTGAGTTTGTATCCCCGTGGTCTCCATTTACGATCCTCTGGCTTCAAGAGTTTATCGAACTCTTCTTCTCTCTTGTTGAACTCCTCCTGTTTTTTCTTGTTATCCACTTTCACCTTTTTTTGTTTCTGCTGGTTGTTGGCTTCATTTATCTTCCTCTTCTTTGATCCCCCGAACAGTGTTTCTGAGATAGATCTGGTCAGTGAGATCCGTTCGTCACTCGACATTTGTTCTTCCTCCTTTCCTCTTGCTTAATTTTGTTTGATTACCTATATGTATACAATTGTATCTATATACTGCAAACCTTGCACCACCTTTGTATATAAACCCGATGAGTACGTTTATCCAAACAAGAGCTATATGTTCCTTATATGCCTTTACTATTATCTATATTCTTCTCTGCTTCCCACTGCTTTTTTTGCGAAACGCGCCCTCTGAGGCCCGTGAAAAATAATGGCAGCATTTTTTTCAAAAAATTTTTATTGCGCGACAGGAAAGCATGTGAAAATGGCAACAAAACAAATGTTGGTGTCGGATGTCGGATGTCGGATGTCGGGTACATATTGTTCGGTCGTGTGTCGGTATTATGGTAGTATACATGCTTCTTCCTCTATTTTAGGAAGAGCAGTGAAAAGGTAGCATAGAGCAATAGGAAAAATCCAAGTAATAGATGGGTCACTCGAAACGCTATCGGGTTCTTTGGTGGAGTTCTAGCTTATGACAGAAGAGGCCCGCACAAGGTGCCACACGCGCGTTGCTAGCAAACCTTGGTCAACGTTTGCAAGAGCCAACAGGAAAAAACTTAAAACTTGAACCTCTAGGTGCAATTTGAGCGGCTCACTAAAACATGTGTGGATTAGTCTCTCTATTGCATTGTTTTCTCCTGATAAAGAGTAGGGGAAACACCGCTACAGCAAACGACCGGTAAACTTGGGGGCACTTGCAAAACGTTCTCGAAAAACAGTATTCGCTCAGGATGGTAGAGCGTACACAGAGTAGCAAGCACTGCCATCAGGACACCGTGAGCATGAAACTGCATGCTGACACTAGTACGCATCCCCTCGATTACCCCCATGCAGTTCCAGTGTGCCAAACCCTTCGCCAAGGCGTCGCTGCATTCCGCCACCAGTGCTTCGCACAGCATGTAACATTGAGCAATAATGTATAGCCGTTGCAGCTTCCGTAGATTACGTAATTAGCAATAAACCGAGCTTGCGAATCAGTGGGTTGGCAGCTGCGAGTGTTTCAAGCAACCCGCGTCAATTTGCTCCCCCACTGGCCGAACTGGACCTCGTACTATAATTTTGAAAAACCTTCTTATCTCAGCAGGCGGGTACACGTTTGAGAGAACTTTCCAGAAGTTTGAGAAGCTTGACCAAGTGCTGCTATGGTGTGTCCAGTTTTGGCACATTTTTGACCAATTATGAAACGCCAGAGGCGGCTCTTACCACACACACGCACATTTTGCCAAACCTGAAACCACTGCGCTGCAACGTCGCAGCGTTGACTCACACTTTTCGCATATACGTAATCCCATGGCGCTGTAACTCCGCCCACTATTACGCAACACTGTGCGTAATCCCACGCATCACCCAGTGCGTTATTGTGGCCGCTCCCGCACGTGACTTGGCGTCTTGCACGTTGGTGGTTGCTTTCTCCCAATGCGGCAACCCAGGCAGCGCGCTTTGGGGCCAGCAAGTCCGATACAAACACCTAAGACCGATGGAAAAATGTGGGGTTACTAGTCTGTAGCTTAAATATTTATGTTAAATGGGGTATATAGTTAATAAATAGATATATGTGTATATATGTATAGATAGGGGTAATGAAAGGAAGAGAAAGAAAAAAATGAATTTCAGAAAAGCAGTTTTGTTAAATCTTCTTCTTTTTTTTGTTTTTTGCTCTTTGTGATTTTGTTTTCATGATAGTCAATGAAAAGGATGCGAGGACTCAACATGCACTGTGCAACAGCTGTCGATAATGTATTTGTAGGCTCAAATGATAACCTTACGTTTTTCACGTGTGCTTTTTTTAGGTTTCCAAATATAGTATGCTCAGCTATAGCGTCGAGAGCCAGAGCTTGTAGTTGTCCTTAGAAGTGTCCTTTGGGTCCGATAACGCGATCCTCGTTATTGGGGCCGACAGCGCGTGGGCGCTGAGCTGTGGTGAAGGGGCGTCGTAGACCAGATGGTCGCTGGTCTCGTGGTCTATGAGATCCGGCACGAGCTGCGGTAGGCTTGATGTATCTAGTTCTAGCTCAAAGAGGTCTTCTTCGTATGTGTATGACATTGTTTGGCGCTTTTCTTGGTTGCTGTGGGTCAAGTTGGGTGCAGGCAGTGTTCTACTCCTTGTTTGTAGTGTGATACTTCAAACTTTTCACTTCCACAATGCAGAATGTAGGGGGGTGGTTCTTATTTTATACTAAAGCCTCTCAAAAAAAAAAAAAAGACGTGTCATACACACATGTTACTAATACTTGCCTATGACTCCGAAATGGCCGCTAAAGCTGCCACCGTGCGGGTACCACACTTTTTTTTGGCTGCGCAGATTACGTAACAGGCGCATCCCATCTAACCTACACAGTGGTGGAAAAAATTTTTCGTGAGTCACCACCTCCAAGGTGAAACAAAAGTGGTGCATTCCGAGATCCGTGTTTGTTGATGTTGTGGAGGACTCGGATACGCCACAAAAATAGCAGGGTGTAACATAGGTGCTGCACACTTGTGCGACAACCAGCAGCACAACCACCACAGTACCGCTGGCACTACAGCTACGGGGGCCACTGAGGGCGGAGAGGCCAGGTAAGTAAATTTTGCTAATCGCTAAAAGCTATAAGTCACGCTAGCTACAGTCATCGACTACTATTGTTGTATTAGTAATTTCAGCAGTGCTACACTGCGCTCAACTTCACCCTGTTGCAACGCCTGCACAACAGCCTCAGCGTCCTTCCGGGCGGTGCGCTGGAGGACGTCCAGCACCAGCTCCACGCACTCTTTGTCCTGCGCCAGGCCCCGTGCCAGCACTGCGAGCAGTCCAGAGTGCTCCTCGTCGCGGAGCAGCTGCAGAAAATAGGCCTCTCTCTGGAACAGCTTGAGCGTCACCAGCACTGCCTTGAGGGTGTCGAGCTCGAGCGGCACGCCAAAGTCTTTCACGTCTCCTAGCAGCTCCAGCAAGTCGTCAAATGCGCTGCTGGTGAGCAGTGGCCACTTGAACATCCGCCCCGTAAGCACTGGCACGTACTCGACGAGCTGCTGCTGGTGGTGCTGCTGCACCGCATCGACGATTACGTAAGCGCGCTCGTAGCTCTGCTCCCCGTCTGTGCTGCGACGCTTCGGGGTGGTGCTGAGCACACTGTGGTGGACCAGCTCGAAGCGCTGTCGGATGCTTAGCACGATGTTGAGGACGTCCATGCTCAGGCTCCGGCGGCCCATCACGTTGAGGCTTTTGATGATGTTCTCAAGGTCCGGCTCGTTTAGATTCATCCTGTAATCGTTGATCTGGAGCTCGAGCACATTTACAAACCTCCCGAAATCTCCAACCAATGCGAAGTAGTCCTGCAAAGACCGTAGGTGGTGCCTGTTCGGTGTCAGCCCCTCGGCATTGAAGTTCTCCACAAGCTCTAGGTACAGCTGGTACTCATCGTACTTGAGCAAGCCGTTCATCAGAATCACGTAGCTCTCGTCGTTCAACGGAAGCCTGTGCACGTTCACAAAGTCCGTCACCTCCTTGAACTTGCTTTTGGTCAACCCTTCCGCACACTCCGTCCGGAGGTACTTGTTTACCTCCCGCACGCTCACCTCGTGTTGGCATGCTCTCAGTTCCGCAATGTACTCTTGGAGCGTGTATGCGCTCATCTGGCCTTCCACAACCACCTTCTCTAGCAACCTAAAACTCCTCTTTGACACATTCGCCAATTTCGGCTTGCTAAGCAAATTCCACTCTCTTTCAAACTCTGCCATTAGCCGGAGTTTTGCTTCACCTTCTTCCACTCTACCCAGTTTACCTAATACCACCCCAAGACTGGGCCTCTCTTCTCTCCCTCTGTGCTCCCTCCTGTCCACGTCTCTGTCAATCAGCTTTGATATCACTTCCTTGTACGCTGCAACTCGCCTTTCTTCATCTTCTCCCTTTTCTAGCGGAATATTCAAATCTCCGAACGTTAGTAGTCTCTGCTTGAAATAAAGCTCAAAACTCGGCTTCAGCTCTTCAATCTTATCAATGCTTGTAAAGTTCAATAGCTGTTTGAGTATGGCCTCAAATCTCTTGTCGTGATCTGCTGCGTTCACTTCGTTGACCTTTTTGAACCAGTCAAAAGTTTTGATGCTGTTGCTAGTATTACTATATTTACTAACACCACCACTAGTGTCACCGTTGCTGCCACTGCTAGTCGTACTGGTAGTAGTGATGATGGCAGTTGCAGGACTATTTGCTAGCACCTTGGGATAAGTTGGCTTCTTCACAATGGTCCTCTTGTGACTACGTTTGACATTACTTAAAAATCTATTAAAGTCCCTATTTAATAATAACTTCATTCTTCCTTCTTTAATATTTGGTTTAGAAATACACAAACGTATAGTCAAATGTAAATCGTACACTCGATTGAATACTGTATTGCTATTTTATATGTACAAAGAAAATCAATAGTTTAAATGTTTGTGAAATTTTTTTCACTCCTACCTACGTGACAGATCTATTGATTATTTATTCTGCTGATATAACTTTTTGAAATTAGATTCCATGATTTCATGAACTTGCTGGCACAATCCTTAATACATTGTTCTTCAACGCTTGTCATTGTATCACTAGGAACAATAATACACTTTTCAAAGCAGTTTTCAGTCAATCCATTGACTAAAGCCTGCGCATAAGCTGTGCTTAATTCGCTTGCAATCGACTGTTTTATATGTTCAACAGCGGCATTACTGGTACTCTCGTTCTGTGCTTCTGTTTTGCTACTTCCAAATCCTAAAAATGATGACATATCTTCCTTTCTTTCCCAATTTTTCACTGTAATTAGCAATCAACGATGAAGAAATATTGTGCATTTAAAGGTGTGAAAAAGACCCATCCTCTTGAAAAATAATTAATTTTCTGCAACAAAAGCCTTGTTGTTGTAAAATATTAGTTGGAATTTAAAAACTTAGAGTGGGTAGGTAATTTGAACAACAACTTACAATAGCTAAAATTGTTATTAATTGGTGTTTCGTTGTACCTTTTGTAAATTTTAAACAAAAATCCATAATATTTTTGCTTTTCAGTATTTGGGGCAACTGATTGAAACTTTCTACCCATGCTTTTACAGTAAAGTTACCTTGGGCTTATTAGGTAACCAAACCATCAAAATTAATATTTATTGACCCAATGGTACTTTTGTAAACGGTGCAAAGGAATACAGTAGTTTTCATAGTAAGAATTTCCTGTAACCAAGTATGAATAGCTTTTATTATGGGCTCTACAATACAACAATTTGCTTCTACAATCTTCAAATGGGTATTTACGTTCCAAATGCTTTTGGTTTTACATTTTGGTCAAGAAATATATGCACTAATCATTTGGCTTCATGTTAGTTAAGGCTCTCAAAAAAAAAATTCCATCATTTATAATAAGTAGAAGTTGATTGAATAAGACTAAGACCACTGATTGTAATACACAATCTTAGTAATCAAAATCATTTATTCTTGATGTAATTATTTATCGACTAAGAAAGATGATAAGGTGATGTTTTGGTTATAACTTACTGTAAAGATGAAATTGTATTTTGCTTTGAATCAGCTTACATTCAACAGGAGCAGTGTTGTATAATTGTTAGCAAAGGCTTTAGGGAATTTGCGATCTTTTGAAGATAGCGTTCCCAATCATCTGACCTTTGCGAAACAATTTACTGAATTTAGTTTACCATGACCAACCACAAACTCCGAAACAGATAAACAATATCAGTTGCTGGGACTTACACAAACAAACAATAAGAAGACACAATTATTGTTTACTTCAACAGCCACGTTGATAAGATTGCATGGAGTCGAAAGTGTGGCTTTAATGTTTACGTTTGCTGATTGTTGATGTGGTATCGTTTCGTCTAACATTGATAGCGGGTGTGGATTCTCAAACAATCAATACTATTGGTGTCAAAATTAAAGCTCCTCACACTTATCTTATCAACCATTTTATCAACAATCTAATCAATTATCTACAAAAGATTTGGGAGTGCTATCGAGTAATTGATAAGGTGGAATTGTTCGCTTTGAATTTTTTGTGATTATCGTACTTATGATAATCTAAGTTGCTTTCACGTTATCTAATCAAATGATTAATGTCTTTTTAAAGATTTATCAACCAATAACCTTTTATAGGTAGATTGCATCTTTAAATAGAAATTCAGTTAGCCAGATAGGCAGTGTGATAATTGTCACCGTATTTCAAATCTGATAAAAAAACTTAATTGCCTCATGCAAGCACGTAAATTCCATGAGTCAATATTTCTACAGCTAAGGTGACTTTATATCAACATACGACAATTCAACGAACTTATTCCTATAAAAAAAATTTAACTATTCAAAAAATCATCCAACGTTTGTAATTTATAGTTATTACTGTTCTTTTTGGATTTGAAGGTATTCTGTCTGAACTTTTCTTCATCAGACTCATTGAAATCAAGTGTGTTTTCATATCTTTTTTTTGTTTTTCTGTCTCTGCAGATTTCAGAGCTGAAATTGAATGTGGAGTTAGAAATACCACTTGCATATTTATTGTAATCTTTCAACTCAAAATCTAACGATCTTAGTTCATTATAGTAGTTTAGATACTCATCATTGAATGAACTCGATGCCACATTATTAAAGCTTAAAATGTTCTTATCAATTTCGGTTCTATCAAAATAAATTCTATTATCAGTTTTATCGCCACATATTTTAATTTTTTCTTCAATTTGGTACATTAGAATACCAATATCAATACCTTTACATTTTGATAGTATTTCATCGTGATTCAAATCAATTAATCCACTAATCTCCCAATCCTTTGAGTTATATTCTCTCTCATTATAAATAACATTTGGTATCAATGAACCCAAAAATCTTGATTGGTCCCTCAACTCTAAACTCAAATCCAATCTGCTCAACTCTAAGACATAGTTCCAAATTTTAAATAGCTTGTTTTCCTTTATACCATCAAGATATTTTTCTTCTCTTTTGGTATATATATCCTTTATGACGACCTTGCCAATAAAAGTTAAAATTTGAATCTTAACTTCAAAAACTTCACCCTTGAAATTTTTTGTTAAAAGTTCACAGATATTTGGTATAAAATTAAGCACTGAGTTGATTTTTTCATTAGCTTCCTCCTTGTTGTTAATTACTAATTCACCAATTAACCAAATAATAGATGATTTAGCGTTTGACAGAAGATTATTGAGGAATAACCTACCGATCAATTTGATTAAAATATCAATATATTCAACTAAATTTGTCTGAATTAACTGTCTTAAGCCTGTTATGTATTCACTGATCAACTCATCATTTTTATACTCTTCGTTGCTCTCTAATTTAGTCATGAAAAATTTAATCAGTAAGTTCAATAATTCAGTTTTAAGTTCGTAATTTAATATCAACATATTTAACTTCTTTAGTATAATCAATTGGTAATCAAAAGACAAATAGTCTAAATTCTGTTTTAATTCGTTAAAAATTAAAGTAAAATTATTGTTGTTGATTAATTTGAATAATATGTTGACCTTTGAATTGAAATTGTTGACATTATCTTTCTTTAGGATGTAAAAGTTATTCAATTGATAATCTTCAATATGAATTTTGATTTCCCTTTTGTTTGTTAACAAAAACTCAAATTGATTCAAAAATAAGTATTGCATTTCTTCGTTGTCTTGTTTATTGATAAATTTCAACATGAGTCTTTCCAAATTGAAATTTACAGCTTCAAATGGTAAAATATTGACCAAAAATCTTATTAGACTCAAGATAACATTGCCATCTGGTGAATACTTCAAAAGTTTTAGCTTCCCATTAATTAAAGCAATTTCAGCTGGTGCATCTGCTATATTATCGAAGCCTGGGAAAAAGCACTTTGAATAGTCTGTCATTATATCCAGGAAAACATTTATTGCAAAGGAATCAAGCGTTTCTAAATGATTAGCTAAGTTCTTTATTTTATTGTGGAAGACATCAAAGAAGCCATTCAAATCAGTGCTATAAACAAATAGGGCAATACTTAGGACTTTTGAGTCATTATCACTGAGTAAGATGTCTAAGTATGAAACTAACTGAGAAATTGTTGAAGACTCATCCTTCAAAGAGGTGTAAATAAACTGCCTTTTATTCGATTCGTTACTATACTCGCATTCCAAATTGATGCACTTGTGAATTGCAATTGCTGACGCCGATCTTACCAAAGGCGACGAATCTTTGATGGACTTCTCCAGAGACAACAGTAAGATAGGTAGTATTGCAGGGATTTTGATCCCACTCAGACACCTGATGGCCAATGATCTGTTGACGCAGTTTTTGTCCATCAGTGATCTCTGAATAGCATTGATACTCAATAGTGAAATATCCTGTTTTAAATAGTTGTATTTAAGCAAGAGTATGTAGACCAATCTCTTAATCTTATAGTTACTGGAATTCACATTCTTCACCACAAAAGGGAACAGCTGAAGCAGCTCGTTTTCGTGCGACTGGTTCATCACTTTTGTTGTCAATTGGTTGATTAGGTATTTCAAAACCGCGTAAATCTCAGTCTCATTGGTCGAGTTCAATGCCTTTGTTATCTCCTCTGTTGTGAAGTTTGTGTCAACCTTGTAGTAGTTTGTATTTATGAACGATGTCACTGAAGGCGGTAACACAACATTGGATGTGTCAAGATTCTTGTTGATTGTCCGAGTAGCACTTTCAAAAATGGACCCTATGTTCCTGGCAATCTGAAAGTCGGCCATCTCTTGCTTTAGTGCTCAATTAAACAGCAGCTATGTCGTGCGATGAAGACCACTATAACATATGAATGATCAATTTGAAGCTTGAGTTTTTGGCCCAGAGGCTTGGTCCAATTAGGAAATGCTCAGCAGAATCTATGTGCTCAGTCATGATTGTATTAATTTGTCAGAACTAGCATGTAAATTAATCTCGAATATGATATTAGCATCCTAACTATGATTGCGGTGCTTTGGGTAATACTTTAAGGCTCTTTTAAGGTTTGTTTCATGTGAAAAAGCTGTATGCTTGGAGTTTAGTTGGAAAAACTGCTTGAAAGCCGGATTTTTAATAGTAAAGATGAAATACCATGAAAGACACCAACCACAGCAACCAACTGTAGCTTTGCGGCACTGAGACGCCACTTGGACCAAAATACCGCTGGTTCTAACAAATTTCGTATCGCTCGTTTATCCGAAGATAAAAACGCGCCATTCGCTGAGCTCCCAGAGACAGGTGAAAAAAGTTAAATCTTAGTGTCTGATCTCCACTCTGTTCTCTTTGTAAAGCATAGTACATAACATCGTAAACAACATGTCTCCAAAGAACGTTGGTATCAAAGCCATTCAATATTACATTCCAGGTCAATTTGTCAATCAGGGCGAACTCGAGAAGTTTGACGGTGTCTCAGCTGGTAAATACACCATTGGTCTTGGCCAAACAAACATGGCGTTCGTTAACGACAGAGAAGACATCTATTCAATGTCACTCACAGTGCTCAAGAACCTGATTGACAACTACGGCGTCGATGTCAACAACGTTGGAAGATTAGAAGTTGGTACTGAAACTCTTTTGGACAAGTCCAAATCTGTTAAATCAGTCCTCATGCAATTGTTTGGCAACAACACCGACGTCGAAGGTGTTGACAACGTCAACGCATGTTACGGTGGTACCTCTGCTGTCATTAACTGTATTGACTGGGTGCAATCTGATTCTTGGGATGGTCGTGACGCTATTGTCGTTTGTGGTGACATTGCCATTTACGAAAAGGGTGCTGCTAGACCAACTGGTGGTGCCGGTACCGTCGCATTGTTGATTGGTGAAGACGCACCAATCGTCTTTGATTCTGTCAGAGGTTCTTTCATGGAGCATGCTTACGACTTCTACAAGCCAAATTTCACTTCAGAATACCCTGTTGTCGATGGCCATTTCTCTCTTTCCTGTTACGTCAAGGCCGTCGACAGCTGTTACAAGGCCTATTCCAAGAAGGCTATTGCCAAGGGCTTAAGTGATTCCAAGTCTGAAACCGTTGGTATTGACTACTTCGACTACAATGCCTTCCACGTTCCAACTTGTAAGCTTGTTGTCAAGTCCTACGCAAGATTACTTTACAACGATTGGAAAGCAAACCCATCATTGTTCCCAGATGTTGACACCAGCCTCCTTGAAATGGATTACGAACAAACTCTTGTTGACAAGGCCGTTGAAAAGACTTTCATGCCTCTTGCCAAACAAAGAATGAGCCAAGCCGTTCAACCATCATTGGAACTTCCAACTAATGTTGGTAACATGTACACCGGTTCTGTTTGGGGTTCTTTATGCTCCCTTTTGTCAGTTGTTGGTGCCGAATCCTTACAAGATAAGAGAATCGGTTTATTTTCTTACGGTTCCGGATTGGCTGCAACTCTGCTCTCCGCAAAAGTTGTTGGTGACATTTCTGCCATCACCTCTAAATTGAACGTTAAGGAAAGATTGGCTTCTAGGGAACTCAAATCTCCTGAAGAATACGAGAAAGCTATTGCTCTCAGAGAAAAGGCACACTTGCAAAAGGATTTTAAGCCTGAAGGTGACATTGAATATCTTCCAAAGGGCTCTTTCTACTTAGTCAATATCGATGATAAATATAGAAGATTCTACGAAGTTAAGAACTAAGAGTTTCAATTAGAAGAATGATATCTGCATCATTGCTAAACAACACCCAATGTTCCACTTTTTGTTTATTTTTTTTTAGTTTTGTTTTTCTCTTTATTCCTTTTTTTGTTGGTTAGTTTCAGTTAATAAATCTTATCATTTCAATCTTCACAATCTATAATCATTTAGACCTTGTTAAGGTTTGATTCTTCAAAATAAAGAACTGCATATTTATTTTTTCTTATCCAATTATAAAGGGAATGTTTATACAGCTCTTCTCGAATCAAACAGAGGAAAAGAACATAACACCACCCAAAACTATCATACCAACAGAGGAATACCACCAAAAATTGTAGTTAAAAGCATCTTTCTTCACTGCATTGGTTTTAGACCTATTTTCTAAACTTCTCCTGACTCTCTGTCCTAAATTTAGATCCAAGCTTTCGTCTCTTTTAAACTTTGGGGTAGCCTTAGCTGCCTCTGCTGTTGGATTCATAGTTTCCGTTGGAAGCATCTGAGGTGGCCTGTATGCCAAGTATAATGGTTGCATATATGAACCGTCAGCCTTCACTAGATCAATTCTCCATCTACCATGATAAGGATCAGTATACACGGCATAACCTGAAAACACCTCAGATTGGTTATATCTTGTATAAGAAGAAACTCCACCATCACTGCAAGGCTCTGATAAAAGTTGTCTACCATCGACCACGAATGGAGTTAGTGTCAAGGTACCATTGGATGATTGTTCGTAAGTTCCGTGCTGGTAAATCAAGACCGCTGCTGCACATGAGTGATTCTTTGGGTTGGACGTAATTTGATAAATGGCCTCTTCCCAGTATCCATCTTCTGTGAATGAGTATGAAATACCTGGAAGTGCTGGTTCAATAAGAAGTTCGTCGACTGGATCGTAAAAGCCTGGTCCTGTAAAAACAGTATTCGCTTTCGAAGACCATGTTCCTACTAGTGAAGCAGCCGCATCTTCACCTGAATCATCTGCTGTCACAACAGAAAGTCCTATCGTAAACAATGAGAAAAATGACGACACGTTCAGCTTCATTTTCTCGTGGATTGATATAAAGAAGAATGAATATTTTACAGATGAAGAAGATAGCTGTGAAGTTTTTCTCTAAATTTGGCACAACGCCTTTTTTCTTACACCTATTGTTGTAATTCAAGAAAAGCAAAAATAAAGGTGAATAGTATTCTCAAATGACCGAGAAGCAGAGACTAACGGCAAGTTATTCGCTAAAAAACGGATTCGTGCCGCCAGAAAGTGATAATGAAGATTACAAGGACCCATTGCAAAGAAAAATGGAGGAGAAAAGAGTTTTAGATTCAACTTCTAAATTTATGTCTAAAAAGCATGATGTAATGAGTGAAATGCTTCAAGAAGCGTCTGATGCGCAACAGAGAGAGACAAAGAGTATTGCTGGTGAAGAAAGTTTATTAGATGAAGCTCAAAGAGGCAGAAAACTTTCTCTGGAAAAAGATTCATTTACAGATAGAAACGACACTACACCTGAGAGAAAAAGAGACAGAACACCAACTAGAAGTCAGAGAGGACGTAAAAGAAGAATAACTGAACAGAGTACAGAGAAACGTGATGAAATTGGAAGTACAGAAGTTCTACCAATAACGAAAAAGGCTATTTTTGAAATACAGCTTCCAATAATAAATGGAATTGAGCTTAATAACGATAATTTGAATAAGTTACTACCAAAAGGATTTAAAATAATACCATTTCCTGATAAGTTCCAACAGTTGAACGATGAATTACCTCCTGATATTTCAAAACTAACCACTTTGACCCAAACCGACAACTACGTTATCCCTTCAGCGGATAACGCATTAACAGAAACCAGCAAGTTTGATCCACAGCTAATCACTGAAATACCCGATCTTAAGGATGTGGACCATTTTAAAAACCATGATTTCAAAATTTTCAACAAGCTAATTGTAACTAAAGATGTACCGCTTGCCTCATTGCCAGTTAAAGAACAATATGAAATCAGGTGTATGAAGTTAGTTTTGAAAATCAAGAACACTGGTCAGCTAACAAGAAAGTTGGCAATGAGAAACTTGACTGATCATGCAAAGGAGTTTGGTGCAGAGACTATATTCAATATTATTTTACCTCTCATGGCTGAAAAGACTCTCGAAGAACAAGAAAGGCATATACTAGTTAAAATCATAGGTCGTGTGATTCTCAAACTGGATGATGATATCAAACCGTGCACTAAAAAAATTCTTGCTGTTGTTATGCCACTCCTATTCGATGACAATACATATACCAAGTTGGAAGGGCGTGAAATTATTTCAAACCTATCAAAATCTGCCGGTCTTGTAACTATGATTAATACTTTAAGACCTGATATTGGCGCAGATGATGATTATGTTAGAAATTTGGTAGCTCGTACTTTTGCCGTTGTTGCAAATTCTTTAGGCGTTCAATCGATAATCCCTTTTCTTAGGTCAGTTTGTCTAAATAAGCAAGAAAATTGGATAATCAGACATACAGGTATTCGAATTATCCAAAACATTGCAATTCTATTAGGTTCGTCAATATTACCATTTTTGAATTATTTTGTCGAGTGTGTGTCTCCAAATATTGAAGATCCTAACGTTCAAATCAGGGGTTTGACTGCAGGAACTATCAGTCAACTTGCTATAGTTTCAGCTCCCTATGGATTTGAGTCCTTACAGCCATTGTTAGAACCTTTATGGACTGGTTTGAAAAAACAAAAGGGTAAAACACTATCACAATTTATGAGAGCCGTCAGTTCATTAATTCCACTTATGAACATTGAGTATGCTAACTATTACACTAATCAGCTGACTAGAGTTGTGGTAAAGGAGATGTCCTCACCAGAGGAAGATATGAAGTGTACCATATTGTCGTTTATTGAAAAAGTTTGTTCTCTAGAATTTATTGATAAATCCATTATAAAAAAATCAAAGTTACTGGAGGCATTTTTTAGAGCTTTTTGGTTGAGAAGGACATCAATGGATAAAAAAATATCCTCTTTATGTGTTAATGCGTGTTATGCCTTATCTTTAAAAATGGGATCATCCAAAGTTGTTGATGAAATCTTATCCACATTAAAAGACGAATCCGAGCCATTTAGAAGAATGGGATTGGAAACGTGTGACAAAATTATTCTTGAGTTAGGTTCTTTTGATTTATCAGAAAGGTCTGTTCAAAGGTTACTAGATGGATTGATTTTCACATTCCAGCATCAGAATTTAGAAAATAAAAAATCAAATAATGTAATTTTAAATGGAGTTGGAAATATTTTGTGCAACTTAGGCGTTAAAGTTAAACCGAATATAATGTCAATTACCAGTGCTGTTTTATATAGACTGCAAAATAAAGACCCTCAAGTGCGTGAGCAGGCAGCAGACTTAATTTGCAAGTTAGCACAAGTTGTATTAGTTTGCGACGAAAATGCGTTATTGGTGAGACTTGGAACCATTTTGTACGAGTCACTAGGTGAAGTCTATCCAGATGTGTTGGGTTCCATTTTATGTGCATTGCGAGAAGTTTTAATAAACATAAAAACAGTTGATGATTTGAATCCGCCGATTTCACAAATTCTATCAACGCTAACACCGATTTTGAGAAATAGACATGAAAAAGTTCAAGAGCAAACTATTAAACTTATTGGTGATATTGCAGATAAAGCTAAGGAATTTATAAATCACAGGGAATGGATTAGAATATCATTTGAGCTTCTAGAAATGCTAAAAGCATATAGAAAAAGTATTAGAAAAGCTGCTAATAATACCTTTGGGTTGATTGCACAAGCAATAGGTCCCGCAGATGTTTTAGTGACGTTGTTGAATAATTTGAAAATGCAAGAACGTCAACTTCGTGTGTGTACCTCTGTGGCCATTGGTATCGTTGCCGAAAGATGTAAACCTTTTACAGTTTTACCTGCTTTAATGAATGAGTATAGAGTTCTTGATAAGAATGTGCAAAATGGTGTTTTAAAGTCAATGAGTTTTATGTTTGAGTATACCATGGATTTAGGTGCTGACTACATTTATGCCTGTACCCCCTTGGTTTTAGATGCGTTAATTGATAGGGATCTTGTTCATAGGCAGATAGCATCAGGTGTAGTTTACCATATGGCTATTGGCGCTTTAGGTCATGGATACGAGGATGCTTTTATAAATTTTCTCGACTTGGTATGGCCAAATGTTTTTGAAACATCACCACATGTCATAAACCAAGTGATGGAAACGATTAGAGCGTTGAATTTAGTTCTAGGCCCAGGAGTTTTGATGAATTATCTATGGGAAGGTCTCTTTCATCCGGCTCGCAAGGTTCGGACTAGTTATTGGAAAGTCTGGAACATGATTTACATTGACTCTCAACATTCCATGGTTCCATATTTACCACGTTTGGAGAAGGTTGGACCTGAAAGGCTACATTTGAAGGAGAAACCACGTTTCTTAGGAGTTGAAGAGCTTGATATCTGGGTTTAACAGTGAATCCTAACTAATACGCATCTTTTGACATAATACTCCTTTTTATTTTGTGTACATTCGAGTTGTATCATATTTTAGTCATAATTTTTGCATGCTGCTAGCTCAGTGGTTATCTTTGCTATGTTTAGTATCATTTCTGCCGTTTAGTTCCATTTTTCGAAGGCTACTCAACGATTTAAGTTGGATTCCAAGTTTGGGGCATCTGAGCACATGAGCGTTAATATACATTTGAAACAATCTATGTTTCACAGTTGATACTTTCTCATTTGGGTAGTGCTGCTTCAGTCCTATTGTAGTGGACAAAATGGAGGAAGTGTATGATACCTCAAAGTTCAATCACATTATCACGTCTTTACAGAGGACAGAAGATTTTAGTAGTCTATTTACCCATAAAAGCTAATATTCATTGAACAAAGCTGCTACAAAGAAAAAGAAGTAGCAAATCAAGGATGCAGCTAGAGGCAGCAATGCAAAAGCAATTTGAACTATCAAGAACTCTCAATAACCGCCTTTCTCTACTTCAGTCACAGTCACAAAGTTTGGCGGTTCAATTAAAAAAGGTAAAACAAGATAATCTGGACTCATCACTACAGTTGATGGCAAGCAACTGTAGACAGAAGATCCTACAGCCATACCAACTTTGCAACTACAAAACACTAAAAGGTCATTTTGATAAGATATCTTGCTGTTCTTGGTATCCTGATGATAGACATATCGTTAGCTCTTCACAAGATGGCTATTTACTTGTGTGGGATACAGAAACAGGACTAAAAAATAATCTAATAGAGCTCGATGATCCCTATGTGATGGGGTGTGATGTCAGTGCCAATGGCGAACTCGTTGCTACTGGCGGCCTTGATAATAGTTGCACAGTTTATAAGGTGGGAACGAACTTCAATGAGGCAACGTATGGCAATAGTTTAATGTCAATACTGAAGGGCCACAAAGAGTACATTTCGGATGTTTCTTTTCTAAGAAGTTCATCAACCCAGTTAGTAACAAGCTCTGGTGACAAAAGTAGCATTTTATGGGACACTACCAAAGGGGGTCATGTTCGTTATTTCTATGGTCATTTAGGTGACGTTTTATCAATATCTGTCAACCCAAACATTAACAATAATGCAAATGTATTTGCAACTTGTTCATGTGACAGGCTCGCAATGTTTTGGGATATTAGAGAACCTTTGGCCATCCGAAAATTCCTAGTTAGTTCAAGCTATGATCCGAATGTTATAAAATTTTGTCCTGATGGCTACACATTTGCTTGCGGTTGTGATGATGGTAATATCAAGCTTTACGATCTTAGATCAGATGGGGAATTGGGGTGCTATGGAGTTGATAAACTGAAAGGTTTTATCGATTCGGAGCCATCTTTGCAAAAGAGTATACCACAGAATTTCAATCAAACGAGCAACGATGAGTTTATTGACGCAAACTCACAAACAGCCTCATTCCGCCACAGTATATTAACTTCGTTAGATAATTCTGGTGTGTTATCATTAGACTTTTCTAAAAGTGGTAGATTGCTCTTTTCTTCATATGCAGAAAACAATTGTGTTTTTATTTGGGACGTTATAAATGCTGAAATAATTGGTACCATGCAAGGTCATACTAATGTTGTGAATAAGATTAAAGTTTCTGGAGATGGATTGGGTGTAGTCACTGCCAGCAGAGACGAAACGATGAAAATTTGGTCAATTTAAAGAACTAATAGATGGTGGTGAATTACTTGAATGTTTTCTGTCATTGCAGTTTGATTGCGATAGAATGAGCTGCTAGTGAAATTTCACTAATTTAGTATTACATTCACGTAAAGTATTTGTAAGGAAATAAAAAATACATTATGTAGAGTTTAATAAAAGAAGGAGAAAGAGAGAAAAATACTAACATATACATAAAGATGATACTTACTAGTAAGCATAACTAAAAAAGCAAACTTCACTCATTCAGCTTTCTTTTGAACATAATCCCATAGTGACTTCAATAGAGTGTCAGGTAACGTATATAGATCCATTGTAAATTCACCATTATCGACGTCATTCTTGATGTTCATTTCGGGAGTTCTATTATCGTTTATCATCTGCACAACACCAAGCAAATCATCTTCCCTTAACTTGGACAAATATTCAGCCATCCTTTCAAGATCTACACCACCTTTAACTGCAGCAGCCTTAGCCTTTTTAACTGTTTTGTTGTCAACAGGGACACCACGTCTTTTATCGCCTGACTGGGCATCCATCACTGGCTGTGGAACGGTACCTGTCTTCGCCAGTTCTTTCAAGAGTGCAGGCTTGTTTGTATTAATAGTGATGACTTTGTCAACAATGTACTGATCTTTGTAAAAGTTCAAATCGTGATTGACCTTAATGTTACCACCCTTTTCAATTAGGGTGAAAGTAATTGGAACATCAAATCCACCCCAACCTTGTTCGGTGATCTTGAAAGGTGCCTTCTTAAATGGTCGCACTGGATTAGGGAACGTTGGGTGAAGGGAATAGGTCACTTTGTCAAATAGAGTTGCTGGAACTTCCTCACCATCTTCGGTAACTAAAGACACCTCAATAGACCATTCTCTCATTGGAAACCCTTCTTGAACCGGCTGAACATCCGGCAACACGTGCTGTCGTGTCGTCACACGCACTGTTCTCTTTAATTCCACCATGCTTCAATGTTGTTTTGAAATAGTAGGAACCACTATACACCAGTGTTGGAAAAAAAATAGTGTTGAAGTTTATAATTTATAAAGACGATTACATAATGCTCCAAACTGTGAACAGCATTGATAGCATGAGAGCTCCAAAGGTGCCACTGACGATTTTGTCGCCATCATTGAGGAACTCCATCGTCCCTGACTTTGTAGAGTAGTTTTTGTGGCTCACCTGGCTGTCATTGGTAGACGAAGCAATCGCTTTGGTAGTATTCGACTTGAATGTGGTAGTGACAAGCGATGAGTCACGATGCGAGTCCACTGAGGTTACTGGGACACTAGAAACTATATGAGATGCGTAGGAGGATGTGGCCACGGGTGTTATTGTTGGGATACCAATAGTTGCTTCTGTTCTTGGATCTAACTCAAAAACAAGTTCAGCTTCCGATTTGGTAGCAGTAGCAACGAATGTTGACAATTCGTCTTCTTCAACAATCACATCAGTCACAGTTATAACATTTACCACAGAGCTGACAACAGTGACAGTCAAAGGCTCGTCTAATGCTTCATCATGATGTGGAAATAGCTCATCACCAATACCGGGAATGAGTTCTGGGTCCAGCGTGGCAGCAACTGACTCCAGATCTCTCTCAGTAACAGTAATGAATATTGTAGTTGCCGGTTCGGTAATGGTGACTACACTCGGCTTTTCAATGTGAGACCAGACCTCTGCTGTTGAAGTAGTCAAAACGTAATCTTCATCCTGTTCCTCAAAAACGGCAGAATCAAAGTCCAGTTCTTCCTCAATTGCCAGAGTAAACTTTATACCCATTAATAGAGCTATCCAAATATATTGCAATGGCAGATACATGTTTATCTAGTTCTGATAATTTGTACACGGAATATGAATGGTCAACTAGAAAAAGGCAACAATTTAGAGTTCTTCTTGATATCAAGAGGGCTCTCAAAGAAAAATTCGTAAGATACTTTTAAGCTATAAAAAGAGGATAAGGTGCGTCAATCACGAGCAAACACCTTATTGAAATGTGACATCAAAGTAATGGAAATTGGCATCCCTCTAGTTTCTGTTATATTGGGCCCAATCAGAACACTCATGGCGTTAACTCCCATCTTATTATGTGCACCTTGTTTTAAAACGTCCTGGATGTATTTGAAAACAACAAATAATACATCCCTATTCATTACAGGTAGTTCGTTAATTAATATTTTGATTTGCTGCACTTCATCAGCATTCAATTCAGATCCGTTCTTAACAATCTGATAGACCTTCTCTGCTGTGTCATCGATAATTATACCGCCTTCAACCTTACGCAAATATCGTTTCATTAGAGTTGCCACAGAATAAACATCTGGCGGCGGATTCAAATCTTCGAATGCACAGTCATTACGTGAATTGAACTCACGTTCAATCAAGTTGACCTCGCTCATCATACCGTTCAATCTGAATATACCCTCGAAACCCTCTGCACTATGACTGTGAAGGTAATTCAAGCATCTGAAAATAACAGACGGCACGTTATGTCCTCCTAGTTGATACTTAGGACACAAATCGAATGCTCCCTGTAGTGTGTTACCGAAATACTTAGGGCTACTATCAATTGGCTCAAAAACTGCAACCCCTTGTTTCAATTTATTCGGCGAGTTTGTATTACTGCTTCTGACTGATGAAGCAGAGGTAGTCATCACACCTTCATAGGGTTGACTTTTAAATGTCAAAACGTCGTCCAATTTGTGAGGCGAAGAGTTTGACAAGTTTGGGCTTGGAGCAGCACTGACTGGTGGTAGTTTCGAAGCTCTTTTTGAAAATAGTGACCAACCCAGTGACGGCGACACACCAGGCGCCGATAAACTGTTTTGACTATTATTTGCGGATGGGAATGAAAGTTGTGAAGCAGAGTCTACATGTTCATCAGAACTGTATACTTCATTTTCAGAGTCGTCATTGAACCATTGTTTCAATCTATTACCAATATTCTCACCATCCTGCTGGGATTCTGCAAATAAAATCCAAAGTTTGTTCGTGGAAAACTTCTTTTTCTTTTTCAAAACAATTTCTTGTCCTTTGAACTGAACAATGGTGTCATCTCTGTAAATGTGCTCTGATTTAGATGTAAAAGATTTCAAAATTAAACAATCGCTTTCCTCATTGAAAATTAGTTGGACCACATCGTAGGTTTTATTAGGGAATTTCTGTTTGGCATACAATAGGTAGTTCAAATGTGCTCTTAAATTTAGTAAATTAAAACCATTTTCTTCATTCAAATCATGATCAGGGGGGAAAGCAAATTCGAAATATGTAGCAAAGGCCCGCTTTGGTAACTCCATATTTGGCATGTCTCTTTTCAAATAAGAAAGAGCAGAAACAACATAACTGTTAACTAGTAATTTATTCTGTTCCCAAAGCCTATAATTATAACGTCTCATAGATTCTAGTTCAGGCAATTGTTCTAAAAATGGCATATATGGTCTAAGTTGTTTATCTAGTACAAGAAAATCATTATATCTTTTTTTAACTCTGTACATTGGTGTCAATTTATTAGGATTTTCATCACTGTAAACCATGAAAATTATCCAATAATCATTAATTCTAGGATCTACAATGGCAATTGGATCAACAATTGTTTCGACTTTTATCACACTCCTTTGTAGACTATTCAATAAAAACTTTTGAGAATCATTGTTCAAGCTTGGTGTTTGATCTTCTTTAGGGGTTTGTATCGACTGTTTAGCAAATGAATCACCGCTATATTCTGGTTCACCTGGCATTGCTGTTGCGATTAGTGTTCCTTTAAGTTCTAGCCGTGGTGGTGTCAAAGGCGTCAAAGTCATATCCTGGGCAACCCCAAATTGTTTGTCAGCTACTACTTCTACATCATTGTTTTTATCCGCAGTTGGACTTTTCAAAGGACTTGAGGCTGTTTCAATTTTTCCTGAAGGGGTTCTACTCATCAACATCCTCTGAGTTATTGGTGATTTTAAATTTTCTTCATTCTGCTGGTGGGATAGCTTCTTATAAACAGGTTCACTCACATTAGGAGTGACCAAACACCTACTGAAATTGAAGTTTTCATCTCCATTAATGGTAGGTGTCTCAATGTTCTCATTAAGTAGCTCGATACTTGAATCTTCGTTTATAGAGTGAATGCTATTGGAATTATTATAAGTAGTAGCGGTGGTTGTCGTTGCAGTGATATTGGCCTGGCTAAGAGTGGAATCGTGTTCCTCTATAACGGACTCAATGATGTTGGAGTTCAATTCCTCCTCAGTAAATTTGTATCTGACCGGTGTAGATTTCCTAGGAGATGAACCAAGCGTTGCAAAGTCTAAATTCGAAGTGTTTGAAAGATCCAGAATCATGTCAGGTTGATGCTCTCCGTTTTTCTTGTCATCGCTGTCATTATCAGGTGAATTGATTGCAGCTGGTTCAACAGCTTCAGCTTCGTCTTTATCGGCTTCTTCCAACGAAATAGGCCCACTGCCAGAGCTGTTCTGTACAGGCGTTTCGATTATTATATCCGGAGGAGCCACCTGTCTTTCTGGAGATTTCAAAGAGTAATGAGACGAAGTTATTGAGCTTATTGATACATTGTGAGAATGAGGAGTTATGACCGAACGTCGTTCACTGCGCTCCGGAATTTCCCAGCTCCCACTAGCCAAGTTAAACTCCTTCTTTGTAGGAGAGATGAGAGAGTTTGATAGACGCTCTTGCTGCTCTGATGGAGAAGCTAGCGGATTTATAGTCTCCTTTGGTGGTTTTAAGGACTCCAATTCCAAATGGGTAACCTCCAACTCCTGTTTCAATCTGCTGATTTCCTTGTCTTTAAGTGCGCACACATCCTGGAGTGATCGCAGTTGATTCCTAAGTGATTCGATGCTAAACGACGCGTTTAAGCTTGTGTCATCCTCATTCGAAGCATAAAGAGAACCTGCAGTGTGTGTCAATTGAGCTATATTTGGGCCTTTTGAAAAGTTCTGAGGTTCAATATCTTCTCTAGCACAATCATCTTCACCCCCTTGGGCAGGCATGGCACGACAATAGATGAATAATTAGAGAGAAAAGGGTGTAAATATAATTAATATCTGCTTTTGGTTTAAATTCTTAGCGCTACACTCTTCAAGTGGCGACAAAAATTTCAAAACGTAAACGCACCTTCCATTTCCAACACAACAGTTATTAAGCTTCAGTAGAGATAATAAATATAAATGGGGGCCTTTTCAAATACAATTAAATGTGTCGTTGTCGGAGATGGTGCAGTGGGTAAGACATGTCTTCTCATTTCGTATACTTCAAACCAGTTCCCAGAAGATTACGTTCCAACAGTGTTTGATAACTATGCAGTGACAGTGATGATTGGTGACGAGCCTTACACATTTGGGTTGTTTGATACCGCTGGTCAAGAAGATTACGATAGGCTCAGACCATTGTCGTATCCACAAACAGACATCTTTCTCATTTGTTTCTCGGTCGTGGTGCCCTCCTCCTTTGATAATGTTAAAGAAAAGTGGTATCCAGAAATCTCGCATCATGCTCCACATGTGCCATGTATAATAGTCGGTACTCAGATCGATCTCAGGGACGATCCAACTGCCCTATCCAATTTGAAGAGGCAACATCAAAAGCCAATCACCGCACAACAAGGCGAAAGGCTTGCTAGAGAACTTAGAGCCGTCAAATACGCAGAATGTTCTGCACTTACTCAGGTCGGCCTTAAATCACTATTTGACGACGCCATTGTGGCCGCTTTAGAACCTCCTGTCATCAAGAAATCTAAGAAGTGTACCATTCTTTGATTGTTTACTTATAAATTTATATCTATATCTATTATATCATTTTTATTATTAGTTTGTTTGTTTCATATAATTATATTGCTTTACAAATTTACTTAGCAAACGACCATAAGGTACTCTCCCCTCTTAATCTATCCAGTTTTCTATTATCAATCTGGTAATTTATCATCAGGAGCCGGGTAACCCCCTTCTTTGAAAATTTCAATTTTTCACACTATGAAACTTAAGTGGTTGACAAACTAATCTTCTTTACCGTTACGTGTACATACGACCGTTGAAGTGATCATGTTTGCTGCTGCACGTTCGGAGACTTTGTTCTTAGGTGGAGAGAAGATTTCAGGAGAAGATGTTAGAAACCAAAACGTTTTGGCAACTCAAGCTGTGGCCAATGTTGTGAAATCATCTCTTGGTCCAGTTGGTTTAGACAAAATGCTTGTCGATGACATTGGAGATGTCACCGTGACCAACGATGGTGCCACAATTCTTTCCCTCTTGGATGTCCAACATCCAGCCGGTAAGATTTTGGTTGATTTGGCTCAACAGCAAGACCGTGAAGTTGGTGACGGCACAACGTCTGTGGTCATCATTGCCTCAGAACTTTTGAAGAGGGCCAATGATCTCGTCAAAAACAAGATTCACCCAACTACTATTATAACCGGTTACCGTTTGGCGTTAAGAGAAGCCACCAGATTTATTAACGATGTGCTTTCACAGTCAGTTGATACTCTTGGTAAAGATACACTTATTAACATTGCCAAAACGTCAATGTCATCCAAAATCATTGGTTCTGACAGCGAGTTTTTTTCTAAAATGGTCGTCGACGCCATGCTGGCCGTCAAGACAAGCAATAATAAGGGTGAACTCAAATATCCTGTGAAAGCTATTAATATCTTGAAAGCACACGGTAAATCTTCATTGGAATCAGTCTTAGTTAATGGTTACGCTCTCAACTGTACTGTTGCATCTCAGGCCATGCTCAAAAAGGTGAAAAACGCAAAGATTGCCGTGTTGGATCTTAATTTACAAAAGGCCAAAATGGCTCTGGGTGTCCAAATAAACATCGATGATCCAGAACAGCTGGAACAAATCAGAAAAAGAGAATACGGCATCATCATTGAAAGAGTTAGAAAGATTATTGCTGCAGGTGCCAACGTCATTCTTACTACCAAAGGTATTGATGACTTGTGCTTAAAGGAACTTGTTGAGAATAAAGTCATTGGTGTTAGACGTTGTAAAAAGGAAGATTTGAAAAGAATTGCAAGGGCCACAGGCGCCACGCTAGTCACAAACATGTCCAACCTAGAAGGCGAGGAAACATTCGAGACCAGTTATCTCGGTTCTGCTGAAGAAGTGTGCCAGGAAAGGTTTTCTGATGATGAATGTATATTGATAAAGAATCCAGCAAAACACTCAGCGTCATCAATGGTTTTGAGAGGTCCTAATGATTACACTCTTGATGAAATGGAGAGGTCTATTCACGATTCCCTTTGTGTTGTTAAAAGAACCTTAGAAAGTGGTAATGTTGTTCCTGGTGGGGGTGCAGTTGAGTGTGCCTTAAACATTTACCTTGAAAATTTTGCCACAACAGTGGGATCTAGGGAACAGTTAGCCATTGCAGAGTTTGCCAACGCTCTTTTAGTGATCCCAAAGACCCTTGCTGTGAATGCTGCAAAGGACGCCTCAGATCTCATAGCAAAACTTAGATCTTATCATGCTGCTTCTCAGCAAGTTTCAGATGCTGACACAAAGAGAAAGAACTACAAAAATTATGGTTTGGATTTAGTAAGGGGTAAGGTCATTGACGAAGTATCCCACGGTGTTTTGGAACCAACACTTTCAAAGATTAAATCTCTCAAATCTGCTTTAGAAGCGTGTATCGCCATCTTAAGAATTGACACAATGATTTCTGTGGATCCTGAACCTGCTAAGGAGGACGCACATGGTCATGATCATTAAGATGAATTACCACTATATAAATTCCCCTTTGTTAATACAGCTAAAATAACGTATATACTAAAAAGTAAATCAGAAAAGAGAGCAAGAAGAGTAACAATAAAACATTTAGGTTCTGAGCATGCTGAGCACGTATACGAGGCTTCGGATTGGAGTCAAGAGGGGAACGAGCGCAACGAAAATTGAATATTATTCAAACTCACACCATTAGTTTCCGAGTGAACAATTGTTGTATTATAGTCTCCAGCTTGTGTTCAACCACATTAAGAGCCGAATATTTCGAGGATATAGCATTATCAGCCTCCTTTTGATACTAATTAATCTTAAACACTAGTTTCTGCCACCATATTTTAAGTCATCATCGGATTTTAACCAAATAGCGATCGTTTTATCTGTCCTTTAAAAGTCAAGAACATGGCCTCAGTTAAACGAACAGCGACTAACCTCAACACGACTGGGACTAAAGTACAGAAAAAGTCTACTGGTAAACGTCGTTTCCACAAGAAATCTCGTAAGGGATGTATGACATGCAAACGACGTAGAGTCAAATGTGATGAGACACGTGATATTTGCAAGAACTGTGATAGAATGGGTATCCAGTGCATCTATCAACAACCAGAAGATACTGTTGATAAAAATACCTTTTCAGTTGATACGGATGACAACAAGCAACAACAGCAACAGCAAAAACTTCTACATCAACAAAATAATTTTGATTTGAAGTTATCTGTTGGCAGTCAGGCTTCAGATTCTGTTAAAGTCACATCCGTTAAAATGGAAAAGGTAACCACCGGGCCTAATACTCACCCGTTACCTGAAATTACCACACCACTACCTTTACCAGGTATCAGCTCTTTGAGCTTGCCTGGTTTATCACCAATGTCTCCAAACGCAATGTTTTCTCAACTTCCACAATCCCAAATGAATCTGGGTGTTGGTTCACCCTTTTCTGGGATGACAGGTCTTGTTAATGCTGCCGTTTCAATGGCGAATCAAAATCTCCATTCAGTGCCTCCGATCAATCAAAACATATTGCCAACTACTGAAAAAAGAACATCTCCACCTATACCTTCTTCATCTTCATCTTCGATGGGTCCACATATGGAATCTTTGACAGGTTCAATATCTTCGCCAGGTAATAACTTCAACATCCAAATGGCACAACAGTTTTTGAGCGGTATGGCTCCTGATAAACAAATCAAGCTTATACAGCAATTTGCTGCTTTACCTCAAGATAAGCAACAACAGCTCTATCAAACTATGCCAATGAATGTTAACGGTGATATAATTGGGAAAATGTTTTCGAGCTCAAGTGATCCTCTTTCTGGTTTGATTGGGGAAATGTTGCCAACTCGCCCTGATGTTAAAAGGGAAGGTAAAACACCAACCCCACAGGAATTACAGCAACAATACAATAAACCACCAGAAAAAGGACCTTCCATTTCACCTGATAACATAAAATCACCCATGCCTTCACTAACCCAGACTTCAACTTCTGGTGATTTGAATTTATTGGATTTGAGACTCATGTATCATTACACTACCAAAGTTTGGCCAACTATTACTGCTGCTGGTATTTCTGATTCAAAAATTTGGTCAGATGACATTCCAATGCTAGCTTTTAAATATCCATTCTTAATGCATTCAGTTTTGGCTTTTTCTGCGACACATTTATCAAGAAGTGAACGTGGCTTAGACCAGTACGTTACTTGTCATAGAGCTGATGCACTAAGACTTTTGAGAGATGCCGTTTTAGAAATGTCTCCTGAAAATACTGATGCATTAGTTGCTTCAGCTTTAATACTGATTATGGATTCTTTAGCTAATGCGTCACTACCGTCTTCTACTTCTGTGAAGTCTTTACCACCATCAGCATGGATTTTTCACGTTAAAGGTGCAGCCACGATTTTAACAGCTGTCTGGCCATTGAGTGAAAAGTCGAGATTCTACAAGTTTATTTCAGTGGACTTGGGTGATTTGGGTGAGATTGGTTATGATTTGATCAGTGGTGAACTATCAAATACGTCTGATGATAGCAATTCAAGATCTGATTCATTGAGTAATCAATCTAATACCATGAACTATTCGAGTACCACAGAATTTGACGAACCTGACAAGCACAATAAGAAATCTTCAAGGACCATCCATATAAACCCAGATTTGACAACATTAGCGAACATGATAGAAGAATCTTGCTCAAAGAGCACCTCGGTCAAATATTCAAGCATTCAATGTTTTGATGAGGAGATTTCAGATATTTTTCCAATTGCTCTAAATTCACCATATTTTCCTACTTTGGCATATATGACAAAGCTTTATCAGGAAAGAAAGAAATCAGATTTTATATTGAGGATATTTGCCTTTCCTGCTTTATTGGATAAACGATTTTTAGGTTTACTCATCAATTGCGACTTAACGGCAATGAGAATCATGAAATGCTATTATACTCTATTGAGAAATTTCACAGAAGAAATGAAAGAAAAAGTTTGGTTTCTTGAAGGTGTCTCTTCAGTCTTACCTGTCGATGTAGATCAATATTCAGGCGGTGGTGGTATGCACATGATGTTAGACTTTCTTGGTGGTCCAAGTACAATTGATGATGATGGTAATGGGGAAAACTACGTTGCAAAAAGTGCTGCGCAAAGTGGATTACTAGACACCAATAATCTACCAAGTGCTTCTATGAATGATAGCTTAAGGTTGGATGGAGATGTGGACTCACAATCAGGCTTTCTAGGAGTTTAAAATCATTTCTTACTTTACTAGCATCGTCAGATCAAATATTTTACGATTTTATCATGATACCATTTTCCTCTTTACGAAAGAAACAAAAACCCTTTTCTCCATTTTCTTTTCTCTTTCCTTGTTAATTTCTCTTTTTCCTATGTCGAACTTTATTTTTCACCATAAGTAGCTCATGCATGTCAATAAAGACTTAATTTATTACGCTCTTTGAATAAACAAGATAAAAAACCTAAATTAAATAGCAAACCTAAATGGGTTATAATTAGAGTCAAAGTTTGACTCTTTGGATACCATCTGGATCTCTAATCACCCCCAATTCTAGTAACTTAGCAAAAGCATCTGCAAACACTCTATTGAAAAACTCTTCGTCCTGTGCAAATATCTCTACCCACTTTTTAAACTCTGGGCACCTCAACATTTCCATATCAGTGTTAAGCATCATTAAGCTTTTATCTTCATTGTAATATTGTTCGATTCCAGTTTCTGGGACAACTCCTATTTTCCATTTACTCTCTAACAAAACTTTGAAAAAGTCATTATCCCAGGTAAAGGGTGCTTTGGTCCAAATTCCATTAAAGCCACTAAATCTGGCGTGGCATCCACCAATGCCATGACCACCGCCAATTAATGCAACCGTTTCCTGTGCATTGAAGCCAAGTCGGTTGTAGAAAACCTCTTTGACGTGATTTGAATCCTTAACGGCATTTGGCAATCTTCCAATAGGTGGAACCTTGGCTGCATCTGGACAATCTGTCCTCCCTGGCATCCATGGTATTTTTGGACCACCAATGTATTCTACTGCAACACAACCTGCATATGTGTATAAGTCTGCAAACGAGATCCATGGAAAGTTTTCATGCACTTGATCCAAATATGACTTCGCAGTATTCAAACCGGTATTTCCAATATCGTTGAACTCTTGTGCAAACCGCATTGTGCCACCTGACGAACCACCAGTGCCTGTTACCCTATCATAATGCCCACAACAGTGCCAAGTAAATCTGATTATGTTTGGCCCGATAGTACCATCTGGTTGATATCCAGGCTGTGGAATAATGTTTCTAATTTCTTGAGCCAAAAGTTCATAGTTTCCATATGTTGGATGGTTCTTATAATTCTTACCTCTTTTACGAATTTTAATTTTATATGATATTTGGTTAACTTTGTCTTTGAAGTCTTTGCCATTTGTTGAAATCAATTTCGTGACATCTTTATTTTGCTCAGTGACGCAGGCATTGGGATTTCTAACGTTGTTTTGTTCCAAGTCAGGTGATGAAATTAATGCATTTCTAGTTATACCATCAATCACAGGACAATTAAGGTTTGTTTTAATGCTTCGTTCACTTTGCTCAGCATTCTTGATTTTTTGAGTGTCACTGATAACAAAAGGCTTTGGAATAAAAAAGTTGCTGCTTGAAAGAGGAGACTCTATCAACGGTTCCAGGTTAAATTCATTTGTAGTTTCAACATTTGCATCATCTATCTGTTCCTTTAATTCATGTGGGCCAATGGGGTTCCATTTATAGCTGGTATTACGAAAATCACCTTTTGCAAAGTTGATAGGAAAATGAATGACCCATTTATCGTACAAAAAGTGTGCCCTTTGAACAGACTTTGACCAAATTGATGCCACATCAAACAATTTCTCCACCACATCAAAAATGTCTTGTTGGGCAATATCAACCTGAGTTGAGACGCTTCTTAACTTTGTCTTATTATTAAATCGCTTTTGGTGATAGGAGGATTTGAATGTGTTTCGATCATTTTCACTTTCTTGCAATATATGAAGTAAGTTATAATTGTAAATCAGAAAGAGACGAAAGTAAGATATGACATTTAGAAAATGGAAGTGAAAAGCTTGATACAATGTTGAAAACAATGCCAACGGTAAAAATGGTAAAATCCCAAGGGGTTTGATTGTTTCTGTAAACATCACATGTATATTCTTACATGTAGATAGCAAGAATGTCATTATTCTTGAATTTTCTGAGTAAAATAAGACCTCCTGTTGTTCGATTTCAAAGATATTAATCTAGTAGACAGTTAAATATATCAAGTAGAAACAGACTACGATTAACAACAAGCCAACAATGTCGGTGAGTAAAAGTTCAACGTTAAAGAAGAGGAAAGGCAAAACAGAGGGAATTTTAATCGCTATATAAAAAGGGCAATTTAGTATTTACAGGAACTATCACTTGGCAGCAGCATTGACAGTAACAGGAAGTTCAGAGGTATTTTCAGCATTTGCAATCTCAACATAGTAATTACCGACACTAGAAATGGTATTTTCAGGAAGAAAAGCCCCTTGTTCGTCCTTAAAACGGATGATTGTATTTTTACCGCTGACGAATTTCAAAATAATATCAGATTGACGGATGCCTTTTGCCAACACAGACTGAATGTGAACTTTAATGTCATCGGTGCTGATCGGTGAAACAAGAGTATTTTCTTCAGTCTTTTTAATGAAAACAAAGTTCTTTGGTAAGTTGGAGAAAATCAAGGACAATTCTTTTTGTGTAAGAACATTGAAATCGATACTCAAAATTTCGTCAAGTGATAATGTCTTGAGTTCTTTTTGAATTTTCTTTTCGTTGACTCTAGAACTTTGTTGCTCTTTCAAAACTCTTGCTTCTAGTTTAGCTCTTTTCTTGGCTTCAAGAGCTTCGACATCCTTACTGATAGAGGCTTTGGTCACAACAGGAATCACAGGCTTAGCATCACTATAATTCAAGTACACTGCACCATTGTGTGGATGAAACTTGTTAATCATAGCACTTGGTTTAACTTTGACAATCTGACCACGCACACCAACACCTGGGAAATCCTTCAAAAGTTGGATCTCGATTCTGTTCTTCTTGGATTGTGCAGTAAAACGCACTTGACTCAATTGTGTCGCACGAAATGACTGAATACCTTGTCTACTGAACATCTATTGCTGTGTTCACACTGTGCTTGAATGTCGACTCTATAGTGAAAAAAAATGTTTCAAGCTGAGATTCAAAATTTTGAAAAAATGCTTAGCTTTGATTATTATTAGTGATATGTGAAAGATTATGTCTACAAAGTAATATACAAAGAGGGATCGCCTCTAATAAAAAAATTTAAGATTAAAACCTTGGTTTTCTAGCTCTACCAGTAAATTTGGAGTCAGTTTTCACAGATTTACCTCTTCTTTCCATAAGTTTTTTCTTTCTCATGATATACTGTTTCTTTGTTTCCATTGCTTTCATTCTCTTCAAAGCGCTCTTTTTACCCTCTTTCTTTTTGATTCCATCCTCGGTCATATCTTCAACTTCTAAATTGAAAATGGCTAAAGGTCTGTCAGATACACCAGCTTGTAAAACTAAGTAATGCTTTTTGTTCTTCTTACTCTCTGGTTCGTCGACTACAACACCACACATGAAACCTGCTTCTTTTGCGGCAGCCGTAATTTGTTTAATTTGGTCTTCGTTAGCAGGATAAAATTGGCCCACAAACTTTCCTCCTCTCTTCAAAGCAGAATATAAAGTGCTGAAAAATTTGGCTAATCTGAATTTTGGTTCGTTGGTGTTTGTATCAGCATTACAAAGCCACTGAATAGCAGAAATGCTAATTGCAGCATCAAAAGAACCCGCTCTAAATGGGACACCACACCCCATATCAGCGAGAAACAAATCACCTTCGACTTCACGATCAATAGCCGTAGCCAACATATCTGGTGAGATGTCCATCCCAATCCATACATGTCCTTCTTCTGTTAAAATTTCACCTGACAAACCTGATCCGCAACCCACGTCAAGTATGAAGTGTGAGACGTTTGGCTCCAAGTTCAACAACTCCAATGATCTTAATGTCATTTTTGCTTGAATATGCTGAACACGCGTTGAAGCTGTGTACTTTTGCGACTCTATGTCATTGTAAAAGATTTCCGGTGGTGCGATCTGTTCAGGACGAGACATATTAAACGCTTGAAATGAATGTAAGGATATTCTTTTGAATGAAATTTCATTATATAGTAAATTGAAAAAAAAAATTCTTTAATTTCCATTCTAAGACTGATCCAGCTCATGGTAACGAATTAAAGATGCCTTTACAAAAAGCTTGTGAATCCAACTGTTACACAGCAAAAAATAACATTTGCAAAAAAAGGTGGCACTTATACACACATCCTTATGGATGGGTAACTTTGTTCTGTGCAAATTTTTATATACTGGTTTCAATTTTGCTTTCATTCATAGGCACTAAAATGGATATGTTAGTTACACATGAACTTGTTAAAACACATCAACAAATTTCGGATTCTATGCTGTTGCATAAAATAGTTTTGATTTATGATCGCAACTCGAACAGCTTGACTATGACACAAAGAATTCTTACATGAGCGGTTTTGTCGTACAAGATGTAACAATTATGGACACACGGATGGATGCAGGGAATAATTTTGTGTTGCTAAGCAGTCTGTTGTGGAGCTCATTGAAACCTTTAGTTCTGTTGCAAATGCGAAATTCTGAGAGTGATATTGCTGGCTTTGGTTATGCTCTGTCCTTGCAAAATATAAAAGGGTCAAGTTCTGTATCTTTTAGTTTTAATGTATTGGCAAATACTTGCGAGGCCTAAAGCAAAGTATGTTCGACGAAGCAACCACAGAGTGGCCAAATGAAGTGTTTGCGATTGATACCCCAATAAACACTTGTTACGATTTTGAGTTTTACAAAGAAGATAATAATGTAACAGGTCGTAAAACGGCACGGCATAATCACACTTATACTAGATCCCCAACAAGCCAAGACCTTTCAAGCAGCAATGCGAATAACGCATTTTATATAGAGGATTTGCTTCAAAATGAAAGCTTTGAAAATTATATTGACATTGCATTCAAATTTGACGCTGACGATTATGATACATTCTTTTTTTCTGATGATGAACCACTTAATAAAGCAGATAACCACTCCAACATTGCGGTGAAAAAAACTACAATCGATAAGAATTCGAAGAAGCACGATGCTCATCATATATCAAACCCAGACGAAGAAGACCCATATTTCTACAATAAAACAAGCAGAAATCGAAATAGTTCCAGTGAAAACAAAGATAATATGTTTAGCCAGAAATTTAACTTTGTTAATCCTGCTCAGTTACAATTTTCGACCCCAAATTCATTAGAAATTGAATTAACTGGCGAGTGTGTGATTGCACAGAAAAGAGATGGAGGACATTATCAGTCGTGTTCAGAGCGACAAGGACCAAAACAATCCCCTAGTACAACAATTATCTCCAAAGTCATTTCCATTATCTGTGACAACTTTTACATTCAAAGGGTTCAAAAGGCTATCTCATTAGCGATGCCGAATATAAAAACGTTGCAGACTCTAATACCAGCGGAAAACGTACCAAAAAATTGTGTACAAATCCCATTGGAGGACTACATTCAAACATATGGCTTTTTTGCTATGCTTAATGGCTATGCATTATTTCACTTCGATCGAATGCAACAAGTTGAAGGTTGGATTTATACCAAAAACACAAGACAGTCTATGGATAAACTACCTTTGAGGTTACTGAACCACAAATGCAATTTTTATGAACCCATTGTTAAAAGGTGTAGAACTGAGAATGGAAGAATAATTAGGGAAGCATTGTGTCCATATTGTCCAGTTGACTTCGAAGATTTGACCAAAAGCTTTTTCAATACAGATGGTTGTAGCTACCAGCATCACGTTTCCCGCAATCATGGGGTATGGAATCGTGGTTATGAGATGCCACCACCGCTAGTATTTTCAGCCTATATGACTGGGAAGGAGCATATAGCAGTTTGTCCTATGTGTAAAAAGCACTCAGGAATTTTCAAGCTAACCAAAACTAGCGAACTTGTACCTGGAAAAGCAGTGTACAATTCTTTCATCAGCTATCACAAGCATCTGGTAACGGAGCATAATATTAAAAAAAAAAGTAGGACGAAGCAACAAGAAAATATGGATAGAAGATGGTTTGTCGATGGGTTTGATTATTCTTCATTGACCTTTGAACAATAATAAAGATCTTTTAGTGTGTTGGTGGATGTGGCTTTTTTATCTTGATCTTGGCTTCATGCACTCTTCGTTTGTCATGAGCATAAGTTTAATCAACGGAGCTATTGAACTGTAAACTGAAAAGTTGCTTGAACAAGCCAATACACCTTCAAAACAGTGCAGTTCAGGATGCTCTCTAACAAAAAGTACATTCCGAGCAACGATAGCAGCACCAATCATAACATTCGCTACATTTGAGGAACGATGGTGGAAAACCCGTAACCGAAGAAGTCAATTACTATTTTATAATTTTTTAGCCCACAAATATGAACTTATTCTTTCCGTGGAAATATGAGTAAAGAGGAAGCACAGTTTCTGAATTCTGCAGAAGGAAAGCGTCGGTCTCTTATCCTCGACGATGAATATGACAGCTGTGATGTTTCGTCACACTCACACTCAAGCAACGACAGTGAAGTCAAATTGGTTAACGATAACGAAGATAATGAAATAAAGCCGGAATTAAAGACCAAAGTCCAACCTGATACAATTCTTATAAAACAAGCAAAGGAAGTGACTCAAAATTCAGTCTACCAAAAAATGATGTCTCCTCCACGTCATAGGTATAAAACTGATGGATCTTTAAGGTCTAATTTTGGAGATCGGAACATGCAACCTAGATCAAGCATCTTTGATTCGGAGATTCAATTCGGATCCAATTTCTATGGATTTTTTGTGGCAGTTTGGTTTATTGTTTTCTTTTTCAGTTTAAATGTTGTTGTGAATTATTGGAACATAAAAGGCTCGATTTTAATGTCCGACATTGCCTTGATTATGTGGAAGGACATTTGGAAAATTGGCATCACTGATATGCTGTTTTACCTGTCATTGTATATTCCAGTTTTAAACCAGTTGCTCATAAAATCCAAGGTCTACCAATGGAGGCCGATTGGAAGGTGGATTCAAATTTTATTTGAACTTGTATTTTTTGTTGCTCCTACAGTCACTGCATTCAAAATGGATTATCCGTGGATAGGCCAGATTTTTTTAATGTTACATGGTATTGTTTTGTTGATGAAAACACATTCTTTTGCATTTTTTAATGGATATCTATGGGATATTAGCAATGAATTGGCGCATAGCAAAAAATACCAAAGAGAACATATGAATACTATGAATGATGATCTGAAAGCTGCTGTTAACAAATCTATTGAGTTTTGTGAATTTGAATTGGAACAGCAAAAGTTTCCTCAAAAGCTTACACTTTGGAACTTTTTTGAATTTTCAATGTTTCCAACCTTAGTTTATGAAACCACTTATCCAAGAACTTCACGTATCAGATGGGACTACTTGTTGAAAAAGGTCGCAGGTATATTTGGAGTCATTTTTGTTCTACTTTCAATTGCACAACAAAATCTATATCCGATAGTATTAGAATGTTTGCAGCTTCAAAAGACAGCACCTCTATTTTACAGAATCAAAATTTATCCATTGATTTTGATCAGAACAATTCCATCGTTTTTATCAGTTTACTTATTAGTTTTCTATCTTATTTGGGAGCTTATTTTAAATGCCATTGCCGAGTTGTCAATGTTTGGCGATAGATGGTTTTATAGCTATTGGTGGAATAGTGTTGATTGGTCTGAATATGCTCGTGATTGGAATGTCCCAGTTCATAAATTTTTACTTCGTCACGTATACCATTCATCAATTTCAGCATTGCATGTGAGAAAGGGTACTGCCACATTAATGACATTTTTGATCAGTTCTGTCATTCATGAGCTGGCAATGTATGTCATTTTCAAAAAAGCTAGAGGTTACCTATTGATCTTGCAAATGAGTCAAATTGTATTGGTCAAGATTAGTAGAAGTAAATGGTTGAAAGATAAGACCGTTTTAGGAAATTGTGTTTTTTGGTTTGGTATTATTTTTGGTCCAAGTTTGATGTGCACCATGTATTTGGTGTTTTAAAGAGAAACATTAGTAGGTGATCTTTTTTTCCAAAAGAGGTATATATAATTTTCTATATGTACATACAATAATAAATAGTTACGTTAAACTGCAATCGAATGTTGTTTTTGAAAGTTTATTGAAAATTAATTCAACGGTAAATCATTTCAAATGGTCTGGTATCGTTAAAACAACTTCTAAACACATCATCCACAACTTCTTTAGCCTGGTCCATGTCTTTGCATTTTGGATGGCCTACCACGCTCAATGCAGCTCTTCTTTTCACACATTCTTGATGACCTTTGGCAAATCTAAATCCATTTTTGTTGGCACCAACTTCTGAGCCATTGTCGGTCGCAGAAACACGCATCATCATCTTGCCAAATTCTGTTATAATAGCACATTCTCCACTCAGACTGGCGGCTCGGATCTCCGAGCACGCATGATGCCTGAGGTTCATCCAGTTAACCTTGAATCGAGTGTTATCATACCAGTGAACTAGTTCATGCGATAGCGTATCATTTAAAGTCCATTTATCGGGAATATAATTAGCACATAGCTGGATGCCAAACTCGGGATGGAACCCACCCAGTTTTGGTTGCGGACAGATCTGACAGTTGATCTTTGTTGGTGAAACATAACCACCTGCCTTTTCAATCTCTTGACGCATAAATTTCACAGTTGGAGAATATTGAAGCATGAAATTTCTGTGCTCTTCACATGAAGAACACTGTGCCTGCTCCTCTGGTGTCTTTGGAAGTCCAAAGTCAACGGACGTCTGTTGTGAAGTCATTTTATTAAAGAATATTTGTCAGATCTTTTACAGAAATATTTTTTTTCAAAAAAACGTTTTTATGACAACATGGCTATAATACCTGTTTTCTTGATATTAAACTTCAATCACTATGTCGAACTTTTGGATAGCTGCCTCTGAAGGCAACTTACAAGCAGTTCAAAAATACATTACTGAACAAAACCTTTCGCCAAACTTACCCGACCCTCAAGGATATACTGCGATTCATGCAGCAGCATCTTATGATCACATCGAATTATTGAAATATTTACATTCCGTTGGTGGCGATCCTAATGTGCAAGATCACGATGGTGATACACCGCTTCATCATTGTGAAAATGTAGAGACCGCTAAGCTTTTGGTAGAATTAGGTGCAAATTGGAACATCACAAATAAGGCAGGACAAACACCTGCAGCATATATTGTTGAAGAAGCTGAATTTCCTGAGCTTGGTAAGTACTTACAATGTCTTGAAAGCACTGGTGACAACGAAGAAGCCTGGAAAAAGTACATAACTAAAGAAGTTGACATCCCTGGGTTTGAGGATCAAGTCAAGGCTTTCTTATCGGCCCCTGAGTCTGAACTTGGACCTGAAATGACCGAACAGAGGAAACTACTTGAAGTTATAATGTGCAACGAAGGCCTTACAGAGGAGCAAAGAGATGAAAAATTAAAGGAATATGTTTTGAACGTTTTAGGTGGTCATATGAGCGAACTTACAGGCGGTGAGGATGACAATGATGAAGAAAGATCGTCGAAAAGACGCAGATAAAGAGACTTTTTGAATTCAGCTTTATAGATATTGAAATTGTACCACTTCTTGCTATAAAAATTTATAATGCATACCTTGGATGAGTCCAATGATGGAACGCGCAACATTTTACCTTAACTGCTTTCGTCTTCGTCATCGTATTCATCGTTGCTGTCATCTATTATCTTCTCGATTATCAATGATCCATTAGGCCATAGTTCCTTAATTTCTTGCAAGAGGTCGTTTGACGGAGTCAGCTTCAGTCGAGGCATTGGTGATATCAATTCGAATTCAAATTCAAACTCATCAGTGTCTATCAATTCATCCACACTAGAGCAAATGTCTTGAATAATGTCTTCTTTACTTTTTTCATCACTAGTCATTTCGTAAACATACTCCAAGGCTGCGATATGTTCGAAAATGTCTCTTGCAGATTGGGTTTCATAAAATTTATGAATAAATTTGGTGCCATCAGGTTTCCTAAATTGAATTCGGGTATGTTTGCTATCACGTGAATCTTCTTCAGCACTCAAATGCTTTTTAATGAAAGTCGATAATATCAAATGACGTCTATTTTTCAATTTAGCCTTTTCTTCTTCTTTTTGCTTTTGGATTAGTCCTTGCTGTTCTAATTCTTTTTCCTTTAACTCTTTTTCAAGCTCTCTCTGTCTTGCTGATTCTCTATCTCTAGCCAAAGTCTCTTCAAACTGGCGATCTTGTTCTTCTCTTAGTATTCTGGCAAGATCACGCTGTTGCTTTTCATTTCGTAAGACAACAAGATTGGGATCATGAAACTCAATGATTCTGTCTAGTTTACTGACTAATTTGGAAGCTAGTTTGTTGACAGTGTTTGGTTGCGAGCCTAAAGTTAAGGTATTCATGATGTCATTCCAGTGCTTAATTAAACAGAAATCATTGGACTCCATGCTTGCTATTAGCGAAACATAGGGCAGCTTGTTTACCTGGTATGTTTTGGCAACTAAATGGCTTTCCGCGTGAGCAACGTTACCTAAATATATAATGATGTTGTGGCTATTAAGGAAATCTTTAAAGCCTTGTGTTAATAATATTTCCAGAAACATTTTAGTCTCTTTTGTCACTGGTCCTGTTTCCTGTGGTGGTATATTGACAAGAACAGTTAAAAACCACTGGTGTTCATTTTTGGCCATTTTGAATGCATCGTTAAACTCTCCAGTCCAGACTGGCAATTTGAACTCCTTATCGGTCAATTTTAAGGCCATCTTCACATCAGCTTCAACATTAAAAGGTTGACCACCTCCAATGAGAGGTGCTGAAGGCAGGTACTCAACATTTTCTGGGTCTGAATTCACAATACCAAACAACTCACCAAGCTTACTGACCAACCAAAATAACATCTTTGGCACAAATAGCAAAACCAAGTAGAATGGTGATGGCTTACTCACAATACCAGGATTGAACTTCCATTTTGTTGAAATCGGGATTGCTCGGGGATACAGGATATTAACATGCTGCGACCTTAAATGTATAGGCAAATCCACTGGTTGTGAAATTGTTTGATGTAGTTGTTCGCTTATCATCGGCTGATCTAACGTTGGTAAAGAAGGCAGTTGATTGTCAAAGTATCTGCCACATGCCACATTGAGGTCCCAATGGCATTGCTCAAGCAACAATAATACCTGGTCATGTTTTTCTTCTGGATATGCAGTAAGCTCCTTGAACTGCGCAAGCAAGGACTCTTCGTTGGCTGACATGATGATAATCTAACTTTCTACCGACACTTCACCATTTAGAAACGAAGTGCGAAAATGCTTAGGTTGAGTTTTTGATATTTTTGCAAATTGTAAGAACTATTTGGACTATACATCGCTGTTACGTCAATATATTTACATTTAGCAAGAAGGAAATCAAATCTTCATCTTTGTACAATGCCAATGATACCAATCAACATACATTTTCAGACAATCAAATGTTCAAAGATTATTGTAAACACCGTTAAGGATCTTTAAATTAGCTTTTTTTTCTCATAAAAGAAACTAATACTTTAGGCAATGCAAAATTATGTAACCCCGATGATTTATTGATCCAGCGTGTGTGTTATGAGGTCGATATTCAAATGCTATATTCTCACGTTTCTTTTTCGAGCTTTAAAAATGTCATTTCAGTTTTTTTCTCTGGTGGCGTGGACTTCCTCCTTTAAAGTTAACATTTTTCTTTCGTAAGTAAAGTTGCAGAAATGGAAGCACCAATTTCCCAAGTTCAGTTATTTGTTCGTCCAATTCCACCGCAAGCACAGCATTCAGAAGTCGAAGACTTTTTCTCATCTGTTGGTCCATTAAAGGAGCTACGTATGATGCCAGGTTACGTTTTCGTTGAATACGAATCTGCAGAAGTAGCTGACTCAGCTTTCAAGCAGCTTAGTGAAATGACATTCATGGATGCACCACTGCAAGTTGAATTTGCAAAGGAAAAGCCGTCTTACGCCAAGAAGGGTGAATTTCGAGTCAAGGTTAGCAACCTCCCAGCAGGTACAGCATGGCAAGATTTTAAGGACTTCCTCAGAGAAGAAATTAAAGTGCAACCAACCTTTGTTAGAATCCCACCTGAAGAGCCTACCATTTGCCATCTGGAATTCGGTTCTAAAGACGAATTAGAAAGTGCAGTTGCTGCCCTCAATGAATCCAAATTCAACGATTTCCAGCTATCCGCTGAAGAAGACACATCCCCTTACATTGCATCTGCTTCTCGTGGATTCCGCGGTGGATTCCGTGGTGGCAGAGGTAGAGGTGGCTTCCGTGGAGGCTTCCGTGGCGGCTACAACGGTGGTTACGGTGGTAGACCATACCCTCCACCAGGTGGCTTCAACGGTTATCCACCAAGAGGCGGTTACGATGGTTACCCTCCAAGAGGTGGCTATCCTCCAAGAGGTGGTTACGGTGGTCCAGCTCCTATGGGCGGTCCAGGTGGCTATGGTCCTCCAAGAGGTGGCTATGGTGGCTATGGTGGCCCAAGAGGTGGTTATGGTGGGCCAAGAGGTGGTTATAGTGGCCCAAGAGGTGGTTACAGTGGCCCAAGAGGTGGTTATGGTGGCCCAAGAGGTGGTTATGGTGGCCCAAGATATCCACCAAGAGACGGTGGTGATTTACCACCTCCTCCATCTGGTGGTGACGAACGTGGTGATCATGAGTATCGTGAAAGAGACATGGGGGACGTTCCAAGTTATCAAGACTCAAGAGATTATGAAAGAGACAGATCTCCAGGTAGATACTAAGAATTTAAAGAAAAAAAGGTCAATCCAAGTTGAAATTCAGATCATGTGCTAAATTCAGTGGTTGATTTCAATCAATTTGTTAGGTTCAATTTATTATAATAGTTTCTTTTTATGTACCCTCAATTGCTTTTAATTTCATCAATGGAAATCATTTACTTTCAAATATCGACTTAATGACATACTATAATTACGGTCACCTGAATGGTGCCAATGCATATCCATCTTTCATTCATTCATATTTCATTATTCTGAACCTATTACTAACATCAAAAATAAGATTCGAGCAGGTATCCATTATCTTAGATTTCCCTATGATAGTGAAAAAAGCATTGAACAATAACCTTATAGTAAAAAAATTGTAAAGATAAAAATTTGAACCTTGTTATATCTTCTTTCTTCCTTCAAATATGAGTATTGTGAAATATGGAACGCATTTAAGACAAGTTTTTCTTCATTATGAACGTAAATTGAAACCAGCTGTCGTTTTCATCCATGGGGGTGCATGGCGAGATCCTAACAACACTTGTCATGATTTCCAGCAGTGGGCCCACCAGCTTGTCGACTATGATGTATTTTCTATCGATTATAGATTAGCTCCGGAATATCAGCATCCTTCTCAGCTTAACGATGTCCTTCAAGCACTTGAGTTGATTTTAAAGTCAATCAATGGTTCCGTAACGTTGTGTGGGCATTCTGTTGGTGCAACAATAATGACACAAATTGTTGAAACTAAGAGATTCAATTCCAGAATAGAAACCTTGATTTTTATGGATGGAATATACTCTATAACTGACCTTTTGCAGAGATACCCAGATTATGAAGGTTTCATTCTTGAAGAGTATAATGACAATGAGACTGCTAAGACATCTACGTTTATTGACGTGGGTTTAAAGCCTGATATCTATGGATTGTTCAACATAAAAATAGTCTATAGTGAAAACGACGAATTGCTGGATTGGAAAAGTACAGAGGTATTTACGGAGTGGTTAAAAGAGAATGGTGTCGAATTGGAAGTTGTCAAAGGTCCTTTTGGCAAACACAATGATGTCTATGAATCCCTAACGGTTTTGAACACCATTTTCAATTAACATTACCGCCCATCATCCAAAAAACAACAACTTTAAATGTACTTATTCATTTATTTATGTTTATTACTATATGTAGCCTAAGAATATACATAACCAACTAAAATTATTTCTTTGGTTTAGCCCAATCCACACTGATAATCAAGTTTCTGAAACCCTTACCGTGAACACCTTCGATGGCTTCCTCTGCACCCTTTCTGGTAACCATATCGACGAAAGCCATACCTCTGGATTCTCTGGTATCTCTGTCCTTCAAAACAAACACACGATCAACCATACCAAATCTGGAGAACAAGTCTCTCAAGTTGTCTTCAGTGACGCTGGTGTTCAAGTTACTGACACGCAATGAAGTGTTTTCTCTTTCAGCACGTTCAGCAGAATCGCCACCTGCGGCAGCAGCCCTTCTCTTTGGAGGAATATACTTACCACCAGAAGCAGGGGCGGCGTCCGCACTTGGTTCTTGTGATGCGTTGGATGTTGATGCAGCATTTCTGTTTTCAGCGGTACCCAAGGTATTCTTGTATGGACATTTAACAGTCATATGTTCACCACCACAAAGTCTACACTTGAAGGTAGATGTAACCTTGAGGGCCTTTTGCTTGGCTTGTTGTTCCTCTTCTTCTTGTTTCTTCCAAGATGTACCAAGTACCAAATTGACAGCTTCGTCGAACTGAGTTGTTTTGATGTCAGGACCAACTGTTTTATTATTTTTTTCTTCGCCAAATCTCTTCCATTCTTTACGTTGTGCAATTCTAGGATCAACTAGGATTTCAGTGGTCACCTTCTTGACAATCTGAGAAACCTTAATTAGTTTCCCCTGTGGGGAACGCTTGAAAGAAATGTTTGTGATTGTACCGTCTGCATTTTCAATGTGCTCTGGAGATGGCAGTGCGTCGGCCCAAGATGCTGTAGACATGACTACCTTCTAGTATATACGATAATAATGAATATCTACTAATGCTGAAAAATTTCTTCAATAATTTTTCCTGTAGGGATGAAAAAAATTCAGTGTGAAAAACGAAGAAAGTTGTTGATCAAATGGAAGTTAGGGAACTAAGATATTTGAAAAAGCTCAATTTTCAAATTAATAGTGAACTTCTTTGTAAAGCAATTATTTTGGTTACAACTGTAGTCTTTTTTATTTTATTTTATAGAAATTGGCAATGTTCATCCTTCTTGTAAACCCCTCCCTTCAAAAAAAGTAAATATGTGGACCAAAACGCCAACATTTTCATCTCTTTTGCAATGATTTAATTCATGGAAAACATTTCTTTACCTTTCCTTGGGTAATTCAAGCATGTCATTTTGTTTGCTCTGATATATCTGGCTATTTGTGTTTTGCTCAGGAAAAGAAACTAGGCTTTCCTTTTTCAAGGGTTGAAATCCAGTTTGTTGTCTTCAAATGGATACCAATCTAATCAGAAAGCATTATTCATCCAAGTCCGATCTTTATCACTGGTTTCCACGTTCTCCTGCGCAAACCCGGACTTTAAGTTTGTCTTTCCTTCACTTCTTTATTCTCAAAAAGGTAAATTTATACCTTGCAGTTGTCACTTTTTGTTCTTTAGTGACATGCAATACTCCCAACTGTTAAACGGTTCAAACGTGCCTCCGCAGTTTGGACGGTTCTTTCTGGCACAGACGCTAACAACGGACTTGGGGCCTATTTACAATCTCAAGTGGTCGCTAGATGGTAAATACCTGGCGGCGGCATCTGCTAATGGCAAAATATTCATCTGGAGATTGATACTTTCGTCCAGCGACAGGGGTCAATTGGAAGCGGGAAGCACCGATGTTTTCAAACAGGACCCTGTTGTGGTGTTTGAACACGAATCAACGGTCAATTCACTTGATTGGTCGAGGAACGGATTTCTTTTATCGAGTTCCGACGACTACACAGTCAAACTATGGCATATTGACAGGATTGAGTGTCTACACACGTACAAGTTTTCAGGAATTGTCACCAGTGCACAATTTTTAAAAGATGATGATAGGTTCTTTGTGGCTTCGCAATGGGACGGCCAAATATTCTTCTTTTCAATATTGGAGAAGACTATCATCTTTCAGAAGTCTTTAGGGATACAGATTACATGCTTCGATACTATCGGTAAAGGTGATAATATTTTTGTGATTGTAGGCGGTGATAAAGGATGGTTATACACGCTTGACTTAATGAAATCATTTGAGGTTTTAACGAAACATCAAATCAAACAAAATTCAACTAACAGCCCTAGAGTAACAGGTATTGAAAGTTTTTACGACAATCATTCACCTAAGGTCAATACCAAGCATATGAAGGTGAGCCTCAAATCAGACTTGAAATTGATTGTGACTGCCAACGATTCTAAAATTAGGCTGATTAACTACTCTTCCAAAAATTTAGAAGTGAAATATTCAGGCTTAGAAAATAAAAGCAGTAATATTAAGGCCACTTGTAGTGAGGATCATTCTTATATATTATCGGGATCAGAAGATGGTTGGATTTACATTTGGAACACATTTCATGACTATAAAAAGATAACTACCAAGCATATTAATTTTTCAGGTTTAAACGATAAGGATATCATTACAGACACAAAATCACATATGGCAACTCAAAAGAAAAAGCTAAGTAGTATCTTCAGGCCACTATCAAGTTTGCCAATTCACAGTTTACCCTTTGTGGACGACATTGCACAAGTAAGAAACAAACACTACGGGGCTTGGCATTTGTTTCATGGCAGGGCAAACGTTGTTGTTTGGGGTCCTCGATCAGCTAGTAAGTTATTAGAGCTCAGCGATGATCCAATATGGGAACTGTATTCAATGGGTAAACATTTAGAAAGAAATACTTTAAACAGTATTTCGAACGTACTAGAAGATGATCCGCAAATAGATGATGAACTAAGATCTTCGATAATTGTTGCGGCAGACAACCACGGAGTTATAAAAGTTTTAAGACTAGACTTTGCCTATGATTACAGAAAGCAACTCAACAAAAAGAGTACGCAAAAGAAATCTTCTAAAGCGAGTATTAGAGATGATGCAAGCACTTACAATAAAACCAAGTCAAAGTTTGTATCAGGCATCTCTTCTAGGACAAGAACGAACTCTACAGCAACGACATCGACTTTGGACACCCAAGATAATTACGATTATTCCACCAATGTTGCAAGTATTAACAGTATTTTATCTATAGGTAATGGTACCAGCTATCCAGAGTCTGAAGCGGGGGTTTTATCAAAATTGGCATCTTCTTACGACGATAATGCAATAATAAAACCAGTGATCCCTATGGTGACGGTGACATCAGCAGCACCTGATGATGTTATTAGACGAGAGCACACAGTGAAATATGAAGGAGGTGTAAATAATTTATCAACTAGTGCGGAGCTAAGTACCAAAGGGCAAGAGATAGATGATGAGTTGCAAGAGTTGATGACCAGACATCGTTTGGAAACTGGAAAACCCAATGGTAAGGCAGCCAATGGAGACGAAGAAGAAGAGAAACACAAATGCAAACGCTGTGGTGGTGTAGACTTTGTTTCTAGACCGATCACCGTAGGCAACACCAACGAGATTAACTTCTTCTGCAAGTCATGTGGGGAACTTGATTCATAATGGCATATTACGTAATTCGATACTTTTTTTATAGAGGCATATTTACACAACAAAAAACGAATGGAGACGACAATAAACTTCCTTAAATTTGTGCTATAGAGGTTTTGAGAAGGCGATGTTGAGTATCAAGGATCGCACGAATGAGTTTCAGCAGGCGGTAGGTTCGTTTGGGCGACAGATGGGTGTTCATCGGCCTGCCGTTGGTGTCAACTCAGCCTCAGATTTGAAGAAAAGTGAATTTACAGAGAGAGCCAGTGTCATTGCGAAGGACATTGTTGGGGTTACGGGGACGTTAAGTAGGTTAGCGCAGCTAGCGAAGCGTAAGGAGATGATCAGCGATAAGCCAAGCGAGGTAGTTGAGTTGACGTATGTGATTAAGCAGGAAATATTCAGAATTGAGAAAGAGTTGAAGCAGTTGTCGCAATCGAAAGACACACACAAGGGGCTCGAGGCGTACAACAAAAACGTGGTGACGCTGTTGAACACCAAGACGAAGAACATTAGTGAAAATTTCAAGACAGTGCTAGAAGAGAGACAAAAGTCGGAGATGATCAGAAGAGCCAGACAGGAGCAGTTGCTGGCTATTGTCGGCGACAGTAGTGACAAGTCCGGTGCGGTACCTTTTGCATTGCGCAGCAAGGGTAACGATAACCCGTTCTTGGCCACACTAGAGGGCAGCACACCGCAGATGGAAACTTCTGATGCTGGAATGTCCCAGGAGCTCTCGTTGCCTGATCAAACACAACAGCTAATGCTATTAGAAGAACAGCAGAATAATTATATACAGGAGCGTAGCAACGCCGTGCAAGCTATCGAGGCCACCATTAATGAAGTGGGTGGTCTCTTCCAACAGTTGGCAACAATGGTTCAGGAACAAGGAGAAGTAATCCAGCGGATCGATGACAACATTGAAGATGTCTCTCTCAACATATCCGGTGCCCATACCGAGCTCAGTAAGTACTACAAAAGTGTCTCCTCCAACAGATGGCTCATACTCCAGGTCTTTGCCATCTTGATTGTATTTTTCCTAGTTTGGGTTCTAGTGAGCTGAGCATACACTACGTAAGCTGTTGATTATGTAAGCATTGTATACAACAAATAGTTTTGTCGTGACACGAGATTTTGGCTCGTTATTGAGGGGAAAAGAAAAAAATTTGGAAATAGAGCCAATAGCCAACAGTGTATAATCAGAATTGAACTATGTTGAGACTAGCTGGTAAGAGTGTAGTGCGTGGCCAGTCGACGCTTGTAGCGTCATATGCGTTGCCAGAAGAGGTTAAGAAGATTGTTGACCAGACTCACGAAGGCAAGCAACTGATCTCAGGAGCACCACAAGAACTGTCAGAATCTGGTAACAGATTGGTGAGAATATACAAGGAAGCACAGTATGCCACACAGAACGGAGACAGGAACACAAAGTTCTGGAAGCTTGAATGGGACATCTTGGGTAAGGGCAACAGATGGGAGAACGACCTCATGGGCTACCAGGCCACAGCAGATTACATGCAAGCAACAAGACTCAACTTCACCGAAAAGGAGGAGGCGATCAGATACGCAGAAGCAAATGGATGGGACTACTATGTGTCCGAGCCAAAGACCAAGAAGTTTAAGAAGAAGGACTATTCAGCTAACTTCTACCACTCAAAGGGCCCATTAAAGCACATTTTCACCAAATAAGATATTTACTTATTGAAACTCATATATAGCCTACTACCATTTATTATATTTATTATTTCTTATTCCCTATTTTACTGCGTGTAGTTGTGTAGAATATTTCAATGACTTATTCCTTTTATATATATATACATAATATGAAGGGAATTATAACATAATTATAAACAAATGTGGGGCTACCTTGCCTTTTAGTTTGGTTGAGCCATACCAGCTGCAAGCATCATTTCTTGAACCTTTTTGTTCAGAATTGGGTCGTTTCTGACTCTCAATTGCATCTTGGATGCTTCCAAAAGCGAGATTGCCTGCTTTCTGTCCTCACCGCTTCTGGATAACAGACATGCCTCCTCAAACTTGGCAATGGCACCTTCAACATCACCCTTGGAAAGATAAATATGACCTAAACTCATTCTAGCAACCTCTGACTTAGGATCCAATTCAGCTGCCTTAGTAAGAATTTCAATTGTCTTGTCGCTGTTTTGCTGCATTTGATAGACAACAGATTTATTGATTAATGGCAAAGCACCGACATTGAAAGTTGGTAGTTTGTCTTGCAAGATAGCGGCAATGTCAAATTGTTTGATAGCACCTGCAATATCCTTACGATCAAACAAAATTTCACCATAGTAGTTTGGTACCTCTGGGGAGGTTGGGAAAGCATTCTTAGCAGCCTTGAACATTTCTTCGCACTTAGCGAAATCTCCTTGTCTGTAGACGATACAAGCCAATTGGATGTGAGCATAAACGTTTAATGGATTCAATTTCTTGGCTGATTCAAAGTACTTTTGTGCTTCTGGTAATGCACCCATCAAATAGTGAATTTGACCAAAGTGGTAGTAAATGTTTGGATCAGAAGCATCCATAGCAATAGCCTTGTTAAACTCAGAATTGGCAATATTGAAATCACCCAAATCAGCACCAATGAGACCTAAAACAACGTGTTGCCTTGGTCTTGGAGCAAGTTCAATTGCCTTTTCAAGATATGATTTGGCTAACTCGGTATCAATTTTGAGGAAACCAAGGGAACCTGCGTATTCGTAAGCTAGAGCAACTAATTTTGGATCAACGCCTTCAGTTGACTTTTTAAATTGTGCAACAGATTGGTTTAATAAAGTATCGGCATTTTCGTAACCTTCTTGGGTATCCTTGTCTAATTCATTCAAGGCTTCAATGAAGAATCTGGTACCGGAACCTTCAGCGTAGTTGGCAAGGTCTCTGTCAATATCCTCTTTAACAAAAGCGCCAAAAAAGGATGAAATAGAAGAAGCAGAAGGTAATTCCTTTGGTAACTTAGAGTAAACAGTTTCATCTAACTTGGAAGACAACTTTCTTAAAACTCTTTCCATCATTATTTCGTTAGAGTTGTCAGCCATTCCACCATAGATAGTCATAGCGGTGATATCAAACAAGGAGTCTTCATATCTTTCAACATTTTCGTATGCAGCGGCTCTTCTGAACAAACACTTGATGTATTGAGGATCAAATTCGAGAGCCTTGGTCGTGTCTTCAATGGTCTTTTCATAATCACCAAGAGCATTATAGCAAGCAGATCTGTTACCATAAAAAATTGGATCTTTTTTACAAAGGAGAGCATTGGTGTAGTAAACAATAGCGTTTTCATAATCATTGTTTTTGAAGTAAACATTACCCTTTTCCTTCAATTCAAGAGCCCATTGGTTTCTCTCTTCTTCGGTGACTTCTTTAACTGATTCCTTGGTGAGTGCAGGCAAACCATCTTCACCAACTGGGTATGTAGCAGAAGCAGTGTTGACAGCTGTTTCACCAGATGTGGAAGCACCAGCTTCTCCAGCTGACTTCTTTTTCTTCTTGTTCTTTCTCTTCTTCTTAGAGATAGAATCTGCTTCATCTACAGTCTTCACACCAGAAGACACATTTGATCCATCAACTGATTGAGAATTGATATAGTAGGCAGTAGCAGCAACTGTGGCTAGCCCCAATGCAGCGGTGGCAATAACAGCAGCCTTGTTTCTCTCGTAAAATGAGGACATTGCTAAGTCTCTAGTATTATGGCTATTACACAAAGGGCGATGGAACAAAACCTTTTTTTTCAGCTGGAAAATTTTAAAAGCCGCACAAAAGACGTGGATGGAGGTTTTGACTCGGGTGCCCAATTCACTTGTGAAATGGAACTTCGAAATGTGAGATGATCAACGATTGCAAATTGATTGAAGGCCTACAACCAATAAGCTATCCTTTAATAAATTAAAATAGTTGTGTGATACAACAGTTATTGGAAACCGCTTGTGTAACCTTATTTCTGCTCATAAAAGTTACATTTACAAATTACAATGTTCTCTAAGTTGATTAAAATTTATTTAAAACTGTTACTATGTAATTATATTATCAACAGCACTAATTTTTTTCATTCTTGCAAAATTATTACATCAAGTGCATATGCTTGAAGCTATTGGTAGCTTTCATTTTTCTATTCTTTTTATTTCGTTGGTAATGATGTTGTTGAACTCGTTAAAGTTATCCAAGTAAATATGATGACCAGCATTCTCTATCATTTTGACTTCAGAATCGCAACCTCTCTTATTTAGTTCCTTAACCGATAAAAAGCCACCCTTTGGATTCATCCAATCGTTTTCACCATATAGCCAGAGTGTACGGTTACTGGCTGAAGCCAAATCGCCTATTCTTTCATGCAATGGATGTCGTGGAACAGCTCCTGGTGCTAACAGATAGTTAAGCATATATTCACCACTACCTTTAGCGTTGAAAATTGCGTACGAGTAACGGTGCATTATTTCCTGTTCCTTTGGTGTCAGAATGCCCAATGTGAAACGTCTGCTGGTCCATGCACTGGTCAACTTGGATCCCAAAAACCCTGCAAATCTAACTGCAACAAAGGGAGACACATTCCTGTTCCAAAGAGAGACAAACCAATCTGGGATAGAAGGCGTTCTATCACTATAGACACCACCAGGTGAAACCATCACCAACGTGGACCAGAATTTCCTGCTTACTTGGTCATTTTGAAAGGCTGGTTCTGGATCAACTTTCTTTTTAAGCAATTTGCAAAGAGAAAATGACGACTTTGGTAACTTTTCGTTGAGATCATCAAGATTGTTTCTGCTATTGACTTCGTTGATCCCTAGAAGCGCCAATAAATAGGCACCCATACTGTGAGCAATCACAATGGTGTTGGAATCGTTCATCCCTCTTTCAACGAACCATTCTCTCAGCGGCGTGGTGTATAATCTCTCCACCAAATCGTGGTCTTCGAAAGGGATTTTATGAGGGAATTCTGGTCTTGAAGAACACCCGTAACCTGGTAAGTCGATTGCGTGAATGTTCCAGTCGCTATGTTTTTTGGCAATGGTAGCTAGGTTCTTTATAAAGAAGCCTAACCCAGCTCCGTAACCATGAACGAAAACAAGGTGTTTATCGCCAGTTGCCTTCTTTGATGGGATGTACAATTCATTGATCTCCTTGAAGACGTTGTCTTTATTTTTAGACACAAATCGTTTGATTTCGAAATCAACATTGGCATCGTCTTTGAGAACGCAGTCTGCGAGTTCTTGTTGAACGCCCAACAAATCTTTTCTAGACACCCAATGGGTAAAACTGGTACCCACTTCCAGAGGAAATGCATTCACCATTCCGAATATCTTCGACACAGGTACCCCGCTAGGTGTAGTTGACTTTTTGTGCGTGGAAACCACTTCTTCTGCTGTTGATGGTGGCAATGAGGAACTTGGTACCATGTCCGTTACTACAATATTTGACCCTTCGTTGTTAACAGACATCCTAAAATATCGAACTCTTTGTGTGAATCTTTGTATTCTCGTAGCCATACACAATCCAAATCGGATACTTAAGCTATTTTCAGCTTTCTTAGTTTAACAATTTGAGCACAATAACCGTTGTATAAATAAAATAAATTTTTGGCAGGAACGAAATGTTGAAGAAGCTCGGAATTAAATACGAACCCAAACTCCGATTTTGGAGTCCCAACCTCCGTTGGACTTAGTGGCATTAAGAGAGAATATGTAACAGTATATAAATAAACATGTAATAATGGAATGATTGAAGCGTTGCTACCATCCAAACACTTCTGAATGTAAATAAATTTCGTCAACGTCTGGAGATTTAAGAACGTGGGTTTGGAGCCTTGCCAGCGAATTGGACACGGACACTCTTAGCGAGTCGGAGCCAGAAACAATAAACATGTTTTTGAGTCCCAAAGTAGAAGCAATGTCTTCCTCAATCAACGCCTTTGTGTCAGGCTTAGCATTGAGAACATTGATGATCTTAGTTGATTCTTCTTCAATTGATTTCTTCTCTTCATCACTAAAAGATGCAGCAGAACGGACTTGAAGTAATTCTTCAATGTGCTCGTTATTCGAGACACTCATCTCCTCGGTAACGTAGACATTAATGCAAATAGAGCCATTGGCAATCAAATCGCCCGCTTGTTTGATTACCTTAGTAAGCTCAGGAGTGATCCACTCCACGTTTTCGGAATTTCTGATAATCCAGTCTAACCTCACAAATTCCACAAGAGAGGTCTTTGAGTGGAAATTGTCAATGCATTCGAGTAAAAATGGCAAAACGGCAGTCACACCTGTACCAGTGGCCACTAAGTAAATGTTGTTAAATGAGCTGCTTTCTCTTTCGGCTCCACCATATGGACCATCTACGAAAACAGTAGTTTCCTTATAGCCTTCTTCCGGTAGTCTATTATAAAGCAAGCTAGTCATACCATACAAGCCAGCGGCTTTGACAATGAGTTTCATAGAATTTTGATCGCCCATAGGTTCGTAATATGACATTATAGAGAATGGATGTGTTTCCAGAAATCTGAGCCCTGGAATTCTTAAAAAAATATGCTGTCCTGGTGACCAAGTAAAATCGTAGATGTTATGAACATCAATTTCAAAAAAGTGTTCCCTCTCTGTTGAGGCCAGTCTCTTCATATTACAAGGATTTGATCTCATGAAACCACTGTTTGGCTTCAACAAATTCTTTGAAAGACCTCTCCAGATCATTTGGGTTGCCCAAAACACAATAGCAGCTGCTAAGTATTTGTATGCTCCGAGCCAAATATCAGCATGAATGAAAATTGAAATGAAGAAACCAAGAGTGCAAATCCAATGAACGTTAATCCACAACTCATACCAAAGAGACCTAATGTAGGAATGAGAAAAGACTGTTAAGACTGTTAAAAATACTAATGCTGGGATACCATTCCAATACATTGGTTTCAGTTTCATGAAATAATTTAGCCTTTCTATACCACCTTCTCTGACCTGCTGATAATAAAATGGCACAGTATGTATCCACGCCAATAGGCAAGAAAGTGTTGCCGCCCAACGATGATAGACATTCAATTTTTCATATGAAATACCCGTTAGTTGTGAAATCAAATTGGTTTTACCAGAAAGTACAATCACAAACGGAATCAATGAGCACGAAGCCACACCGCATCTAATGGCAAGCGGTGGCGTACCAAAACCAATACATGCTCTATATAGCTCTGTTGGAATAAACATTGTACACAATGTGAACAGAAGACATGCACTTATAATTAAGAAGTTACCAAGGGAGCTCGGAAGCTGGAAGATGTTACATAGTAACGATGGGAATCTTCTGTATGAAACGGATCTAGCCACTGCAGACCAATAGTAAAGAAATCTTTTACCTGTATTAGATCTATCCTTTGACAATTTATTCGATTTGTCGTTTAATGTGAATGCTATCCTTTTCAAAATAAAACAAAAGAGGATGACAACAAAGAAATAAATCATGTACAATGTATACTTGTTCTGATCAGCCCAAACAACATCAGCTTGAGCCTTCAATCTCAAGGCTTTATACGCATCTGTATTTTCATCCTTAATACACCACACTCCATCACGAAAGATGTCTTTACCCTTCCATGATGCAGCGTTTGGATCTGTACTGTGTTTGTTATGCAAAGAAGTGTTTAGCCAAAGATTATCCGACTCCATTATTCGTGATTAATTGGTACTGTTAAGAGGTTGCCTGACATGGCACTTTCCACTGAACCAGTATATATATACAAGAATTTTCATTTTTGAGCATATTAAATGGAAGAGCTTCCTTTTTTGGTTATTTGCTCAAATTCTCAATATTTTGCTCTAATGCATGAAAAACAGGGTCTGGTAGTATTGTTTGTTCTATTAGTTCCCAGACTTTGAAATGAAACCATTGGTCAAGTTGCCGAAATGGTAGATACAACGATAACTGCTCTGTTGACCTCCAACAGTGTCCTAATGATTAATATGTAATTTGAGCGCAAGCCACTCAACGGTCTCTCGCCCCTGAAGAATTTCCTTTTTTGCCAACTCTTGAACATTCCATAACTTGTTAAAACCAACTCTTACAGACATAGAGCTTCAACTTCACTATGCACAGTTTGTTCATGGTTCACTGGACTTTTGGATTAGCCACTGATTTGATTTGCCTTTGTGTGAGCAAATTAAAAACAAGCGAGCAAATTTAGTTCAAAGCTAGTTTACATAGTACATATATGGAGGGGGTGAAAGGTTCCACAGAATTGTAGCAGTACATGACGATCATTCGGATCCGAACGATATTTTAGCTTTACTGGAAAGCCAATGGTGTAAATAAAACTCAAAAAGAGAAAGTACAAGCATGAAAACAATTCACAGTGTGTATAATTCACTTACAAGTAAATAGTGTATTATTACCATACTTGGACCCGAGAGCGTCGTTAATAGAGGCTATTGTAAAAGCAAATAGTGAAACGGAATTAACAGTGAAGTCTATTGATAATGCTTTCAACTTAATTAACTAAAAAGCTTGACAGCGTTGATTGTAAGCTATTGCTAAGACCCGACCAAAATAACTTACTCTTGCATATACATTTTACTGTACCAAGCACTACTATCACGTCGACTAAAGTTTATTCCTAACAAGACAAGTAATTTTATATATTTCTTTTGTCAAATAGGCAACAGCAATGTATAAAACACACCAGAAATTCCAGGGCATCTTTATTAATCTGCTTCAATTTAAAAAAATCGTCATTATTTATGTAAAATTGAAGATTTACGTACACCATTATTGCTGAACAAATGCAGATAAAGCAGACTGACACCAAAATTCATTGATGCCTTACCAAGACTCTTGCCATGACTATAATATTTCTAAATTGTTAATGAGCTAGCGACTAGGTCGGGTCAAATTGAAGATTAGTTTAACGACATTGGCGACCATTGAAGGCAAATACTTTATTTCTTTTGATATTTATTTTAATCAACTGGCATTAATGTTTCTGCAACTGCTGCTCTAGAGCAACATTTGCCCGCTATACTTGTATATGCCCAATGAAATAAATGAAAAGGCAAGTGAATTTATCAAAAAGTGTTCCATCCGAAACAGCGCAAAACGACTCATCAGCTCATTACTGCAAGTTGGAAGTATCTTTTCTTGAATGGTAGATGATAATGTGTTGTTCCATGCAGGGCTTTGCGCAGGATAACTATAAAGTCGAGTTGAAATATGTCGTTACCATAGTAAGGTTTTTGAAATTGATTTCAAAGGCCAGGTCGTGACTGTATTTGTTTTAAGCTTAGATTACGTTAGTCCTGGTTAGATATGAATTGATTGTGCAAATACAAGGGTAACAAAGTCCGTTTGAGGACTGCAATAAACCGTGGTGCATTTTAAGTTCACCGAGCACCCCTGATTAATGCTAATATGAAAAGTGGCATCTCATGTCCAATAACTTCAGCCAGTGCTCGTCAGCGTAAATGCTAACGTTCGTTTTATTCATGCTATGCTTGTTATTCGTTATCGCCAAAAGTATTGGAACATGAATAATGGCAGTTAGTATTTGCACTTACTGCAACTTTACGTTGTGACACTATTGTAAAAGTTCAGATGGTGGAACTTACTATTTTGAAAGTACTACATTGAATTAATCCCAGCTGCTTCTTTTGGTTTTGAACATGAGAACTTACCGTCCTCATATCGAAATAACAAAGCACAGTTAAGTCACTGATCTTTTTGGTAAATAATACAACTTCTGGCAAGATATAGTATGGGACTTGAATACAAAGGGAGCTTTTGTGCCATGTGTTTAGATTATCAAATTAAAACCAATATTTGACCAAAACAAGTAAACTTTCACATTGACTGATGTGAAAGAGGTTAATATCACTCCGACTCGTAGTGTACGGTTCTACTTATCAAGTGCTGCTTTTCAAAAGCAATTTTTTTCAAATCTAAGATTGGAATGGCTAAGTATTGAGACCCAAACACTGTTCCTTTGGTTTCACACTTTTTTGAATATGACAGGAAGGAAATCCTTAGGAAAACAAAAATGAAAAAGTCTGTTTAATGCCAAGACTTTCTTAAAACAGTACAAGAATCACAACTGTGTTCTGAATGGTTAAAATAGCATAAGAAAATAAAATAAGAGGTAGAATTAGGGCCTTGTATACACAAAATTAGTTAGAATATGAACCGTAATATGGGTTCTAGGTTATCTAAATTAGTCAAGTAAAACTTCACTTCAATTAGTAAAACGCTCTGGAAGATAAGATTTCATAGTTGATAATAAGAAGATAGAATATTATGCAGATCAGATCCAGATGCCCATTTTGGGCATGAGTATTTTTTTCAAACAAGAAAAAATGTTGTCTAATCAACACTTTAGCTAACTGATCTGTTGAAATCAGGCAATCTTGTTTGTATTGGAATTGTTAATTGATAACGAGAGATCTACTGGTTAACGGGAGCCACAAATAAAGATTGAATTTAATTACCATGATTTAATTCCTGATTCCACAAATGTACACTTTGTGTAACCTTTCATCCTGATATATATATTTTAACTCACATGTACCTTGGCAGTAAGTTCAAGTGACTCAATCAAAGGATTTTCAAATATAAGCATTTACAGAACTCGGTAAATGCTAACAAATCCAAAGTATAAAACTAAACCGTTGATTTTTAAAGTAAATATAAAATAAATATAAAGTCAAATATAACGACTAGTTATATTGTTTCGGATCAAGGGTTTGTTTCTTGATTGATAAGACTATGGTCACGAGTGACTTCGGCAATTATTTACATCATCGATACACTATGGTTTATCTGTAAGTAATGTTTGTATTTATGTCTTATGCTCATCATTAACAAATCTTTGACATTTTATTTTAGCTTATTAAAGCTTATTAAGTAACAATATAACTTTGCTTATTCGTTAATTCTCATCATATACCTAATATAGTAATGTATTATTAGTTATTCTCGACATCACTCTTTTGGTGAGTCATGTTTGATAAATCCAGAGTTTATTACTCAAACCGTTAATTATAAATTAAGTATAAATTAATTATATCGTTAATTGTAGCGGCTATTTATACTAAAATGTACTTAATGGATTAATGAGTCAATATAGACATAATGTTAACTCTGAATCTGTTCGTATGAAAAATATCATATGATTCATGTAGTATAATGGTATTCAGGTAATAATGCCCAGCTTATTACATGAATAATGCATATATACAAAATCTTTAACATATTATTGTTTCTCTACATGTATTATTCTCAGTCAGTATTATGATGTACATGGATTTAATCACAAAATAACCCTGCTCATGATATTTATATCTATAAAGAACTAACTTTTACAATTACCGTTTAGCTATATTAACGATTTAGTTTTGCTTAATTAAAAAGTGTATATAATTGTAAAAACCTATATCTTAGTTATTTTAAGTAATATAAAGATAATTGAATAAAGAGGAAACAGTAGTTCCTTTTATAGTAAAATATTGGTTATATAAATAAAGGGTAGATAAGGATTAGCTTGTATTCTATTGGAGGAATACCCATTAGTTATAATTACTCTAATAGACATGATAGCAATGGAACGGATTCAAGCATACTGTTGCTCAGAACTATTAATGCAGAATGCATGTATTGTATTAATACATTCAACCTTACATGTAACTCTTCATTGTTATGTACATTAACGTGTTATGAGTGTTACATGGTTAATTTAGTATGTACTGCATATCTGTGATCATACGTTAGCAATATGTATGTTGTAGTTTATACTTCAACATTAAACTGTCAAATTATGAATTAACTTAGGCTAAATCAAGTTGAACTTTATCTGAGACTTTAATTAATTAGCAAATTAAACCTTATCAGTTATTTCAAGCCAAAACAAATTGGATTACCTGATTCGATTACACACAGTTACCTAAAGTGTTGATCAGACAATAAGATGTCTTCTTTAAGAGTTATGCTCATGCATTAAATGCACTTCAACTCTGACGTACATTATCTTTTGTCTAATTAGTATCAATTAGGAAATTGTATCCTTTAGGATTAGTTTACTCATTGTATTAAAGTTTTACTTGTCTAATTCAGATAGTCTGGAACCGGAATTACGGTTCATATTCTATTTTATATTTTGTGTATAAAAGGCCTATAGTTTACCTTTTACTATAGGATTCTTTTATAGTCTTTTAATCATTCAGAACATAGTTTCAAATAAACATCTTAATTAATAACTGAGCAATACTTGATTATCACTTATTTTGACAATAATTACTGTAAATTATAATGTGGGGATCGGTTTCTAAATTAGAAAAAATATTAGATTCTAGGTCATCTAATAAATAATACGAAGCTTCATTTCTTGATATACATCTTAAAAATTTCTTTTTGAGAATGGCATGGTAAATTTGCCAAGTGTCATTGTTATTATTTCAGCACTAACTTCTATATTCATCACAATAGACACCAATTTCTACAAACAAGATAACCAGGCTTTGTTAGTTTTCATGTTACGAAGTAAGAACAATTAGTCACGTGAATAGACTTCCCGCTTAAATTGGTGAATGAGCAATTGGCAAAATGGAGAAGCATCTGACACTTAATGGAAAGCGTATCTATTAAAGGATTTAACAGTATCTCCGGCACGAGGTTCTGTCGACCGAATCACCAGGTGATCAGGAGATTACAAGTCAGATGTTTTCATATTTGTTTGATAAACCAAACAATATAAAAAGCTCACAAAATACCTTTGCTCATGATATTTATATTTATAAAAAACTAACTTTTATACTGATAAAAATCAATACCAGTTCTACAAACGAGATAGCACGGCTTTGTAACATTTTAACAAATAGCACCGTGGCGCAGTGGAAGCGCGCAGGGCTCATAACCCTGATGTCACTGGATCGAAACCAGTCGGTGCTACATTTTTTTTTTTGTGGTTGAGGTTTTTCAGGCTCAGCGTCGTAGAAACTTGACGCCTTTCAAAGAATGTATATACAGCAATAGCATGCTTAAAGGGAGGTGGTTACTTGAAGTGCAGAATGACCATATTTTGAATACAGGGAACTTAAAAGATGCTAAAAGGCGAGATTATGTAGGCCAGTCTAAGCCGCAACTAAGAGACGATGTTTACCGGATAATCCAAAATCACAAATATGTTATATATATGTTGTCAGTGATCAGATTCCACATAGGAAACCAGACCAATGCAGCAGCTATTAGAAAAAAAAATCTACAGCAATTTAGGCTTAAACCCTACGATATGGACGTCAGCGATAGTGAAATCGACCTGATGCTAAGGAGTCCTCTGTTTTGTGTTAGATGGAGCAAAACAAACTACGGGTATTGGGTGAAGAAGTTTACAAGCAAACTTGGGCCATTTTCAATGCTAAAAAGAAGATATATGTACAGTTTGTCACGGCAAAACTGTGCATTTTATGACAATAGTGACGACCTTGAATATGTTTCACCGTTGGTTCACGGTCTCAAAGACAAATTCAACACCAAAATCCGGCAAAAAAGGTTTATCAAATGGAACCAACAGCCAATTTACGATGCCCTGGTTTATTTTAACATGTACTTTGCAGAAACTATCAACGAGCATATGCTGAGGGATTTTATGGACTCCAATGACTGGAAACTACACGTTCACCCCCATTGTGATAGCTTTTTGGATGGCATTTCTGCTGTAATAACAGGATACTACAGAAATGGGAAATGTAACCTCCATATTGAAACACTGTTGAATCTGGCTGAGGAACGTAGCTTTTTGAGCCTCAAAGAGAAGAAGCCTCGTAGAAACTTGGTTTATCGGATTCAAAATCGACTCACAATCACTCAACCGGTAAAACAAAAAGAATCCAATGTTGAGGAAAATTATAGACCAGTGATTATGCCGTCGCTTTTATCAAACAGCAGACTATTCAACAACGTTGATATCAATGCAAGTCACGTGTCATCTCGTTCCAACAAAATTTGACTTTTCTCACAAATGTTGAAAAAACAAAGAAAAAACTGAATTAATGGTCGTTGTCCACTTTTTCTTTCTCTTATTGACCTCAGGAATATGGGTAATTCCCCTAGTCGAGATGCGAAATCCACCACTGATACCAATGCCAATGCTGCAACAACTACATTGAATGTCATTTCAGAGGATCCTGATCCTTTGCCGTCGCAGTCTGGTCGACGTCATCATTCCTCGCATGCGTTGACAATTATCAATGATAATCAAGGTAATAATATTACACTTAATACCCACAATAAGAGGAAGGAAATTACAAATACCACGGGAACACACGATTATGATTTAGAGATTGCTGCCTCCTTCGCCAAAGAACTCAAATTGTCAAATTCAACCTCTCCATCTTCAAATTCATCAAATTCAGATATGTGCTTTACGCCAAATTCGCTTTCCTCTCTGACAACCTCCTTTACACCGGTTGTATCAACATCGAAGGATTTATACCCTATCAGAGAAAGATCTTCAGAATGTTCATCGACTGATGGCGCAATCGCCTCTTCAACCTCAAAAGCTGCGGTTACTGCCAAGGATAACAATACCTTTGCACAACAAACAAACGAGCTGCATTTCAAACTGGAATTATCGTCCTCTGTTGCTGGTAGTGTCACATCATCCAGTAGCACCAAGACAAATCCACCAACTCCATTGGCTCACCGGGGTGTTAACATCGACGAGATTATTGAGCGTCTAGTGGACTATGGTTTAGCAAAAAAGTCCCCTAAGAAGTTCCACGTTACAAATGATGAGCTTAGATTTGTTTGTGCAAAAGCGAGACAGGTATTCATGTCGCAGCCAATGCTATTGGAATTGGCGGCCCCTGTCAAAGTTGTTGGTGATATTCATGGCCAGTTTTATGATTTACTTAGGGTTTTCAAGCTTTGTGGATTCCCACCAAGCGCCAACTATTTATTTCTAGGTGATTATGTGGACAGAGGACGTCATTCACTCGAAACTATTGTTTTACTTTTTTGCTTGAAGATTAAATTTCCAGAAAACTTTTTCTTGCTAAGAGGTAATCATGAAAGTGCATCAATTACCAAAATGTATGGCTTTTATGACGAGTGTAAAAGACGTTCCAATGTAAAAACATGGAAAACAATAGTTGATGTGTTCAACACCCTACCTGTTGCTGCTACTATTGCCAACAAAATCTTTTGTGTTCACGGAGGTATATCACCAAGTCTTGGAGATTTAAATCAAATCAAGCAGATGAAGAGACCAACTGATATCCCTGACGAAGGACTCCTAGCAGATTTACTTTGGTCTGATCCTTTCGAGAATGAGGCCGATTCCAAGAGCTCTAGTGATTTGGAAACCAAGAATAAATCCAAAGAAAGGTTAGCACAGAATAGCTCAACAATAGTAAACTATGGGCCTGAATGGTTACCTAACGATCGAGGTGTGTCTTATCAATTTACAGAAAGAGCTTTGAAAAGATTTCTTCAGACTAACAAATTTGATTTAATCGTTAGAGGGCACATGGTGGTCGAAGATGGATATGAATTTTATGGAAAGAGAAGACTCGTTACAGTTTTCAGTGCACCTAATTACTGTGGTGAATTTGGGAACTGGGGGGCAGTAATGAATGTTGGGAAGGATTTAAAATGCTCCTTTGAAATGCTACGTCCAGGGAGACGATGAAATGGTTTGACTGATTTTTATTACTTTACTTTACTTTACTTTACTTACTTTACTTTACTTTACTTTACTTTATTTGATTTTACCTTATTTAAGTTTTTTTAGTTTCATTTTATTCACAGGCCAACGTTATTTCTACCTTTTTACCTTTTTAGCTTGTTCTGCCACCCAAGCACCAAGCTCTTGTTTCTACTGTTTCAGTTTCAGAATGATGCCAAAAAGTTTAGAATTTAATATGGTGATGATAATATAGATAAAAAATTGTTCCCGATGAGAGCATGTTTTCTTTTGATTAAGGTCATTAAGATTGTGTACCATTAAGGCATCATGGGTGTTTTAAGCAAGCTTAAGAGGGGCAGCTCGAGTGAGGATCACAGCTCTAGTACCCGATCACTAGTTAACAAGTTCAAAAGCCATGTTCACCTGGGCCACTCCTCGCAAGAGTCACTCAGAACACCAACAACCCCCACTACCACTGCAAGAACGCATCAGATTCCCCAGCCAAAAGCAAAACACTCTCCAAGTGTCAGAGCAGAAACTCCACAACGGTGCGTGTCTGAATTGCCTACTGAAACTACAGGGTTACCATCAGTTGCAAGCTCCGATGGTAAGCCAAAGAAAATGAAGTACAACCCATACGGTATGAACACGTTTGCGGCAGCTTCAGCCGCCAATAAGGCAAATAGTAACTCCAATGGACTCAGGATGATGATGATGGACCCTGTAGACGATATCAGCAGAGAGTTACCAAAGCCAATTCTAGACCCTAATGATTTTCTTCCACTGGAGCTCAAAGAGGAACATTCTCTGTTGACAGATGATTATTCATTTCTTAATGATAAGTCCATTGCAAGTGGTGCCAGTGCCAGTATTAAAAGGGTGCAGAAGAATGTTACAGACGCTCACGGTAAAAAGGGTACCGTTTTTGCATTGAAGAAGTTAGTTTTATTCAAAGATGAAAAAGCTGATGAGTTTTATGAAAGAGCTGCCAAAGAGTACATTATTCATAAATCTATTTCTCATGGTTTTCATGTTGTCACTGTTAACGCTCTACTGAGAATCTCACACCAACAGAACATAAGTGCTGGTTGGGGGCTTGTTTTGGACCTATGTAAAGCCGATTTCTTTTCTATTATTGAAAAACCAAATTGGTCCTTAGTCTCTACAGGTGAAAAATTATGCTTTTTTAAGCAAATATGTTTCGGCTTAAAGTTTATGCACGATCACGATATCGTTCATAGGGATTTGAAACCCGAAAATGTACTAATCGATGCAAATGGGTTTGTAAAGTTAACAGATTTCGGCGTTTCTGATTACGGTCATACCGAGCCTGGTAATTTTCATTCACCAATTGCATTCGCTACTCAATTAGTCGGTTCACCACCTTACCAACCACCAGAAATTCAAGCATATCATGGATTGGATAGGACGAAAAGATGCCCTTATAACCCATTTCTTATGGATTATTGGGCACTTGGAATCATATTATTCGTTATATTCAATCAAAACACGCCATTCAATGAAGCGTGGAAAAAAGATAATAACTTCAGAGATTATGAATCTAGTTACGATAAGTACTGTAATAAGAATTTGAACTTTAGGTCAAAGTTGTGTTCAAATATATTATCACCAAGCGATAACGGAAATGGTGAAATCAATAATCCAAACCATATCATTACAACATCAAGAGGTATTCACGTAACACCGTCAGTGGCATCTATGAGTGCACCATCGACACCAACTAGCCCAACAGCGGATGGCAACGCCATACCTCCTCCACTTCACTCAACAAATGAATCCACTAGATCATCCTCTTCGTCATTGTTTAGTCTTTCAAGGTCTTCCAGCTCCGTTTATTCATCAATGCCAAAAGCACCAAAAAAAAGCTCAGTGTTCAAACCTAAGGGACCTGGAGCCGAGTACAAATTTGCAAAGAAATTCCCAGACCCTAATGTTGCGAGAATTGCTTGGAGGTTATGTGATCCAAGACCGCAAACAAGATGGGCATTGATTGAGTTATTTGAGGATCCTGAGTTTCAATCTTGGGAAATGTGTGTTAAAGAAACTGAAAGCGATGGAACATTTTCGTTACATGATGATGCATGGAATTGTACGCAGCCGACAGAAAATGATATACCAATAGAAAACGACATTGAGAAGGGTGGAGAAATCACTGATGATAAAGTGGATGAAAGTGAAGATGATAGGCCAAGCGTCGAAAGAGTCGAAACATCGAATTCATCATCTACGACTACTACAAGTTTAGTAATTGTTACTAAGAAAGGTGCCAATGATATTAAGTTTGATCTATCATCGAACAGCGGCCCTGTGATTGTTCCAAATGAAGTTGTTAAGAAATGTTGTTGTAGGAGAATCAAAAAACATCATCATATATGAATTAGAAAGTAAAAAAGTCATAAAAAGAAGAAATTTATAACAAATCTTCGAAGGAAAACAACTAGTGTTTCTTTATAATTGTTTTTTCAAATGTATACTTTAATTATCTATAATTGTAAAATCTAAAAATTAGTTCTTTTGTAGCAAAAAGCTATCATGAGTAGCAGTAGAATTTGATTATATTAAGAAAAAAATAAAGAAAATTTAACAACGATAGACATTCATTTTTTCAAACTATTCAACCTAGCTTCCAAGTCATCATCGGCACCTAATGGCACAGCCACTTTATCATTCGTAGTTGCATACTGATCATTTACAACTTGATCGTTTGCAACATTAACATCATTCAATTTATTATTCAGATTAATACCCACTTCATCCAACACCTGGCTCACAATGTTATCAATTTCCTCCTCGTCTTCCTCATCCATTTCGTCATCCATTAAATCGTCCATAATATCGTCTACCATTTCTTGCTTTTGATCCATCATATCCATGGACCGTTCAAAGTTGCTAGCAATCTTACTTAATTGACTTAGATTGAGCGATCCCGCATTGAGTCCATTCAAAACCTTTGTTGCCTGCGCCATGGAGCTTGTCATTTGATGCGACGACCTAATCGTTGCCAACCTAAGAGAAATTGCCTGCATCTGGGTTCTCATTTTGTCAAACTTATTAATCTGCTTCCTGGTTCTAATCAAATCTCTGGCCTGGATTTTGACGGTTGAGTTCTGCCCTTGTTTTGCTGACTTCTTGATATCACTAATTAATTTCTTCTCTTGCTGCTGAAGCTTTCCCTTTTCTCTTTCCAGTTCTCGTTGAGTGCGATCTAACTGTCTTTGATTTTTCCGTAACTGCTCCTGCGGTGTCAGCGTTTTGCCAAATATCCACTCAAACATTCTATTTATTACTCGTTTGACAGAAGAAGGTGTTGATAATCTGATATCAATTTTTGTATCTCACTATAAAAAACTTTTCAGTTTTCGATTGGAGATTCTTTTCAATACTAATTCGAAAAAGGGATGTTGTACGAACTAGTTGCTATTGCCCGTGTTGCATCACTTGCTGCACAAAATGCAGAGGCCAAGTCTCTTGCCTCCACCATTGGAAAACTTGTGGTGAACAATAATGGTGTTGTCAGGGAAGTTGTTTCTCTAGGTGTGCGTCCATTACCTAAGATCATGAAAAAGGCCAATGAAAGACATTTCGAAGGTTCTCATTTTCTCATGTTATTTGACTCTAGTGATGCTGTACAAAGAGAAATCCTCAGGTCTCTTAAAAACGATCCTCGTGTGGTCAGATCCTCTCTTTTGAGAGTTGACGATTCTAAAGATATCAACCCTGGAAGCAGTTATGCTAGAGCCAGACTTGCATTCAGAGGTGAATAATTTACCACCTTGTACTACATTACTTTTTCATGTACATAACAGTCTTTGTATTAATTAAAAAAATTAAATATTTTAGTAGTTAAATCGAATAATAGGGGTTTATTTGGTAGTGTATAAAGATATATAAGTCTGTGTTTGATGAATTGAATATAATAATATAGCTTATTTGGGCCATGATAACCCTCCAAGCAGTGCACTAACATTGCCTTGCGTCAGCACGCTTGCGTGAGGCTTCTCTAGTTCTTTAACCGTTTCTCTTACACGGCCTTCTCTTAGTGAAGTTATTTCGGGTGAGACTAGTAAATCTGATCTCTTTGTTTTACTATGCAACAGTCTCATTTGTTCTATCTGCTGCAACTCTTTCATACGTCGTTCATTGGTAAGAGCATCTCCCTGGTATTTCGAGACCTTGTATATAGTTTGGAGAACATTTTTGGATTCAAGCTCCTTTTCCTTAGAAATCTCATTTTTATCAGTGATTGTAGAAGCTAGCAACTTTCTGTTATCTTGATTTTCAATCATTCCTTGTAAATTTTTATTGGTATCATGTTTTGGAATATAAATTGGTTCTTTAATCTGTGGTTGATAAAATGCATGCAATAGTGGCGAACCAAAAAGTGATGAAACCAGTGTTGGAACCTTAGTATCCTGTTGGTTGAGTTTCATTTCGAAGTTTGTGCCAAAAGGTTGATTCTCCTTTTCACTTTCTATTTTTTCATGATAATAGTTGTTAGAATTTTTATTTTCAGCAGTTTGTTCAGTCTTATTGCCATGCATGGATTCTTCCATTTCCTTTTCACCATAATCATTATTGTCCTTTTCTCCTTCTTCTTCTTCTCTTTCATCATCATCGTTAGTATTATCATCTTGATCCTCACTTTCTCCCTCTTCCCATTCATCCTCTTCGTCTTCCTCCTTTATGACTTCCGGCGTCTCCTTAAATGCACTCAACAGTGATGGTAACTGGTCGCTAATGGTCGTCCTCGCTAATTCGGTATCGGCTCGTAGATTTGAAGTTGTCCGTTGATGTGTTCTTTTTATGCCTGAAACGGAACCAGATGGTGATACTAGGGTACCTTCACTGTCGTAGTCAAAATCATCATTTACAAGAGTTTGCACAGATGAAGATAATGAAGCTGTAGAAGCACTCTGTTTAGAATGCTTTTTCTTTCCTTGTGATGTCCTTCCCTTTCTGAAACTCTTATCTTCAGCGCTACTTTCAGGTGTAGGGGATCTACTTTGCTTCATGCTTTCAAACATCTTCTCAACATCATTAACAATCGCTATGCATTCCATTGTAGACATTGTATCGCCACTAGTAACCGATTGTTCCAATTGAGTAAGCAAGGTATTTACGAATTGTTTGTAGTTGTTAACCATGACAGCGTCTAGCTGTGATTCTTTGATGCTTATTTGGGCATTAATAACCATATTTTCAAGCTCGCATCCAATTATGACTAGCTTGGCTCTTGAGTAGCCGACACTAACATCTCTGTGAAGCTGCTCCCTTAATTTAGTCAACCGCAAAACTAGTTCAGTTAAAATAGTCCCTGAATCTGAAATCAGCTGCACCGGTGTCAACATCTTTGACCTGTTGATTGAGAGTAGTATGTTTTCAGCTTCGTTGCTCAATTGGTCGTGTAACTCAAGTGAAATACTTAGCACTCTTTTAGAAAGTTGTAGTTTGATAGCATCGTCTTTCTTCACTACGTCGCTTTGTTCCATATTGAGCCGATAATCCAAAGTAGTAAACTCCCAACCATGTAGCTTCAACTCTATACGCTCTAAATCTCTCAAGCATGTAAGTGAATCAATGCACCATTGTTTTATTTTGACATCTGGGATTTCTTCTATGAATGCTAGAAGCTGGTTTGAGAGTTCGATCTCTCTATTGAGGTCTTCTGCATGGAGTAAGTCCATCAAAGGATCTGAAAACGGAGCCAATGTTGTCTCAGACATCTTCAAATGCACCCTGTACTTCAAAAGAATGTGTCTTTGTTAGCTTTCCATTCATCCATACGGTAAATTTTTCCTCTGTTTTGAGGAAAAAGTGAATTTGACAACACTATTGATTATAAAGGAAAGATGGGTCAGGTAGAAGAAGAGAAGCCAATTACGGACAAGAAGCACGCTGTAGAGGTATCCGAGGCAAAGGAGCAACCAGCTAAGAAAAAGAGAAGACAATCTAGAAGAAAATACGATGATATTGTGCCTGCTGAAGATGGCGATAGTGAAGACGACAAAGAAGAAGCAGATGTTGACGATGATAAGCTAGTTGTTGAAGATGATGTTGAAGATGACCTTGTGGAAATTGACACAACAAACATTATTACTTCTGGCAGAAGGACCAGGGGTAAGGTTGTAGACTACAGCAAGGTTGAAGCTGAGTTGGCAAAGGAATCCAAAAAGGAGAAGGAAGACGAAGAAGAAGAAGAAGATGATGCTGACTTTGAAGAGAAGACAGAAGCAAAGCCGTCTGAATGAATTCTTGATTGTTTACACGTTTTAGTATAATTATTTTTGTGTCTATGTTATATTTATATATAAAAGAGTTTGAAAGAAAGAAAAGATATAGGTTACTAAGCCAAGTGGAATGATATACAACTTTATTTAACAGCAGTTTGAGTTTTTACTGACTTTTTTATCCTTTGGAGCAGGGGTCAACGTAATTGTCTTACCGTTTAAATTGTTGCCCTGGTTGTTATCGCCTTCAATGTCAAACTTCTTCTTGGACACCATTTCGTGGATGTTTTGCACAAGCTGTTGGAAGGTGAAATCAACGTTTTCAGCATTGAAAGCAGACGTTTCAGTGAAAAGTAAGTTGTGTTCAGTGGCAAAATTTTGGGCTTCTTCAGTTGGGACCTGTCTCAAGTGGTCTAAATCAGACTTGTTACCAACGAGTGCTATCACGATGTTGTCATCAGCGTTTTCTTCCATTTCCTTGAGCCATCTGGAAACACTTTCGTACGTCTCCGCCTTGGTAATATCGTAAACGACTAATGCACCAACGGCACCTCTGTAGTACGCAGTTGTTATGGCCCTGTATCTTTCCTGACCAGCAGTATCCCAAATTTGAGTTTTTACTTTGGTGCCTTCGATGTCAAGTGTTCTTGTTGCAAATTCAACCCCAATAGTGGCCTTAGAGTCTGGATTGAATTCGTTTCTAGTAAATCTTGAAAGAAGGTTTGTTTTACCAACACTAGAGTCTCCAATCAAAACTATTTTGAAGAGATATTCGTAATCGTAACCATAGTCATCTGCAGTATTTGCCATTGTCCCCTTGCGTCCCTTGTTATAAAGCAAAGTTCAATTCAACACTGCAAATGTCGTTGTTGATTTTTTTGCATCTTCATTTCACCATTTTTATTGTGAGAGCGCAAAATCTGAAAGGAGTAAACTAATGATCTTGAATTCAGATGTGTTGGAGACCGATGAAGTCGGTAATCGTAATATCCAGTGATCATAAGCACACCAGGACCAACATATGTAAATCTGGAATCATAAAACCGACAATTTTTACCTAGAAAAAAGAAAAATTCGGCACTTATCAATGGCTGCATTTGCTTTGAGTTGTTTGAATTGAACACGATTGTCCTCACTAGTCAAATGATAAAATTATGGAAGATAATTCTATTTTGTTCTGAGCAGAAACATGTTTCTTCTCCTTTGCTCGGAAGTAGAATTGCTTGCAATCCTGTTTTGATGTTACTTTTAAGTTCAGTGGGCAAAACCACATGGAGTCAACCACTATACTAATAAGGCCCTTAAATCAGAGCATAACTAATAGATCGTTTTTAACACTTTGTAACTTCCATATTGTATATTACCTTCTTTTCTCTTGCTTATGTATACCTCAAACTCATTCTACCTTGTATCGGCGTACAACACTAAAAACCCATCTCTGTAACAACGAAGTCACTTTGGGTTGGTTTCACCTAAAATGTTTGGTGCTTATCTCATCTGAGACTAAACATATCAATTTTTTCTTTCTTTTCAATCAAGTGTTCATCTTAAAGCTCAATCACCATCTTAGTAGCTAAGCTTCAATAAACAGAGTTTATTAACATGTAGATACTAGGGTATAAGTGAATCATAACGCTTTCATTTTTAATATTCGTTTTTTCAAATAAACTTTATTTGTTACAGAAAACTTGTGTGTCTTCTGTTCGTTTGTATCTTTGCTGAAAAACCAGTAGCGCACCACACTCCCATATACTTTGAACGGATATCCAATTATCACAAGATGATAGCTGGTTCAGCTTAATAACGTTTGTATGACAACTTAACTAAAAGTTAACGTTTATTCAACTGACCAAATATGCATGTTTTGATATTCAAAGAAGACCATGCATGACTATTCTAAGACTCCATCACCTCTTTCAACAGTTTTTTATCCCCGATAACCGTATCACAGCACTCATCTCCATTTTGGTAAGTTTCAAAGATGAAATGCTCATTCATCTATACTGAAATTCTCTTCAGACAACGCGTCGCCACTTCACGAAAATTCCGATGGAAGCTACCAGTTGCTGACAAGACGTTTATTTTGTTTGGTAGCTACAAGTGCAGCAGTTATAAGTTATGAGTGATATCAGTATTGATGCCACGTCTTTCAAAAGAAGACTGAATCACTTGCAAAAGGCACTGACATCTCTTGACGAATTTAAACACGTGAATGGTCTATTGATTGTTGTTGGTTCATCTGACGACTCGAATCCATATCAGAAATCGACTGTTTTGCACACTTGGCTGCTTGGATATGAGTTTCCAGCTACGGCCATTTATATCACGAAGTCAAAAATCATCTTTGTTACCTCCATCTCAAAAGCCAGATATTTACAACCGCTAACGTCTAATGGCAACTTCGTCATTCTAACAAGAACAAAAGATGCAGAACACAACAAGAACCAATTTGTTGAGTTCTTTAAGCAAATTAACGAATCAACGACTCCAGAAAATAAGACCATTGGTGTCATTTCAAAGGATAAGTACCAGGGTAAGTTTATGTTGGAATGGAATCCATTATGGGAACAGGAGTCAAAGCAATTCAACGCCCTAGACGTAGCTCAGGGTGTTTCAATTGCACTCGAATTGAAAGACGAAGAAGAACAAAAGAATTTGAGAATTTCATCTAGGGCTTCTGTCAATTTGATGTCATATTTCTTTGACGAAATGTCTACTATTGTCGATCAAGACAAAAACGTATCGAATGCAAAACTAGCCGATAAAATTGAAAACAAAATTGATGATACCAAATTTTTCAGTTCAATGGAGGATTCAAAATCGATGAAGAAGCTTGGCAAGGACTTCGATATCAATAACTTAGATTGGTCTTACAAGCCAATTGTGCAGTCGAATGGTAAATATGAATTGAAATTTTCTGTCGAACCCTCCAATGATAAATTATCTGGACCTGTCATCATGGCTTCTCTAGGTATGCGTTACAAAAGTTATTGTTCTAATGTTTCAAGAACATATCTCATTCAACCTACAAAGGAAATGGAACGAAATTACGAATTTCTTGTCAAACTTCAACAGTTCCTTTTGTCTCAGTTAAAAGACGGCATCACTTCGAAAACTTTGTATTCAAAGGCTAATGAGTTTATTGAAAAAGAAAGGCCTGACTTGAAAGCAAATTTTGTTAAAAACATTGGTTCACTGATTGGTATTGATTTCAGAGATTCTCAAAGTGTTATTAATGTCAAAAATGAACGTGTTATCCACGAGAGTTGCGTAGTAAACTTAGTATTAGGTTTCCAAAACTTGAATGATGAAAAACAAGGTCAATACGGCTTGATGCTTGCAGACACCATCAGAGTTACTGGCTCAGAGCCTATTTTATTAACCGACTTCATGAAACTCAAGAAAGACATTACCTTTTACTTTGATGAAGAAGATGATGATAAGAATAAAATTAAAACTGAAGCAAAGGTAAAACAGGAAGTGAAAAAGGAAAAAACTACTGATTCAAAATTATCAACAACAGCTAACACTAGAGTTATGAAAGCAAAATTACGTGCTGAACAAAAGAACTCTGAGGAGGATCAATCTCAAATTCAAAAAGAAATTCAAATTGAACTTCATTCAAAACGCCAGAGAGAAGGTTTGGAAAGGTTTAATCCTTCTGATGCAAAAGAGGGTTCTGAGCAACGTGCTGTTTTCAAAAGATATGAATCTTATGTAAGAGAATCCCAAATTCCAAGCAATGTCAAAGATTTGAAAATTCATATTGATTCAAAAAATCAAACTATTATCTTGCCAATTATGGGTAGGCCAGTTCCATTCCATATCAATTCTTACAAAAATGGCTCCAAAACTGAAGAAGGAGAATGGACACATTTGAGACTAAATTTTAACTCACCAGGTGCCATTGGTGCAAGAAAAGAAGATTTGCCATATGAACCTGGTGATGATAAACAATTCGTTAGATCTTTAACTTTTAGATCCAAGGATGGGGCTAGAATGAGTGAAGTCCTCAAAAAGATTACAGAAATGAAGAAGACAGCAGTCAAAAGGGAAGCTGATAAAAAGGAGCGTGCCGATATTGTTACCCAGGCCAATTTGGTTGAAGTTAGTAGACCAAGACGTTTAGATAATGTATTCGTTAGACCAACACCTGAGACTAAGCGTTATCCTGGCCATGTTACCATTCACCAAAATGGTATAAGATATCAATCAATTGTCAGAAATGACCAACGTGTTGACATACTTTTCTCTAATATCAAGCATCTTTTCTTCCAACCATCAAAAGGTGAACTTCTTGTTTTAATCCACTGTCATTTAAAAACTCCAATCATGATTGGTAAGAAAAAGACTTATGATTTTCAACTATATAGAGAAGCATCTGATATGGCAGTTGATGAAACCGGCAATAGAAAGAGAAAATACAGGTATGGTGATGAAGATGAATTAGAGCAAGAGCAGGAAGAAAGAAGAAGACGTGCGTTACTCGACAAAGAATTCAAGGCTTTTGCAGAACATATTGCAGATGCATCAAGAGGACAGATTGATTTAGATATTCCGTTTAGAGAATTAGGTTTTCAAGGTGTTCCATCAAGATCTTCTGTTACTTGTCTTCCTTCAAGAGATTGCCTTATTCAATTAGTTGACTTACCGTTTTTGGTAGTCACATTAGAGGAAGTTGAAATTGCCCATTTAGAACGTGTTCAATTTGGATTGAAAAACTTTGATTTGGTATTTGTTTTCAAAGATTTTTCTAGAACAGTTTCTCAAATATCTACTATTCCAATGGAATCCCTAGAAGATGTTAAAGCTTGGCTAACCGACGTAGATATTCCATATTCCGAAGGTCCAGTCAATTTGAATTGGCCAACAATTATGAAAACAATTAATGCTGATCCATATCAATTTTTCAAAGATGGAGGATGGAATTTTCTTACAGGTGATGGTGATGATTCCGGCATTGAGAGCGAAGAACCTGAGTCCGATTTTGATCCAACGGATGATGATCCCGAAGACGAAGAAGACTACTCCGAAGAAGAAGTTTCAGATGGCAGTGATTTCGGCGAGGATGATGACGATGAATCAATTGCTGACAGTGATAACGCCAGTGAAGAAGAGTTTAGTGAATGATTCTATTTTACAACGCCACTAAGTTTTCATATTTTTCAATTATAATGATTTACAATCTTTAACGCTTGCCTTACTTTATTACTTTATACTTTCAAAATATTTTATATCTGTTATTATTATTTGTTTTATTTTATAATAAAGCTTAATTTTGGTTAAAGCTTTTTTGATTTTTTCAATATTATACAACGTTAAAATATAAATAGTTAATCATTTCAGTTTAATCCTAATTTTTGGCCTTTTTACATTATTTGAACCATCATTTGAAGCTTGGCTATCCTCAGTTTCATCTTCTTTTGTGTTCATTGAAACAATTTCTTTCTTCGGTAAAAGCTTGGAACCGACCTTCTTGGGCTCGCTCTCGGTTGAGAAAGTATCCCCTACCTTGTTTATTAAGGCTACTTCACTCTGCTTAACGGGTTCCGGACTATTATCGCTTTTTAAGTCTACGATAGTCTGCGATTTAGATGGTCTGGTAACGAATTTTCCATTGTTGCTTTTATGATGATCTGTTTTAGTGTTTTCTTTCACAGATAGATTATTGGCCGTTACTGTGGTACCTATGATCGCATTGTTATCACCATATTTTGTGGTTTTCTCTTTTAATAGCTGCCCATTTGCATCAGAGTCCTTTTTTTCTTTGCTTTTCTTTAAATGTGCTCTCCAGCTTTCCTGATTGATTTTAAGAGTTACTTCCAAAGTTTTTTCTCTAGCTTGAACTTCCTCAGCAGTTACATCAGTACGAATTCTGTTGGATGTAAGAACATTCCTTAGTCCCCCAAATCTATCATCTGTACAAAGCTCGACAGATTTTCTATTGATATTTAGTCTAACATATCTTAATGGTTTATGATGCTCATTTCTGATAATCTGCTTTGTGACTCTTCTGTTTTGTAGTATTGACTTAAATTTTTCAGAGTTGATTCTAATTTGGATAACTAGTTCGTTTCCTCCTTTCCTGATTTTGACCAAATCCATCTCCTTTGGTTGCTTTTTTGAGACATTAGCAGATGCTGAAGATGTCAAAGGTAAGTTTTTAACTGGTGCAGTTGAGTTCGGAATATTAGATGTGATGGGATTCTTTTCTGGAGCTCTTTTCTGAGAAGTGAAGATGTTCTTTTTGCTAGTAGACCTCTGTTGTACCGTATTCTCCTTTTCATGTTTCAGGGCTTTCAATTTGATGTTAGGTAATTGAATCTTGAACCTGCTTTCTCTTCTAATGCATAAAACAAAGCTTGCAGTTTCAGGAGCCTTTTCCATGTGTTTGGAGGGATCGGTTTTCGACATTATTGAACTCTTTGCTTCAATCAAATTTTCTTTATTTTCAGCATCCTCTTTTGTATTAATTTCTTTGGCTGGTTTCTTTACTTTCTCGTCAAATGAATGAAGTTCCCTGTTAACCTCCAAATTGGGGATTACTTTAGCTTTAACTTTAACGACTAGCTTTTTATCCATAGGTCTATTGATGGAGATCTTGAAGTAGTCTCTAGGCTCAAAAAATATAGTAGCAATATCGAACAAGTTTCTTTTCATGTTAATGTTAGCTAGGCATGAGTGAATACCTTTCCAGATAAATTTTTGCAAACCTTTACCAAAGCTGAAATTATGCCTCAGTTTTTCAACAGCATCTTTAATAGTTTTCTTGGCCAAATCGTCATTGTTAAGTCTTGATAAAGCAATGGAAGACCCCCCTGTCTCTACTCTTATGAGATCAGTGCCATTATTTTTTAGCTTCGAGTCGTTCCCAATATCTGGTAAAAACTCATGATCGTCAATTCCAATACTATCTCCTAATAAACCAATGATACCAATAACAGAAACAAGCCTTGTATTCAATTCATATTTAACGTAGTTTGACTCGTCCATAGTCATCGTCATGAAATAGTAGGAAAGAATTTCATTGTTTCTCAACCCGCCGAGTAACAGCAATCCTTCCAATGCAACAATTCTGACACTATCATCATATGGCTTTTGCGTATATGGCAACAGATTAAAAAATGTCACTTCTGTCAGACCGGCACGAGCCAACCTGATTTTTTGTTCCAAAACAGTTTTAGTTACAACATTTCGATAAGAGGACGTCCAACGATCCATTTTTTCACAACGGTTGAGTTCGTGAATTGCGTCTGTGATGAATCTATCATTGTCATCCTTTATTTCTGTTACAACCTTTTTCTGATTTTCATTCTCATTGGAAGCAGCTAATGCATTCACATTATCAATGAATCTGTTACTGATAATAACGTGTGTTATGACTGCTCTTATGAGGTCACAAACATAAAATGAATCATCGAAAGGATTTCCTTCATTATCGTTATACTTTAACAAGCCCAAAACAATCTTTTTGATTTCAATTGGTGCATCTCCATCTTTGTTTTTGATTGACATAAATGCTTCGACAAACGCCTTTTGGATATACAAGGCAGTGAAATCTGAAAAATTGTTAGCTTTGGGAATGTATTCCCTCCAGTCCAATTCATCGTAGGTAGAAATCTTGATTTCATTTGAGTAGCAAAATAAATATTTAAATGCTCTTAATAAATATCTCATACCTATATGATCATTCTCAATTTTAGAGATATTAGCTAATGCTCTGGCAGCTTCTACTCTGACTCCATAATAATATCTTTTATCAAGTAGTGTCCTAAGCAACAATTTAGCAGAATGAATTGTTGGGTTATTTTGTGTCGCATAATGTCTCACGGCCTGATAATGAGCTTCAACATCGCGATCTTGTCTTAACTGAGATTCGAACATTTGATCACTCAAATTAATTGACAAATCACATATCCATTCTGAATCAGCATCAAATCTAAGCCACTCAAAAGCGTCTAGTTCAAAATCTTCTGCATTTTGTGGTTCATCTTCTCGCAAGCCCCAATTTTGAATATCGGATGTGCTCATTAAGATATCACCAAATTTGTTAATCTTGTGTTCTTCATCATCTTTATCTTTTTTCTTTTTCTTATCTTTTTCTTCTTCCTCAAACCCTTCCTCTGAACCATCCTTCTTTTTTCTTCGTCTGTACTTAGTATTATATTGAATATCCATTTTTGAAAGTGGGTTATTTATATTCATAATATGCTCGTATGGTGATCCATCCGTTTCGTGAATCCTAACAGTGACAGGTCCAACGAATACATGCTGGGGATCAAAATCATCAGTTTCTGTCAAATACCAGTTTGCCTCATCAATAAACCTCATGATCTTGTAATTTTTTGAAGCCTCTTTTATATGTGAACCAAGAAGAAAATCCTTTTCATCTTCGGTGTATCCTTTTTTGTTGAAAATCGATCGCTGTGTCTGTGAAATGGACATCTCAATAAACATCCTCTTTTTGTTAAACTTCTGTATCACTCTAAACGTAGGAACACCTGGGTTATGAATCCAATTCTGAAAAAATGCTTCTAGTCTACTATGTGCTATTTTTTCACATAGTTTCTGGAAGTGAGAGGTAGATAAACAGTTACCATTAGTTAAATCATTAGACATTGCTTGAAGAAAAATCTTTGGAATCACACGATATAGGCCAAACGATTTGTCCGTCTTTGTCATCCTCTTATCAAGGATGAAAAGAACCAATGGCGATTTAGTCCTAATTAACTCAAGATCCTGACTGCTATTAACAGGAAATCTGAAAGCCTGGTTTGATAGTGGTCGCTGAGCAACATCAATTTCACAAAGTAGTTCGGTTCTTTTCTTGATTGAAAATTTATGGTGGTTTATTCCAAAAAGTTTCTTTAAAAACATCATGGACATGAATTGTGCAATACCAATTGTACACCAAAGATCATTAAGAGTTTTAGGTAAAACGTTGATGCCAGAATATTGCTCAGACAATGCATTAGTTAAAACTTCTGTGGTGTAGCTTATTGGCTCTATTAGATCAGGAGAATATAACAATCTAGAGGAGGCAATGGTCATACCTGCAAACGAACATGTCTCTGCAGGAAAATCATCCAGAAATAGTAAAGTGTAACTGTTGAAAGGGAAAGAACTAAATTCCTTTGAAAAAAAGTCGAAAACTCTGTATAAAAATGCAGTAGAGTTTAAAACATCGTCTTTTTGACCAGGGAGAAAATAGAACATTGTTGGAACCTTATTGGAGCTCGATGTATCATATGCAGCTGCATCATTACCCTCAGTAGCAGTAGCTTGTCCATTTTGTGGCAATGCAGTTGTTAATTCATCAGAGCCTGATTTTAGATCTAGCATCGGCGTTTTCTCAAAAGCACCAACAGCAAAACCTAAATGATGAGCACAGACAGGATTGAAGAATTGAAAATTAATAACTTTCTTACTGACATCTAATGAGTGAGGCAGTTCTCTGGAGCTGACTAAATCAGGAATTGCAACAACTAACTCTGTTTTGAGTTCATTTTCTTCCTCTTCTTCTTCCTCCTCTTCAGCATGACGTATTTTCTCACTTTCTTTTTCCGTGGGTTTTCCATTATCGTTAATGCCATCCTTTATATCAGGAGCTTCATCTTCGTCCATCTGCTCTAGTGCTAGTCTCCTTAGTTCCCTTTCCGCCGCTTTTGTTCCAATCAGTTTGGAATATCCAATATCATCCAAGGACTTTGGAATGACGATGTTGATATCCCAAGCAGGCTTCTCGTAAAAGTTATCAATACATGGTACCCACGAACTAGCACTGCAGCCAATATCATTATTATACGTGTAACAATACCATCGATTTTTAGGTATATTTGATAACTTACCACCGTGAAACAAAACACCATTTTTACAGTTTTTCACTGTGTAATTGATTTTGATATTCAATGGAGTATATGTTTTTTCTACACTACCTGTATTGATAGTTTGCGGTGTATTATTGATAGACTTGCTAATAGCCGGGGAGGCCTTCAAATTTGATGTTTGTAACCGCAACTTAATACTCTCGGGAATGGTGATAGTGAGTTCTGAGGTGCACTCTGGAAAGGCAAATGATGGTTCATCAGTATTATTTTGATCTGAAAATAATGGATAATATTTGGCACGCAACATATGATGCTGACTTATTCCTAAATTGTTAGAATTAACATCAAAATACGGATCATACTGATAATTATCCAAAACTGGGTTCTCTTGATCGTTCATATATTCTTCATTTTGCAAGAAATCATCGTATCGAAATTCTGCCCGACGTTGATTCACAATAACGGAGCTAATTTGAATTCCTTTGCAATCCAATTTTACTTGCTTCAACGATGCATCCAAAGGAAAAATGGTCAATTCAGTCTCTCCTATAAGAAACTGCTGCTCCAAGTCTACATCAACTGTAACCTTTTGATAACTGACACGAAATTTCTGAAATGGTATTACATCTGCTTCATGCTTGCTGCTGTGCTGCTTCTTTGGCGTTCTATGCGAAATATTGGGTGTATTTTTAGATGCTACAGAAGCCGTATCAAGAAAGGACATGTTATCCCTATTCCTTTCAAATTGTAATGTCTTAAGTGTTGTCATACACCACGATTCTCGAAAGGCGTAAACAATTTTTATGTGTTGAAACATATTACACCACGACGTTCTATTTTTTGCATGCATTGCTCAGCACTTCTGTTTACTATGATATCTGTATTGCATCTTTACACAAAATCTTTTTAAAACAGCAACAAAGCTCTTTTATCAAAAAGTAAGTTGTGACAATATTTTAGGAGTTTAATGGAATAAATTTGACATCAAAGGCAAATCTCGAAAAAGGAACAAATAATATGCTTCAATCATTATTTTAAACCAACACCTTGTTCGACATGATCAAACAGCTAGTAGGGTTTCTAAAACAGTTTGGCTGTTTAGTCTCATAGTCTTTAAAATAAAACATTTTGTGAAGTAATCAAATTTATTGGTACAAGTTTTCCTATGAAAGCTTAATCTTCTTCACAGTTAACTTTATGTATACCGAACTATTGGACTGCAAAAAGCACAAAAGACAATAAATAAAAGTCGTTGCATTTAATTGTTGTTTAAGGCTGAATGATATTAAACCTCATATACTGATGCAACGGCTTTTCTAAAAGAATTTGCAAAAGTTTTTTGTCATGCCAGCACCAGATCAAAAAAGGGGTTAATACGTTGATAAGGATATTGGGCTTTATTTAAAGTGATTTAGTTTGTATCTAAAAGAAGATAGGGCTGGTAGTGTTGAATACATCCACTTCTTTTCAACTATTTCGAAAGAAGATGAGTAGCTAAAATAATGCTTGTCATTCCATTAAGTAAAGGATTTCACGTTGACAAATGTATAATATGCAAATATTTATAGCAGAAAATCTTATTTAGACACTCTAATGCCTGCAAGCTTTAACACAACAGATATGGCAATTTCATTAAAGATAGATCCTCCATAGTTAGCTTACGTAATATTACAATACATGGCTCTCGCGGGGATATATATAGTTTGGACGAGAAAGAACAACTAGGCTGATTTATAATTGTATTAAATTAGCCCAGAAGAGAGACTCAGCATGTCTAAAAAGGATGATCTTTATGAGAAGATTCATCTGAAGGAGCTAGAGTTGTACAATTGTGTGTCATTGTTGGAAAACAACTCAAATCTTGGTGTGCAGTACCATATATGTCAACGCGTACAGCAATACCCAATTATGGAACTTCGGTTCTATGCACCACAATTTCTCCAATTATTAATCACTGTGGATACCCAAAGTATGGCATTGGAAGAAATGATCAAGAAATTGTGTTCCAGAGACCCCCATTTTGCGCTTATGACATTTTGGCACTTACAGGCATTGTTGCAAGATCTGTCTGCGGAACCAGAAAGCATTGGCTTCCAAACTTGTAAAAAGTTGATTAATGAGCTACAGTATGACTATTTTAACTATTCGACAAGCCAGCGTACTTCGACATCCCCAATAATTTCAGCAACTGGAGTTGTGAAGACAGAACTAGGGTCTAAATTTCAGCCTAATATTGTGCCTTCACTAGTGTTGGCCACCTCATTAATGGCAGGTGTGACTGTTCCCGAAGCTACAAAATACGTGTCTCCAATTGTCAAACTTCAAGGAAAGCAAATAAAAGCTGTCGTTTTTGAAGTATTGAAAGACGTGCAACGAAATCTAACAGAAAATCTAACGAAGAAAAACACCATGAATAATGCTTTACTAAGTGGCAAATCAAGCAGTAAAAACCTTACTGATATGGAGTCACCTAAACGCCCAAGATCAGTGACGCTTACCAGAAGTGTTTCAAGTTCAGATCAAACTTCAGATGCTAACGTCGATACTCAAATGAGAAAATCTTATGAAGTCAAAGCAAGATCATCAACAAATGATCCCTATCTAACATTACCCAAAAAAACGAGAGTATCAGCACTAAGCAAATTGACAAAGACTCATTCTTCAAGTGCATTGAACAAAACTAATTTTAGTCATCTTAAAGAAGAGCATCCTGATTATACACATTCAATGCCTGATTTACATGGTTCTTTGCATGATGATTTTAGGGACTCACCTTCCATAACGCTGGACTTATCAACCAGCTATTCATCTGATACGTCTACTAGGACTTCCGCAGAGTTCAGAGATAGCTTTGATATCCTTTCTTTAAATGATCAACAGCATACAACTAGTAACAATATTAAATCTCAACAGCATGTCAATTTGACAAAGGAGCAGCAAATTAAACTTCTAAAATCTAATTATTTCAAAAATGAAACCCAATTTGTGATTGCACTTCAAAATATATCCATTAGATTGTCAAAAGTGCCAAAAGAAGCTAGGTTATCTACTCTAAAGGCTGAGCTTTCAGTTCTAAATAATGATTTACCATGTGAAATAGATATACCAATGCTGCTACCAAAGAGTAAAAAGGGGAAGTTGCACAAAGTTTGCAATATCGCAATCAATGAATCAGCTGTTTTGAACTCTGCAGAGAGAGTCCCGTATTTACTCTTAATTGAATATCTTTCTGATGCTGTGGACTTTGATCCATCAGTGCCTCATAATAAAAAGATTTTACGCAACATTGAGGAAGCAGGTGATTTTGGAACTTCTAAAAAAAATAAGTATAAGTTTGATTTATCTTTCAAATCAGAAAATCATAAGGATAACAACATCCCATTACCATCTTCCGATAAGAATAGTGATTTGGAGAAAGATTATATCGAATCTGATCTAGCTGACGTTTCTGTGGTGAAATTGACCAATAAACTAACAAACGCAAAAGTAAACGATGGTTCAAATTCCTTAGCTGCAGCTTACGTTAATGACAATAGTGAACATATTGCAGGACAATTAAGAATTGCATCTATTATGTTGCAGCAGCTTCAATCTTCTAACTCACCAATTCCTGCTGACCAAGCAACTGCTCTGAAGCAGCGTATTATTGATTCAATGAATGTCAAACAAAAAGAATTTGCACACAAATCAACAGAAGAGGTTACAGAACAAGCCGGTGAAAGAAAATTAAAAAATGACATGAAAGTCGCAGGTCTCTCTTATCTTGGTGAAGATTGGCATTCGAAAAAGGAGAGAATTAGGAAAGAAAGTCCTTACGGTCATCTTGAAAACTGGGATTTGTTTTCCATGATTGCCAAGACCGGTGACGATTTAGCTCAAGAAGCCTTTGCTTGCCAATTGATTCAACTAATGGCTAATATCTGGTATCAAGATAAAGTGAAAGTTTGGGTTAAAAAAATGAAAATTTTAGTTACATCAATTTCCACAGGGTTAGTAGAAACGATCACCAATGCGGTTTCAGTTCATTCCATAAAAAAAGCACTGGAACAGCACAAGCTTAGCCAAGGTGAGGTACCAATAGGAATAACTCTGAAAGATCATTTCAAGCTTCTGTTTGGGGAGGAAACAAGTGAAAAATATCAACGTGCCCAGGAAAACTTTGCAAAGTCATTATCTGCATATTCAATTATTTGTTATATATTACAAATCAAGGATAGACATAATGGTAATATTATGTTTGATTCGGAGGGCCATATTGTGCATATTGACTTTGGATTTTTACTCTCGAACTCACCTGGCTCCATAGGATTTGAAGCCGCTCCATTCAAACTTACCCAAGAATATGTTGATATTCTCGGGGGCACAAGTTCATATTATTTTAAATACTTTGTTCAGCTAACAAAAGATGCCTTCAAATCTCTTAGACACCATGCTGACGTTATCGTTGATATGGTTGAATTAATGCAAAAAGATTCTTCTTTACCTTGCTTTATGCTTGGTGCAAATACAAGTATTAGACTAAAGCAGCGTTTTGAATTATCAATGTCAGATGAAGAAGCTGAGAATTTTATTGATGTTTTAATTAGCAAGAGTTTGAATTCTGCATACACAAAACTCTATGACCAGTTCCAATTGATGACTCAAGGTATTTACATTTAAACCCAAGCATATTTCTTTCTTCTTAGCGATATATACTCTAGTTATATAGTTGTTGCGACCGTTATATAGGATAAAAAATCAAAATAAATCAAATTTATAGTTTTTGTTGAAGGAGATATTTTCGTTATTGGCTTCAACGTGATAAAATAATGAGGTACTTGATGTTCTTCTCGATACAGTAAGATGGAGTGAATCATCATAATATAACACCTCAGGTTTTTCTTCTTCTAAGCTGAAATAGATTGGCAACCACGAATTAGACTGTGTTTGTTTTGATGTCCACATCTTTAACGGCTTTTTGGGTATATTATCAACTTCAATACCAGGAAAAAGAATTGCTCTAAAATAACCACAAAATCCATGAAACTGCCCTGAAGTATACATCTTAAGAGTGCTTTTGTAAGTTTTACTGTAACACTGGTCTATGCGGCCGTAATAATCAAACTTCCATACTAGTTGTGGTTTTCTAATAAGCAAACGATATTCAGGAATCATTGGAACATATATTCCTGATTTTTGGTCTCTTGATAACTGCCATAACCAAGGAGAATGAACAGGTGCAAGATAGCACTCAAGCGACTGAGGTATCCAAATACAATGTGATTTGTTCTGATGGGCCACTAATGAATCTAGTACTTCTGGCATAAGCTCATTACAACCAAAAGAGCCAATCAATTCCGAAAATACCAAATGGAAACCTGAAAATGCATTTTTTTCATCCATCGGACATGAACCTGTCCAATAGTTTAACGATCTTGGTTTCCATGTTCTGATATCATCGCAGTAAAGTGATACTTTCCCATTCCAATCTTTCAAATTTTTGTATTCAAGAAAAGGCATTACTGCCATGTTTTTTTCAACTGCAACTATGTTAAACTTGGAGTGCTCCAAGTTCAAAAACTTTATAGCTTGAAAAAACTCATCTATAAGTGGGCCTCTTCCAGGGCCTACACATATAACTTCAAGAATTCCTAAGTTTTTGGATACCACATCAGCTTTGAGTTTGATCAAAGCGCTCAATATAGCATTCCCGTATTTTTTGTATTTGTATTTATCATTTTCAAAAACCTCGTAGCTGCTACCAGATAGATTTCGGACAGTGGGCTCTAGGGGTGACTGTAAAATAAATTTTGAATCTAAGAGCGTTTTTGGTGTGATACTGGTATGCGATAACTGGTTTCTGAGATTCAACGATATCTCATCTAAAAGAGGAGGTGAGCTAACAACATTTACTTGATGTTTTTTGATGAATTCAAGTTCCTCTTCTGTCTCGTAAACTAAAAAAGGGTGTTGCAAGCATTTCAGTTGGTGTAAAAATGAGAAGAATGAAATGAAAAATGTGCTGCTAGGGTGACTAATATCTGAAATTGCATGAACATATCTAATGTTTTCATAGGCCCATAACTTGGAGCATTGTGAAGAGAGCACACCTGTCAACATCAAACAGAGCGATATTCTGGGATTGCTTTTCAAAGATAATTTTATATTAGTCCACTCTACCCAATTTGCTAAATCATCACCATTAGTAATCAAGTTAGGCACGCTCCACTTCAACGAAAATGACATCGTTGGATATTTGCTGAGTAGATTTCGTATCATGGAACAAATTCTAGAATCATAGCAAGAGGCCTCTAAAATAATTTCTTGAATACTTAAGTACAGAACGTAATTGGTCTCGCTCTCAAGCTTTTTTGTGAGCCCTTCAATGTCCAGACCAGTTGGTACTTTCAAGATAGGGATATAGGTAACTTTGTTATGTCCATAAGGTTTTATGTTAACATTGTTTAAGGTGATAGGTTGTGCAATTTTGGACTTCAAAAGTCGAGATTCGTACTCCCGGATACAAAGAGAGATCAGCAATGGCATAGATACATTTGCCACATCTCCAACGCACTCTGTATCTCTTAATTGACGTGCCAACGGTAATACATCGTTCATTACGTAATCACAGTTTGAAAAAAATCATAAATGGGAAAACTGTCAAAGTTGAGGATTTGTGTATTTTAGACATCAACAACGTTGAGGTAGAGTCATGTCAAGCCAGCCATATTCGACACAGCAGCCGTCAATCCCGTTGAAGAGGACTACCATGCCGCTTGCTCAGGCAGACAGAGACCGCATTTACACTTTCAGAAATAAGTATTATTACTCACCAAGGTACGAGGATGACAACTTTGAATACCGTCATGTTGCACTACCTAGAGAAATGCTAAAGATTATCCCTCACGACTTCTTTTGCGAAAGCGGAACGTTTAAGATCTTGTGTGAAGAGGAGTGGAGAACAGATTTGGGTATTACACAGTCATTAGGTTGGGTGCACTACGCCTGCCATGCTCCAGAGCCTCACATTTTACTTTTCAGAAAGGTGAAGAATTAGGTTCTCCTAATTTAGATCTTTTGCTCTAGTTTATAAAAGTGCTGACAGTCAAGAAGTGGATAGTAAGACCAAAAGAAGGGTACCTTTCATTTCTCTAGACAATTAATTCTCTAGCATCTCACGTTTTACACGCATACCCATCAGCATGAATCTTGCAGCTCTTCTCCCCTGTTGTATTTGATATCTATACCTCTCTCTTTCTATATATATAAGAACAAAAATACTGTATAACTTAAAACGAAACTTCCTTAGTTCCATGAGTGAAGACATGATGTGGCACGCGTGTGGCGCATTGCATCCATACTTACTCGAAACACGTAAAAAGAAGTTAAAAATGAGCATCAAATACAACATCTATTGCTAGAATTACAGAGTCAGATCAGCCAAATGAATATAAATTCACACTCGGAGAAGCTTGTAAACATAATAGATGTTCTTTTGAGCCAGCCTTCAGTTACAGAGGAACAGTCAAAGACGTCCGGGGCCTCATTTCTCAGTTACATTTTGCCTGCGTACTCTAAGAGAATACTGAAAAACGCCAGTGTAAGCGATATAGAGACCTTGGCAAAGATATTTCAAGTGATTAGTCGACTCTACGTCGAACAACCACGGGCTCTGGAAAAATCTAATAATCATATTGTCATTGTTGACGCGTTAATACCCTTCTTCAATAGAGTGAAATTTCCTACAAAGATAGTAGAACAGTCAGTTCAGTGCTTAACATCAGTGATCCATAGCTACTCACAAGTTGCAGATTTACGAACTAAGCGGTACTTGTCACAACAGAAGAAAGTTTTGAACAAACATTTGGAATTCAATTTAACTAAGGTATTGAATTCATATACCAACTCAAATCAAGAGGCCAAAGAGTATGAGTCAATAACGCAGTTTGAAGATTTGAATAAAGCCAAAATAAGCGAACTTTCGAAAGCAATTCGGATATTATCGATATTTCTTGATCCCTTGACTTTTGAGGTTTTAACCGAGTATTCCACCTCCACATTTTTACTTGAAAGTAATTTGACAAAATGCTGGTTTTGTTTGAAAAGTTTAGTTGTCAATGACTCATTTCATTTAGAGGATCCAGAAACAGTTGAACTATATGACGAATTGCACGCTAAGTTACTTCAAATTACCACTAATTATTACTTCAATGACTCAAATCCAGAATTTACTCAATTGCAGCTAGTTATTCTTCAATGTAAATTTTTGCTCAACTGGTCTTTGCTGAGTTTGTTTCCTTCAACACACATAATTTTATCCGAATCCTTATTGAAAATCGTTATATCCCTAACAAAATCTGATAACCTTCAGTATTTCTGGTCTAATTTGAAACTAAATAATATTGATTTTGTCCATTCAGTATTAGAAAAAAAGCTGCATATTGATTTGAAGACAACAATATCATACATTTATACTGGAAAATGCAGATTAGTTTTAGAAAACCAATTACCGCAGAAGCTTTTCAAAATGTCAGAACGAAAATATGAATTTGAAGCATCTACATTATGGAGATCTAAAATTGAAAAACTCTGGTTTCCTCATACAATACTGAACTTTGATGCTAATCATGAATTTAACCGCACAACAACTGTGAAAGAGTATCTTGCTTATTGGAAAGGCTCCAAATCCTTGTTAGATCCTCTTTTTAGAATCAAGATATTGAACACAATGAACAAGTTATGTTGTAATATTGCTGGTCATTTGAATGATGATGCACTTTTTTGCTCGAACTGTGATCGAATTGTGGTTACTGAGCAGAATTTGACATCATTATCATCTAAAACCAGGCCATCAATTTTAGATAACGAAGAAATGAAATACTTGTATAATTTTTTTTTGGAAGAGTTTGTTTCTAAAATGGGTCAATTTGATGATGCTGATGGTAACCTAACAATAACAACGATTGGTACTTTGAAAAATTTTTTTGTTGAATTTAGAAACCCAGAACTAGGAGATATAATATGGAAATTCATGTTAAATTGCTTTTCAAACGTTTTCAGGGAAGTCAGATTATTGATTGTTCAAATCATCCCATTAACAATCTATTGTACTGAAGATGATCAGTATGACAACGATTTACAAACGATATTAGGTTTTATCCAAAGTATTATTCCAAATGAGTCCAATAATCATTTATTTGAAGGCTTAATTTTACTATTATCTGAATTGTTATCAATAAAATCAATTGATACTAGTTATCATTTATTGTTGTCTAAGCTCATTGAATTTATGAGTGATGCGGACGAGTTTCGAGTAGACATGGCGGTTATTCAATTAAGAAGAATTGCTAATAGCAAAGGAACATCGACTTGGAAAGTTATTGAGCCTTTTATTTCTCCTATTAGTGTTAAAGTTGCTGAGAATGTTACAACAAAGCCAAGTTTATTAAACAACCTGTGTATTTCACTAGGTATGCCAGAGTGGCTTTTTCTTGAGAAGACTTCTACTTATACAGTGCCCGTGCTATTCCATAAAATGAAAAATGCATCGTTAAACATAATGGTTGGAAAGTTAAAAAAAAATCATAATCAAAGAACAATCCAAAAAGTTAGGGATCTTGTGAACCAGGAGTTAATATGCGTAGTTGCTCATACTCTTGTGGTAACTCCGAAGAATGGCAGAAATAAATTAATGAAATTACTAGCGGCAAGCCAGATAATAACAAATAAGATGGATTTTGGTGATTTGATGGAGGAGATATCACCACAATTACCTCTTTTGATTTTTAGAGTACTTTTGTTTTACTCCAAAGTTGATGCTGATAGAATCAGTCGGATTGTAAACGCTATTAGTGAAATTGCGGACACCCTCAATTATGGATCAGAAAATGCAAGTAAAAAGGAAGCTGCATTTGGAATGCTTGATCGATGGCTTCTTACTTTGATCCAATTAATTTCAACCACAATTAGCGATTTGAAAGGAAGTCAGCCATTTTTACTTAAATTATACTCAATGCGTGCCCTGGTATGCCTATCAGATCTTTGCCCATCGTTTGAAACCTGTATAAATCAGGTAATGAATTGTATTCAAGTAGCACTGCAATATCCTGAGCTTCAAAAAGAAGCCATATTATGCTGGGAGCAAATATTCAATAAGTTTTCAAGTCAAAGCAAAATCTATGTTTTAGATCCTATTATTTGTCAATTATTTTTGAAGTGGGGATCCTTCACTCCTAAAATACAATCCCTTTCTATTTCTTTGGTGACTAAGTTCCATCAGTGGTGTTCCAATCAAGATCCAAGTGAGATAAAGTATTGGTTTTCAACTTACACTTCAGTTATAGATAAGATTCCAATCTTGAGAAACCTTCACATACCTCTCTGTCGACGAATTGATGTACTTTACAATGCTAGGAAAAAGCTTAGGTCAGATAACCAATGGGTTACAGAGCAAGCCCTAGATATTTTGATTGATGTTTTGTCAACGAATCAACGTGATATACAAACTGAACTACTCAAAATGAAAAACAGCCAAAGAACAAAACTATTTTTAATGGATATTCTTCAATATATAATAGGCGGGGGATTGGTGAGATTCAAAGAAATGCATATAGCCATTGGTAATTTGGATTGTGATAATGAGGCAGGCTCACGTATCAGTTACAAAGCCGCTCGAGTATTGTCTTTGATTGGTAACATTGGTGTAAATCATACTGCTGGGGGATTTAAACTTACTAAAAGGTCATATATTAATCCGCACTCAAATTCAACTTACAACAATGTAGATAGATTTTTATTGATCACAACCCTTTCACCTTTACCAAATTCAGAACAGGAGCTCGTTTTGAATAATTTCCACATTTATTTCGTTCAAAATGTTTTGGTGAAACTATTGATTACATCCATAAATCCTGACCAGCAAAAACTATTAGCTTGTACAATTCATGATTATTTACAATTATGTGATGTTTCTATGCTGAAGTATAAAACTGAAAAGTTAGACCCTTTAACGGCCAACATTTTATCGCCATTGAAAACTGAATTAGCAAGTCTAAAAAAGAAAAGAATTACCAATTTGGCATTTCCTATATATGAAGAATACAGGGAACACAAAGAGTGGCTACAAAAGTTTTCTGCAATTATGCTCTACAATGTTGACGACCTATTAACAAAGCAAGGAATCTTGTCTGACACTGCCAGTAATATATTAAACAATATCCCTCATTTAGATTTTGCAGTATCCAAATTTGTGCTTCCTTATGCTGTACTTACTGTCATTACTTACTCAGCGTCATCTTCTGACTATATTGAGCCTATTATCTGTGAGATTTTTGGTATTTTGAATCAAAAGAAAGAAAACATTTATTACGAATTTGTTAAAGAAGAATGGAAAAAATGTGTTGTAACAATTTTGGAATTGTTTCAGTTTTTAAGAGCATGGGTTTATTGTGCAACTAACGAAGCCAAACAGACAAGGGTCGGTAATAATCAAAATATGATAAATAGAGTCGAAAAGTTCTTGAAAAAATTTGATTCATATTTGATTGCAGAAAGATCTATTGAATGTGGTTTGTACGAGAGCGCCGTTTTTAATCTTGAAAAAGGCTACAAAGATAATGAGATTGATGAAAATGTTTTTTCGACACAATTAAAGGATATGTACGTGGAGTTGGAGGACTACGATCAGTTACAAGGTGTTCTCAAATCATTTTCAACTAATAATTTGAATGATATGTTATTGAAGTTTAAGTACAATGAAGACCAAGCGATATCAACACAGTCCTTAACTGCAATTGCACAATTTGACTTTGAGGAGATTGATAGCAACAAAGATTCCAATGTTTTGGTACCTAAAAAATCTGTTACTGAGCTACTAGATGGTTTGGATAGAATTTGCGAATACGATGAGTTGCTATTAAACTTGAAAAACTTTGAGCAAAAATTGTCTAACAACTCAGAAGAGCTGCTCAACTCAGACTGGACCTTGTATGGGTTGCAAGGCTCTATTTTTACGGGTGACATTAACTTGCTAAAAAAGTGGACTTCCAACAGTGAAAACTTCAATTCAATATCGGTTCCTGGCTCTGAACTATCTATTTATTTTGAGATTGCAAGGGGCCTCATATCATTATATGAAAATAAAGCAGCATGCTGTTTATCACATATAGATAATGCGACCAGATACATTGGTGTCGCATTGTTAAACACAGAAAAAAATACAAATGACTTACTTCCAAAATATATGACTCTTCTTCATGGGTTGTATGATTTCAAGTCTTTAGCACAGGTCACAGGCAAAGATGATTCTTTGACCAATACCTTGAGACTCAGGCAGTTGAACAGTACCAAAGAATTCAGAGTTATATGGAAAATACACTCTTTAAGAGCCTCTATTTATAAATTACATCCTTCATTGGAATTTCAAGAAACGTATAGAAAATGTTTGATTGGTGGTAGTAGGATATTGAGAGAAAATGCCAAATTGCCACAGGCAACCAAATTATTGACAAAAGCATTAGTGTTAAACCAGCAAACAAAAGATAAAACTATTTCAAATGAGTTTGCACTCCTAATAAGTGTTGAATTTTCAAAATTGCTATGGGAGCAAGGCGACTATCAATCTGCACTAAAAAAAATGTCCAAAGTAATTGAAGCTATTGATGAAAATAGTTCGAATTATTTAAGCTTTCAATTGACGTACTTAAAATGGTTGGTTGAGTCCTCAGAAGGTAGTAGTGATATGATCAGAGAACACTATAATGTGCTTATTAGAAATCAGAAATTCAACACCGAAAGTGAAGTTTATTATCAATTTGGAAATTACTTGAGTAAATTACTGGACGCTCAGAAAGTGGATGATGTAAGCGGGGAATTAGATGTTACCACTGTGAGAATGTATATGATTGCAATTGGCTTTGCTGACTCCTCTAAGCAATACATTCATGAGGTATTTCCTAAGGCAATTACCATTTGGTTGGACTTCTTTAAAAAATATAATCTAAGTGTTCAAAAGCAAGATTCTTCACGATATCAATTTCATACAAAACTTAATGAGCTCATAAAGACTGCAATAGAAGGTACGGAAATTGGTGTCAAGTGGTATATCGTATTATCCCAAGTTATTTCAAGAATTTTACATCCCGCTCCGGCGGTAGTGAAGAATATTCAAAGAATTATAGTGCTTCTTTGCAAAACATACCCATCTGTTATTCTTTACAGTGTATTTTCCTTGGCGAATTCTGTCATGAACAAAAGACAAAAGGCAGCATTGGAAATAATGCAGCAGTTGCAAGCTATCGATGTAAGTGAAGCCGTGGGATTCAAGCATTCCAAATCAGTACCATTCGTTGGATTAATTACAAAATCCTATGAATTAATAAACAAAATGGCGAGGATATGTGGAGCGCAATTGAAAGATAAGAAACGTAGGACAATTGACTTGTACAAAGACTTGAAGTTCGATGCAGCAGATGATGGTTACTGTCCATATTTAGCATTGCCTGTTAAGTACAATTTTGATCAACTATACAAACTGAATGATTCTTTTGAATTCATAACTTTTTCTAAATTTGAACGCAAAGTCAATATTTTATCTTCTTTGCAATGTCCTAAAAGAGTTGAAATCATAGGAAGTGATGGTCGCAGGTACTTTCTGCTTATGAAACCAAATGATGACTTGCGTAAAGACCATAAAGTGACTGAGTTTTCTAATGTTATGAACAATGTTCTCAAAAAAGATTATGAAACTCAGAAAAGAAATATGAGGATTCAAAGTTACGCTGCCACTCCATTATCTGAAAAAATTGGTATTATTGAGTGGGTTCAAAATTATAGAACGTTAAGACCGATTATTACCAAAAAAATTCCTAAATTTATGTATCTGACCAAAACATACAATGATAAACTGAAAGAATGCAAAAATGATAGTGAAAGGGTGGACTTGTTCATAGAGTTCAAAACAAAATGCCCACCTGTATTGTCAGATTGGATGATTCAAGTAGCACCCAATGTTATCCATTGGTACGACTTTAGGGCAGAATATTGCTCATCTTTAGCTGTGATGTCTATTGTTGGATATTTAGTTGGTATTGGCGACAGACATTTGGATAATATTATGATAAGTGATAGATCAGGTAATATAATGCACATTGATTTTGATTGCATTTTTGAAAAAGGTAAAAATTTAGGCGTTCCTGAAGTTATTCCTTTTAGGTTAACTCAAAATATGGTTGACGGGTTGGGTGTTTTGAAGTGGGAAGGCCGGTACCGTACTGTTGCCGAATTGACGATGTTGAAAATGAGACAGAATGAGAATATGTTAATGAATTTCCTTGAATCATTTATTTATGATCCTTTATTGGATTGGACCAAGAAAACTAGAGATCCTTCAATTCAAAGAGATGAGGTTTACTCAAGGTTAAGAAATAAAATTAAGGGAATTTTGACGCCTGACGACGCATGGACTATGTATATGGATACATCTGGTTTATGCGTCAGCGCTAATTTACAAGTTGATCTTTTAATTCAAGCTGCAACAAGTGATGCTCATCTATCACAAATGTTTTATGGTTGGTGCCCGTTGGCTTGAATTGTAAGTAGATCAAATGTTAAAAGCTAAAGTATACTTTATATTACATATACATATATACGTATGAAAATTTTTATTATGAATGTTGTATATTTTATATATAGTTTTCCACTAAAATGTGATCAATGAAACTACAATTTAATAATGTCCTTTGCTACTATATAGAATCAACAGTATCTTTTTCTGGAAGAGGCGGCGGTTTTCGTCTGGAGTGTAGAGAATTGTGCTGAGAAATGAAATTATGTGATTCCGGTTCATTTACTTCATCAATGGTAGTCGGAACCTTTTCTAACTCTGATCTTGTAAGCTTTGCATTTAGGGCTGTTTGAATGTTTTCTGGACATTGTTTTATCGAGCTCGAGTCACCTCCAAAACTTGATCTACGAAGGCCAAATGTATTCACTGATGGTTCATCGTCACCAAAAGAAAAGCCATTAGTGTCGGCGGTACCAGTATAAATGTTAAACGAGCCTGAAGATTTACGGCTTATTATCTGCCCATGCATCGCATCTGAACTCTCAGACTTGAACTTATCGTTGATAAACATTTGAGGGGAAGCCGGCGATAAAGGCACCATCATATTTGGGTCATCTTGAACAGCTGTACGTTTATCTTCACAAATATCAAAAGTATCCAGGGTTGGAGTTGAAGTTGAACTCGTGACACTACTTCTTGCTTGTCTCCTTCTTCTATTAGATATCATTTCAGGTGGATTATAAGGTGCTTTCTTGGAGGAGTCACTTAATGTCCTGGAATGACTTTTTCTAGAAGAGTTCCAAGATACAGGAGCTTCAAGTACAGTCGGATCAGTACCTATCGGATGCCCGGCGCCATAAACGAGTTCTTGTTTTTGGTTATCATCTTCAGTTTCTACACCTTCAATTGGTGTACTAGGATTAGAAGGAGAAGAAGGAACTTTTTTGTTATACCACTGCTTTATCATTGAATAAGAATTAGTGACTTTTTGTTTAATTTTTCTTTCTTGTATGACATTTGATAAAGTATTACTTCCATTTGAGTCTTGAGTGGGTGGTTCATTTAATGAACTTCCAGGCCTTACTTCGCTCTCGCTGTTATTAGAAATAACGGTCTCAATTACACTGCGGTTAATGCTGCTTTGTCCGTTATTCTGTGATTTTACTGATGAACGATGACTCAAAGAGGCCGATTTAGATGCAATAGCTGTTGAGTTTCCTTTAATCAAATTAATGGATGGTGCGCTATCAGTACTTGATTGCTTGCCATCGCCAGAATCAGAGCCTCGTAGTGGAAGTGGAGGAGGCATGGGATTTTGATCACCCGAAGGTTCAGTGATAATTCCCAAGTTAGCTCTCAGCTTCTTATCCCAAATACCAGCACGAAACAACTCATCTGATGTATCATAGAAAGCGACGTTGTCCATGAATGGCATGACTAAAGACTGGTCAATAGCCTCTCTAAACTTGGTCTGAATAATATTGGTGACAATAGAGTAGGTCAATGCTCTCGATGAAAAAACAGGCTCAATGTCCAAAGACATTTCTGGAGATTTCGTGAAAGCATACCATACTCTGTTCGAAGGTTGTTTTTTAATACGGAACAATAAATCACCGTTAATCCTTTTAACGGTTATCTTCAAAATAACATCAAACTCCCTTTGTTTGAATCCGGTAATGTTAAGAAAAAGTTTGGTAGAAACTTCGATAACACAACCCCCTTGGTATAAAATATTGACAATAATATCCAAATCACCTTCTGGAGATAACTTTTCAAGTCTAGGATTAGTGATGAACGGGGCACCATGACCAACATGAATTCGTTGAATTTGTAAATTATCCAAAAATCCAGGCATACGAATCTTCTTGAGTTTCTTTTCAATGAACTCAACACATTTAGCCTCAAACTCAGGAGTATGATATACTGCAAGGAAATATCTACCAATGAACGCATTCAACCATTTTGTAGTTAGCTGGCCCTCAGTAGAATTGAGTGTTTGAATCAAACTATTAATATCGGCGGTGCTGAAGTGCAATGATTTGGCAACAAAAGAAGGATCAAACAAGTCTTTCTCATTGAATGATGGTTTTCCTTCATGACCTTTTGAGGCTCTCAACAATGCCAAATAAACGTCTTCCTTCTCAGAATGTGTATCACTGTATAGAAAATATGAGTTTTCTGGGGGAATAGTTGTTTCATTTGACTCAAAAAGATAGGATTCAATTTCAACTGGTGTCAACTTTTCAATGTTGAGCAAGCAAATGGCACTGCTTTTTGTAAATAGCTGGCTGTCTCCCAAAGTTCTAGGCCACATAGTTACCAAATGTTTAGATAACACAATAACGGCTTTCGAATTTGTTTTAGATTCGTCAGTGTATAGGAATAAGTTGCCATGTTTTAAAACAGCAAAAAACCTGTATTTCTTTCTTATTTTTGTCAACTGGTTAGCAGTTTTCGTGGATGGGTCTTCCGACTCGTGATTTTGTTTCCCTTTCTTTGCTTTAAATATATTGCTTACGCCGGCTAGGTTAGTGTCATCATTATCGACCTTCTTTGTAAACTCGTCTGCATTTATTTGGGGGAACTTGTAGTAGTCCGGCGTAACAGTCAGCCAAGCTGAATAAGTAGCATTGAGTCCCAGTTCTTGTTTCTCAAAGAATTCTGCTGCCTTTAGGTTCCTGTATCCACTAGGCTCACTACTTCTTTCACTTTCCCTCTCTATCTGCTCCTTATCAGACAAATTACGTTCTCTCGGGTCCATTGACACCACCTTGCTCACTTTCCAAAGTGCCAGCACAATAAAAAACACGCTGCTGACCACCCCAAGCAAAAATCCCAATAGCAATACACCAATTGACACCATTTTCAGCTAAGAAACACCGTGATTTCACATTGCCACTTTCTTTTCTCTTGATACTTCACAGAAAATACGTGTGCACTGCCAGGAAACGCATCTTCCACTGGAAACTGAAAAATTTCATCTTCATCAAAATTTGCAACATTAATGTTTGGTGAAAGAGCTAAATAAGAAGCAGTGAGCAATGCTTTCACAGTATTTGAGAGTTCAGGGGAGTTCAGGGATAGCCCAAACCAGGATGTATGCTGGACGTGTGCAAATTCAATCTGCGCTTCCAGTGAGGCCACTGAAGAAGATCAGAATCGGTAAAGCTAGACCAGCAATCTATTACAAGTTTAACACATACGTGGAACTCAGTGATGGCTCAGTCATTAAGAGGAGATCACAGTACCCAAAGGACGAAATTAGAATGATTACAGATCAAAGAAATAACCCACTGTGGAACAAATCTAAGCCAGATGCTTCGCTATTGGACGCAGAATCAAAGGGTAAGTTGAACAAGTTCAAGAGCAAGTTCGCTGCGTTTGAGCAGTCTGGTAAGAGTGATGAAGAAGTGGAAGCTGAAAGGCAAAAGGAAGAAGCTGAAAAGCAAATCAGACTCAAGACTGGTGTGGCTAAGAAGAAGGAAGATAACAGTGAAGACGATTTCTTCGATCTTTTATCCTCTAACTATGAGGAAGAGAAATTGGGTGGTAACTTGGCAAAGAAGGAAAAGAGAAAGAAATAATCTAGTCATTAATTATCGTGTACATATACTTTATATCTCAAAAGATAATCATTCATATATAAAATTCCTAGTCCTATGCAAACAACTATCTATTGCGATTTCCAGAGACTAGAAACCCTGAACTATGCTCGTCAAAGATCCAACTGTCAGCTGCGAGCTTGCTCCTTACATTGTTTTTAATTTTTGGAATATTCCCTGCACTATGAACACCCCTTCCCGTCACAATGGTAAACGGATCCACATGCAATGCCTTTTTACTGTTTACTTTTCCACCTTGTTCAACTCTCATCGAAATCTCATTTTCCCACCAGTCTGCCAAAGTTTCATCGACTAACTGTAAGGCATACTTTACTGACAAACCGTGCAGATCAATAGTATCACAATTCGCTGCCTTTGTTCTCATCAGATCAACCACTTTACGTTGCTCTTTTTGATGCAAATTATTGAGCTCCCCATTTAATGTTGTCAGCTGAGTGCTATAGACTCCTTTAACATGTCTATTTTTTTCACTAGATAACTGAGATTCTTTGTTTCTGATTTTAGATCGCAAGTGATTTTCTTGATTCCATGTATTGTTATGCACTTTTCTGGCCTTCACAACTTCAGCGTAAGTCCCTTTATTTTGTTCAGATGAGGGACTACCCATCTTGATATTTTTCAAAATCTCCTTTTCTATATTTTCCTTTCTGCTAACTTTGACGTTCATGTTAAATTCTGTTGAAAGCCTGTAAGCAAGAGTCAAGACCTTTGGGAGTTCGTAATTGAACCAAAGTAGTGAATTAACGTAAAATGTAAATGGCAATTGTAGTTTTGGATTAGTTCGAATATTCAAAGCCAGCTCTGGCCAAGCTGAGTGAAGTTGACTATCATTACATGTTGCAGGAAGAAAGTCCAGAACTGCTTCGCTACTATCCTGCTTAACAGTTTCAGCATATGATGACGATGTTAAGTTTTTAATTACGCATTCTGTAGGTTCACGTAGGCCTTGATTTTCAAACGACTCATGTGGTCTCCAATTAACAAGAATGTCTAATACAGTATATGCAACATCGTAATTATTTTTTTTCAAGAAACACCCAACTAAATCACCATGTGTGTTCTGCAGACCCAATAATTCGATTACTTCGTCGATTTTTTCGAAATGACTTTTTAAAGCACTTGTATCATTATCATCAACAAAATTGTTGTCACTTTTCAGATTTTTCCTTATATTAGTCTTTTTCGGAATATACTGTGATGCACCTTTCTCTAGCTCTGTCCATTTTGGAGCTAGTACTTCTTCGTTCAAATGATCTTTCAATAAATCATAACTCAAGCATAGTTCCATAGCTTCCTCTAAATTACCTTGGGCTCTTTTTAAAATCGCACGCAAATGCTTGAGAGGTATGTTTGGAAACACCAGGGACAACTGATCGAGCTGATCCGGGTGCTCATGTTGACCACTTGTAGAAAATCTGCCACAATCAGCGTTCAAATTACTGCCCATGTATTCGGCTGAGTTTCGCATTATGTTTGTGTGAGAACTAATGAAGTTATTGGTCTCCACAGTGGTATGTTTAACAGCATTTGTTCGATCTTGTGTTAATATGCCACTATTAACTAAACTATCTGCTCCTGTAGCCAAGTTTTGTGTTCGATCCTCGGAAGTTGCTTCGCAATCTCTTCCCTTCTCCAAACTTATAGTTTTGAGATCGTCTCTTGACCTGTTGTAGATATCGTCTGACTTGATCTTAGCTTTTTCATGTTCATAAGATCTAGATTCTTCTGGCACGGAATCGTGAATTTGGAAACCGTCCATGAAAGTAATACAACGTTAAAACGTCCCTGAGTAAGCCGATATGCTCTGCTTGAAGCCTACGAGACACCAGTAGCAGCCTGACAAGTATTGCTTAGTATAAAGGATTTTTCTTTAACTCTGAACATAAACTGGGAATTTCCATTTTTTATCTTAAGAGAGGTGTGGACTCTACGATCATCTTCTTTTTAACTCAAGAAACAAGGGCAAGGAAATGTCGACAACTGCAGTGTCGGGAGATACTTTGCCAGCAGGGAACCAGAGAGCACAGCATTTACAAGAGCTAGGGATCACCGAACTACCAAATGGGCATTACAGGCTTCCACCGGTTATTATACGCCACTCTGACGGTGAAACGCAAAGCTTAGTAATTGATGTTGGTGACGCCATATCACCAATCAGCACTGACCAAGAAGGTGGAAATGCTATAGACAACCAGAGGGTAATGACCCTTCAACAATTTTTGAGCTCCTTTACTAGACCCAACGCAGACGCTGCTACTACATCCTCGAACACTTCAGATTTACCTCTCTCTACAGAAGTGGAAAATCGAAGTAGATCAGTTTCTGTTGATCCTACACCAAATGCTGAGGGTGAGCGGCTTCCAACATCAAGCGCTGCTAGTTCTTCTGCCGCCAATGCTAGCAGCTCCACTACTACTGTTGATAATACAGCAAATCGTACTAATGACGTTAATGGACAGCCTGCAGGAATACGTGGTTTGGACTACCCAGCTTTTGACGTGTCAAGAAACGGAGTTTACAACGATGCGAACCAGCCAACTGGCGTGCTTGGCCCAATCCAGCATATTCTAAATGCCATTTCTGCTAGACGAAGTCCCACCAATCCAGTTGCACACACACTACCAACGCCAGGTTTGACATTCCCAATTATAAATAATGGCAGCGACCAAGAATCGAGAAATATTATATTGACAGTTAACTATGTCTACGGCGGGCAACAAGGACCTAATTCAAGTACAACAGGATCGTTGATTCTTCATGTTCCAAGTATCAATGAGAGTAACCAGGATAATATTGAAGTTTTGGTAAGACTCGCAACTTCTATTGCATTGAGAACCATTAGTTCTACCGTCAAGAAGTCATGGGGTGTTTCCAAGGATACATTCAATCATTTAAGAATCAAAAAGTTATCTGATTTGACCGAAAATAATTTGGAATGCCCAATTTGTTACGATAAATTTGTCAATACTAGTGAAGAAGAAGAGACAAGAGAGTCAAGTAAGAGAAAGAGGGATGACGCAGAAATGGCCGAAGAAGAAAACGAAAACGATCAACAAGCTAATAAAAGAGCGAAAAGCAACCTTGTTGCAGGAGAAATTGGGGAAAGTACAGCAGCATCCGAAACAACTCATGCACAATCAACATCTTCCTTGGAAACCTCTGAGAACGCAAATGGCAGCCCTTCTGGTGATAGACAAGAAAAACCAGCTATCGTTAATCCAAGTGATTACCCACACGTACCAGTGGAACTGACGTGTGGTCATATTTTTGGGCAATCTTGTTTAGCAGAGTGGTTTAAGACGAGCAGTTCATGTCCACTTTGTAGATCTAAGCTACCAACTATAGGTGGTGGAAATTCAACCCAAACCACAATTACTTTACCAAATTTGGCGACAGTTATCAGAAATGGTCGTGAAGTGATTGATAATTTCAATCATCGCCACTTGGCTATTACAGTTCCTGAGGACCCAAGCAACCAAAACACTATCAATACCAGCGAAGAAGCATTTGATAATACTAATAACACTAATACACTATTTGTTAATAACACTGAAAGGCTAGGTATGGGTCTTGGTATGGGCATTACCTCTTTGGATGATCTTTCTTCATCAGCAGCAACAACGGCAGCAAATACGATTCCTGGCGATTCTGCTGCTTCTACAACAAACTATAACACCAGTGCTGATAATCCCAGAAGCAATGATAGTGGATCAAATGGATTAGATGCACTGGCAAGTATTTTGAGAGATGTGTATAATACTGTGGCTGAAAGATTTGGTATTGCTCGTCCTGAAGGTGAGGGAGCCTCCAATACTGCTGAGTTGAATAATGATGTTATGGAAATCAGATTTGGCAGAAGTGGCACGGTTGTGCATCCGATTAGAGCTAGCCGGCCAGCATCAGGTTTCAGATTTTACCGAAACGTTAATAGAAACAGAGTTACTGGGCCTCCACCATCAGGTGGTTTGTTTCCATCAGGTGTGGTAAGCACTAGGTCGAGGCCTGGGGGGCCTGTCGAAACACGTGAAATTCATGAGAATGAAGAGTTACTTGGAGATAGAGAGAGAAATGACAATAATGAACAGAACCAAGAATAGTTTACAATAGATATCCGAATAGACATTTTTAATTAATATGTTCATGCTAGTCGCCTTTGTTCGTTTTACCATATATGTGAATATTTTATTGCGCTGCATTTATAGATTGTCATAATATATTACTTCATATATGCAAAGGCACTTTAGTAAAACCCCCCCTTTTTTTAGATATGCACACTCTGCATGAAACAAATCTTCACACCATAAATGCCTATTTCAATTGCATTTAGCAGTTATTCAAAAGCTTGGAGTGTTGGTCGAAAATCTACGACTAAGCGAAACTATCATCCTTGTGTTTTTGAAGTAAACCTTTTATAAGGCATCAGTTATCCAAGGCGTCTTTTTATCATTTTGATAAATATTACTGTACCTTTATGTGTTCGATGTCTAACGTGCTCGGTACTTTGGTTGCATGGAAGGAAATGCGGCAATGCGCACTAGCAAATGCTAACCTAAAAGCTAGCTTGGAAAAATGCACTTTCTTTCTTTCCGTACATTTAACCGTTGGCTATATGGTATGATAATTACTATAACAATGGCAACATGTCTATTGTAATTTTTAAAACGTTCGATATCAAGTCAAGTGCATAATAAGAGTGGATATTATTTGCATCCGACGTAAAAAGTAGAAGTTGGCTTACGTATAGTTGTATTAAGAACTAAGTACCAAAATTGGATTGCATCTATACAATAGCGTTTGTGCATCACGCTAAAATAGTCAGGGTAAATCAAACGTTTTGGTAATGTAAAATTTGACACAGCAGCTTATTACATTAGTGCTGGACCTTATTACGTATGTATAGCTAGAATTAGTGGCGTGTGACTACGTCAGAAGAAAGGTGTTACCACAACTCAACAAAAATATTGCGACACTGCAATTGATAATTTTGTGATAAATTACAAAGCGAGTTCAGATCTGAAACGTGCAATCGTCAATATAAAACTAATTACGATTATTATTATAACATAAGATTTTGAAAGTGAAAAGAGTTTCCCACAAATATTTCAATAGTACGAGAGAGGGCGACCTTTCTTTTTGAATTGGTCTAAATGAAAACCAACCAACACTAGCTTTTGAACTGGCAGTGACAATATAATTTAGCGTTTTCGATTGTTGCATTTTCCTTTGAAGTTCGAGCTTGTTATATCCTTTTCAAGCCAACAAACCTTGTATAAAAAATCAACATTGGAAACAAAAATATTTATGAAGCTAAATCATCTAGCATTGGAATACCTATTTAATACTTAGCTCTAATGGTCCCGTTTATTTTAACCTTATTTCATTACGTAGACCCAGAAATCCCCATCCTTTTTGCTTTATGGAACATTTTATTTAGTGAATACATGAGCAAATTAACAGAATTTATTTCTGAACTTCTCGGATTTTTGTAAAGACTATGTTCTGGTTGGCCAAGCGTTGCACTTGAACATAACAACATTGATCAAGAGGATAATGGGCTCGGATGTTATAGTTGAAGTATTCAAAAGACATGGTGTTTTACATGAGGCCAATATCAAATTTGGAAAAATCGTTATTGTTATATCAATAGCTTTTATTTTGATTAGATATCTAGGCTTGTGGTATTATGATAAATCATGGGCTTCTTCCAAAAGGTCCACTTCTCATGCTAATTGGGTAAGAATAAACAAGTGGTTAGTACTGTTTGCATTTCTTATAGTTCTAGCAATTTTAAATTTGGTTGAGCCACATTATGATCACATAGCTACTCATATCAGAAGACTAGGCAGAATTGCATACGCTTTAGTTCCATTGAACTTAGTATTGGCTGCAAGACCTGCGTATTTTTCGTTGGACAATTACTTAAACACAATTCAGTTGCATAAGCTAGTCTCGAGAATAATTGTTATTTTAGGAATTCTGCATTCCGTGTTCTTCCTCATTTGGTACGCTAAAGAAAACAGGCTAGAGCGTGTTTTAAAATGGCAAAATGTACTAGGAATTGTGGCTTTCATCGGATGTAATATAATGTTGGCATTTTGGAAGCCTGTCAGGAACTTCTATTATAAGTTCTTTTACGTTTGTCATAATATATTCATGGTAACATTTATCGTTTTGATTACTTTGCATTCGAGACCAGGAATTGGCTATATTACTGGAATTAATGTTACTCTGTTAATTATACACTATGTTATCAAATATTACAACTCTAAGGAAATCACTTTTAATGAAATTATCGAGCATTCTAATTCCAAATTCAAAATAATAAGATTCCCAAAAGCACTTTTACCTGAAAACTACCTTCCTGCAAGTCATGTTAGAATCGGTTGCAGCAAATGGTCACCACTGTTTCCACTCCTGCCATCTCACCCATATACTTTGGCGTCTAACTATGACGAAAGGGATACTTTAGCAAGTTTAATAGTGAAGGAGACTAGATTTAATATAGTTCCATTTGATACTTACTCAATGCAGCCAAATTTGAGATCATCGTTATCGAGAAACTTTTTTGACACTGCTGAAAATGTTACAATCGTTTCTGGTGGTTCAGGTGTTTCATTGGGTGTTGGAATCTTCCAATATTTTAAGCATCAAATTATAAATCAAGGAAAAGACATCAAGCTAAAATTCATTTGGATCACAAGATCAGAAGAAGACATGTTCATTTTAGATGAATTGAACATTCATGGAGTTGACGTTTATATAACAAAGTCAAATTCAAAGATATTGACTAGCAATGACACTCAGGATGATGAAGAGATTGAATTAGACACGCTAGTTAATCCATTCCAGCACCCAGAAGACTCGCCAACTGATGTCGAGTCTTCGTTTATTAATGCTATCGCAATTGGAAAACGTCCAAATCTTGTTGAAATAATAACGCCACATTTGAGTAAAACCATTGATTATGCAAACAAGTGGATCATTTCATGTGGTCCAGTTTCATTGATTAATGAATGTGAAGTATTAGCTCATGAATCGAAATGCCAATTCTTCTCGGAAGAATACTCTATGTAGATTACACTTTATACAATCAGATTCTAATAGAAACCAAAATTTAGTATAACTATAGGCCCTCCGTCTATGAAATGGATATTTATTTTCAAATGCAAGATAAAGTGTTTTTTATCTTAAGTAAAAAGTTTCTCTTTTTTTTTTAGTTTTTTCTGATAACTTACACTCTTTGCCAAAATACGTAGATCAAATACTGATTTTTTAAATGGGGGTACGTTGAATCTTTCATCATCAACAAAACAGCAAACAATGAAAGGGGTCAGTGTTTTTATTTTACACTCTATCGTTTTGAGACTGCTATGTTTTCCTGTTCACTTGACTTAATATCTTACTAATATAAATTAGTTATTCACTAAAACTATTCATTTTGCTGTTGATGCCACCTTGGTTGCATGTGTTCTATCAGGATTAAAAAAAACAACTGGGTATACACCTAACATAGCTGTTATTAATCAACCTGATGTCGAAAAATATGCTCAAAAGTATTTGAACTACGGAGATTACGTTTATGAAGAAGCAGCAGGTTTTGTCAGAGATTCGTACTTTTTCAGAAAGGCGTAGGTTTAATTCACTAACATCCTACATCCAGATACTGTCATGTACTGCTTTTTCATTTTTGGCTTAATAGAGTTGCACTTCCCTTATTTTCTTCATTCTTGTCATCTTTATTTAATAAATGTTTTGAGCATGGTAAAGAATTTTCTTAATCCTCTCCACAAAAACATATACCTCTTTTCTTGACCGCAGCAAAAGACTTCATTCAACCATTATCGCGTTTATTGTTGCGTTAAATTTTATGTCTATTATTTAATATTTTAATATTCTAGTATACAAAAAGAATCCAACAACGTAGTATCAGATTCTGAAAAACGTTATCAGCTCTTAACTCCAGATTCTCTAAATGAGACTATGAAGGATTGAACGGCATCAGATAACCGCTTCCCACTAATGAGTTTGGAGTATTATGTCCGTTGCTTTGCTGATCATTTGTATTACCTTGTAGCACGCTATAGTAAATACCATATTGATTAGCAATATCCATATCTTCTTCTTCATCATCGTCTTCCTCGTCATCGTCACCAGTGGCATAAATCCCCCCATAGTTCACCGGTCTGTTGACTCGGTTTGTTATATTGGAAACAGATGGCACTGTTCTTTTGTAAGAAGAGGAGTCAGTGATAAGAGGCGAAGCCATATTAGGAAACCTGGAAACCCCAAATGAGTCTGACGTCTGATAAGGCGACTGCGATTTATATGTTGAAGGCTGTGAGTAATGTAATGGATGATGTTGAGAAACTGGTTTAGTTGATGACGGCCTAGGCTGGGTTATCGATCTCATAGCATCCCAAAAATCCAGCTCCTCTTCTAGATCTTCTGTCAAATAGTTACTTGACTTTTCTTTTGGTTTGTCATTTGAATTTGATTTCCGAGTCTCCATTTCCACTGTTGTTGTGCTTGCACCCATCACAGGTGACATCAAAGGCACAGGGCTCGACAATCGTGAAGTGCTGATATTCGCTGATGGAAACAGTTGTTGTCGTGTTGACCTCGGAAAATCTTTATCATTCAATTTTTCATCTTTGTTAATGTTTCCATTATTCAGTAGTTTCATCAAACTTTGATCTGTATTTTTATTAGAGCCATTGGATTCTACGGTGTTTTCAGCGGAGGAAGAAGAGGTGAGTTTTGGAACCTCGGTCAGCGGCGGCAAGTAATTGAAATGTGAATATCTATTGACATTTGATTGGGGATCATGTGGTATATTGTTTGAGGAAGAGTAATGATGATGAATATGCTGGTGAACAGTGATATTAACTCCATTCACTTTAGCAAGTTCAACTAACTTTTGGGCAATTTCATTGTTTGACACGGGTCCCGAGAATGATGGAATTTCTTCACTTGAGTTTGGATCAACCAGAGAAAACTTCCACTCTGTATTTTGTGTCGGCGTTCCATACCTTATGCTGGAAATGGGAGGGCTGAAAACTTTTGGAGAATTTGAAGCTGAGGACTTGAAGTCTTCAAGTTTATTCCTTTTTAGTTCACTGTTTTCAAAATTAGACCTTCTCTTCATAGATTCAGTGGGGGATGTTATTGACTTTGGTGACTTTTTAGCTTTCTTTTCCTCTTTTTTGAATAAAATCAATGGCTTACCATCGCCATCTAGAACACCAACAGCCTTTTTGATTTCTTCACATGCAGTGTCTCTTGCTATATCTGTCATTATTTTTCTCCATCGATTCCTACAGGTCAAACTTGGTCTACCGGGTAAGGAGGTTGCGATTGTTCTCCATTTTGTACCGTAGGTTTTGACTCCTTCAATCAAAGTCTTGTCTTCATCTAACGACCATGTCTTAAGTCGCTCACTAGTATCACTATGCAAAACCTCTGTATATCGCTTTGAACACTGATCATCATTCCTCCCTTCGATTTCACATGCTATTTTCTGCCATGAGGGCCCATACTTCTTGTAAGCTTGCACCAATAAAGTATCTTCTTCCTTAGTCCATTTGCCCTTACGTAAGTAAGGATCAAGTGATCCCATCCATCTCTTTTTGCATTCCTTAGCCTTTCTTGTGACTAATTTATTTGAGATTGAAACCCAGTCAATCACATCTGCATCAATTCGTTCATTGTTAAATTTTTCCATGCCCTTTTTTTGAACAAACTGTTCTATCAAAAGTTGTCGTAATGCTTCATCTTCCTCTTGAGTCCATTTATTCTTTTTCGTTTTCCTAAATATCTGGTAGCCTAATGACTCACTTATCGCCAAATGATCGATTGATCCCTTGTTTTTGGTTTCCACTATAGGTGTAGCTGATTTTGGAGGTACATTGAGCTCCTCCATCGACTCTGTCATCCCACTATATAACCCTTGCAACGGGTAAATGTATGTTTCGTACTTTTTATTTATCTGGTTAGCAAATATAGAAAAAAAAATCTGAATTTTTTTTGTAAGGGTCTCGTTTCTTTTTTTCAACGTTCAAATGAACGGTATGCTCAGCAAGTAGTTACTTGATAAAAGTAATTAGCCAAAGAATCCTTGTGTGTATTATACAGTAGATATAAAAATACACTAATTGTAAGAAAAAGAAGGGTATAAAATTGGTAGAAAAAACAAAACAAGTGGCGTCACATGTTAAGGAATGAAAGAAAAGTTGAAGTAATTAAAAGTGAAATTGAGTTCATACAAGCTATGTCACCACCAAGACATACAATGATCTTTGTATTTATAATCGAATTTTTGTATCTCATTCTATTAGTTATTGCAATTGTTAACACCTATGTGCACATATATATTTACTTTTTTTAGTTTATATTTATTACATTTTATTGTCATTAAATGTCCAAGTGTTCATTTCTGTTGAGTATGTCGCTAGAGAATATGTCATCAAATTCCGTGGTATTGGAAGAGTACTCCACGGACCTCTGTCGCTCAAGTTTCTCCAGTTGGCTGTGTCTGCGTAGTTGGTTAAGCAAAAAGGTCTCGTTCAAAGTTGGGGGTTGCGTTGAACTCAGAACAGGAACGTCAAAATAGTCGGTACGTTGCTGCTGATACTCCCTTGGAAACATATCACTGCTAACCATCAAGAACGGATCCAAGAAGTCTGTGAACGTAGGCTCAAACAAACTTGACTCATTTGAAAAGTTGGTTATCGAGGTTGCACTTGTAGGCGGAGTGAAATCGAAGGGATTGATTATATTATTGTGGTGATTGGATTTGTTGCCTTCGAAACTTGCGAAGATGGAAGCATTGTTATCAATATCGTCGGAACTGGTATTTTTGAAATTTTGGATATCTTCAGTGTAATTGAAAACCGACTCAACAGTGGGGTCATGCAGTGAGTAAGTGGATGAAGACTGATTTAAAGGTTGCATCGGTACAATTGATTCAGAGATTATTCTGTTGGCGAGAGCTGGCACGGTATTTCTTCTTGCGACACCATTTAGAGAATCCAGCGTACAAGAACTGCTGCAAGTACTCAATTGCTTTCTTTTTGGAGGAGGAACGTTGGGCAGGTGACGGTCGTCACCTTCGGCATAGTCTGCAAGGTGGCACGTGCTGGGCGTGCTTTCCTTCAAAAGCTTCAGTTGCGATTCCTCTTTGCCAGTAACAATGCTGCTGATAATAACGGCTTCTCCAGATAAAAATTTCTCCTCCTGTGAATTGTTGTGCTCCTTGATATAATTGGCGCATTCGTCACCGTAGGCCTTAGGGGTGACACCAGCAATGGATTTGAAGACCCTGTGGAAGTGCCAGGCGGACATGTTGCACTTTTGTGCCAACTCTTTGAACCCCAGAACACCACCCTTGCGCCTCTTTTCACTGACCGCGATCATTGTGAAGTTGCCTCTGGTGAGCTTGTCCTTTTCCTTGGATGGGCGCTGAGTGCTGTTCACCACGTTGTCAGCAATGCTGATGTCAGAGAAGGAAGCCAAGGCGGCCAGGGCCAAATGGCGACATGCAGTGACAATCAAGTTGAATCGCAAGTCCTCGATCTTGTGCTCGCTGGCCAGCTCTGTGGCGTGGAGGTGGTCGGTGTTGGCGGGCGACACGTTGGAGCTGGCGGCGGCCTCGCTGTCGAAGCCAATGGCGCTGTTGACGCTTCTCACGGTCTCTTTCAACAGGTCGACGTCGATGGCAGAAAAGGAAAAGAGCCTGAGCGAACTGTGGTTGCTGGCATACTCAGGCAAGCTGTGCAAGCAGGGCACGTAGCTGTGCGCCAGCGCAAGATCGATGTTCTCGGTGAAGATGATTTCGCTCCTCTTGACGTTGATGTTGTGCACGTCGCAGTTCGGACGGCACACCGTCTGTGTGGAGGGGTTGCAAATGAAGAAGGAGTTGAGGGCAAACGGGTCGTTCGTCTTGAAAGCAAGCCATCTGTCGCTGTCACTGGTGTAGTCCATCATAGCGTGTCTGTGTCCAAGGCGATGTCAAAGTGTCTGGTAAGCAAGTGGCTTTGTCTCTAGTACACACTAGTATCTATGTCTTTATTTTAGTGAGTCAAAAAATATATAAACAACTAGTTTAACACTTCAAGTAATATATATATATGTATGCATATATTAAACGTTGGTTACGCTGTCACCCTAAATGTTCACCCCCAATTCCATAGGGGGTATATCGTTATTTATATTTTCTGCTCCTAATCGTAAATAACTCCCGCCAGCAAACCTTCCTACCACACTTCACCTGCCTGCACTCTGCAGCCTCTATTGTGTGTGCTTGCTCATATTACAGGACCCGTACCACAGCTTGCATGCGCACATGCAGCTTACCGCGTGAATATGAGTAGCGCCTTCCCTTTTCAGTGTGCAAAGTACTCTCTGCTGGGCAAGGGAGTGGTTGATAAGCGTACCAGAAAGCAGGTGGCGCACCAATACTGGAGTGCAGAGACCAAGATCTAGGCTGGTGATAGCACGCATTGTCTCACACTGACGTCAATACGGGGTGTTGCAATAGTTACAGGTCTAGATTTCTACACATAAAGAGTGTGCACTGCACGCTATTGTTAGGAGAGGGACATCTACAATCGTGCCGATTTGGCCCAAACAAAACCAGTAAGCCAACAGCAGGCAGGAAAAAAAAAGTGAAAAAGAGACCACTCTCTCGCCCGGTTGAAAATTCTGACGTGCATACGGTATTAGTACGATGAAACTGAGTTTCACATTGACAGTGCATGTAAATAGCGCAAACGTGTGTATTGCAATTGCCATGACATCAGCTAGCACACACCCACACAGCAATGTAGGCAGGCCACGGGTAAGCTGGGGAATATTATTTGCCAGCTTACCAAGTTCTAAAAATACCCGCCAGCACCTAGCTTGCAGTGCTTTGTTTTCTTTTGGTGGGTGTTTTTGCCTATTATATTATATTTTAGTATTGTTTATTGTGCAAGTGCATTGTGTGTGACCGCACCGGTACGTACTGGCTGTAGAGCCAACCGGAGACACACCGGAAGCAGGAGCCCACTGGCCGTAGCAATCTTAAGCTCTATGCTTTGGGGTTGCCAGTGCTAGCAAAGGAAAAAAGAAAAGAAGAAAGAAGAACCGAGCAGTGACGTCAAAACGCTGGCGTCTGGTTGCACTCCAAGCCTGCGGTTCCGTTCAGTTACACGTGAAGGGCTCGACGTCGCCAGGCTGCGCGAGACAAGCTGAAAAACAACCTGCTGGTCTAGCTGGAGAGTGGAAGCTACACGGGTTGGAGAAATTTTTTCGATGTTATTTTTTCTCATTCTCCCCTATGCTGTTACGTGCTTGCTGTCTTTTCTTTTTGGTGTTTTCTTTAGGAACTTGTAGCAATGTAAAGTTCCCTCGTGGCATTCTCCTGTTGCGAGGACAGCCGTTTACCACCGCTGCGATGCTCTTGTGGCACAACTCAGTTGGCCGCTGCTAGTCTGACGTACAACGCGGGCACACTAGTGAGATCACCCACTAATGCTATAGTGAGGATTTTCTGTCACAGCGCCACCGCAACGCGGAAGCTTGTGGCGCATTACGGCCGGCCCTCCCTCAAGGAACAGTGCGCAGTCTTCCAGAGCAACTAGAGCAAATTAGTATTACATTCTCCTAGGCCATGCAGTAGCTCCAACTGCAAGCAGCAACATTGACCCTAAACATACCAATTGATGTCATATTTTATAGATATGCCACTTTTCGGTAACATCTTTTTTCGGTATCTAAGTTCGGATTTTGTAGACATTACTTATTGATTGTCTACAATAGTCATGAGGCCAACACTGGTGGCAACAATTACCACATTGCTGCCCAGTAGCACACCCGTGCTGTACCGACGGAGCCCAGAGGACAACCCGGCTTTGGACTTGCGCTCTTCCGTAGACTTGCGCTATCATTTCCGATCGCCCCCAGATGCCAAGCCAGAAACTTTCATCAAAACTTGTATTTACCGAGACCAGACGGGTGCACGCTAGTCTCTGGAACCTCCCAGTTATTACATGGAGACCAGTCCTAAGAGCAACCACGCAACCATGAGCCAACCACATCACTTCGCCAATCCGCTTTCCACGCACAGCACACCTGTCAAAGTATCACATCCATATGTCGAACGCGGATAAATCTCTTTCAAGAGCTCCGAATGTCCCATCCTCCACCCTCTCAAATCCCACCTAGCTTTTTTTTGCTCTCGCCTGCGCTTTCTCATACTCTCTCTCAGTATGGTGCTTTTCTTTTGTCTTGCGTGTTGACATTTTTTCCCCAATAGTCGCTATGTCATGTATGATGCAGCTGGCTGTAGTGCATGTACATGACATAGAAGCACTGAACATTCCATGCATTATTGTGTGGTTTAGAATGTGGTTCTATCGCTCAAGACTCTATCCGACTCGCATCCACTGCTACACTTGTGTATTTTTTACCACGCCATGTTCTCCTTGCATTGTGTCTTTTCTTTTTTGCTCTGAAATTTTTTTGGTGCCATGCTGGCAGCTCTCTTTTGTGTATGTCCATGGTACTGTAATTGAAGCAGACATAATGTAGCCAAACGTTCTATAGTTCCTCTAGCCCCGGGCTAGGCCAACAAACCACTTCTAGATCTTTGCAGAGAAAGCCTCCCTTCGCTACCTGTCAATCGTTTTGCGAAAGCGCTATTGTATGGCATTAGTGGTTGCCACACTGATAAGCTCGACGGTATCGCCACGAATCTCGGAAAACGCACCCAAAAGGCTGCGAACTTAAAAGAAAACTGGGGGCAGGCGCCCCCAGTGCTTGCACAGGTTGCGGGCAGCTGACGTAAGCAGGTCGCGCGACACGCTGCAGTGTGACGGCTTACGTAATACGGTCGCCAAGAGCCGCAAACACGAGGAGGGGCGGCACGCTGCTTACGTAAACAGTGATTAAAAAAGTACCACGGGGCAAGTGTCGCGGCTTACGTAAGTAAGACCTGAGCGCAACACAATGGGTGTCGCAGATTGGTGGTTACGTAATCAACCAATGCTCAACTGTGTTAATTTGCAACAAGTAAAAGATGCCCTTTTCAGCTTAAGGTGAAAAAAACGTTACCTTTTCCATCAATCAATAGACTTATCAACAGCCTTGTATAGTAAGAGCAATATGGCGAATCAGAGAGCTGGAAGGGAAAACCGGCCACAGGCGAGCCACCAGCAGAACACATATCGTGGACAGCAGGCGACACCAGCAGCAAACCAACAGCAGCAGCAGCAGCAGCATTATCAAAGACAGAATTTCAGACAACATCCCAGCAGACATTACAATAGTAGTAAGTATGATCAGAAGAGCGACGCCAAGCGACTTCCTACCGGTCCGAAATCACTGCATGCCAGTGCAAAACCGACAGCCAGCAACGGCAACAACACACGCAACAACCTCAGAGACAGCTATTACGAGGAAGGATACAGCAATTATAGGAAACGAACAGACTATGCATTGGGACAGCCACCAGTAGCGAAAAGAAAGCATGTGGACCGCAAACCCAAGGAGGAAGAAGATGCCTTCGAAAGGCTGGCGGCCGCTGCGCCGTCTAAGCACCCCGTGCTGAAGTTCGAGTTTATGACGCTTCTCAGCTCCCAGGAACTGCCTATTCACAACAGGATTCAGCAAGTGGGGGAGGGCACCTACGGTAAGGTTTACAAGGCGCAGAACAAGATCACCGGTGAGCTTGTGGCATTGAAGCGATTAAGACTAGAATCCGAACGCGAGGGATTCCCTATCACTTCCCACAGGGAAATCGGGCTTTTACAGTCGTTTGATCATCCTAATATTGCTGGTTTATATGAGATGATGGTTGAAAAGAATCAGGTGTTTATGATTTTCCAGTACATGAATCATGACTTGAGTGGGATTCTTCAGCAATCGAACATTTTGCTAACTGACGGCGAGCGTAAAAACATTATCAAGCAGATACTCATGGGTATAGAATACATTCATTCTAAGAGAGTCATTCACAGGGATATCAAAGGATCCAATATCTTAATTGACGTCAATGGTGTTTTGAAAATCACAGACTTTGGTTTGGCTAGACCGATGAAGAATATCGATACAACCTTAGTCTCTCCCAATTATACCAATAGGGTCATTACTTTGTGGTACAGACCACCAGATATCCTACTAGGATCCACTGAATATGGCCGTGAAGCGGACATCTGGGGTATTGGTTGTATTTTCATTGAATTGTTCACTAGAAAGGCCATCTTTCAAGGTGTCAACGAGATTGATCAACTTTGGAAAATCTATGAAATAATGGGTAACATCAATCAGAAGGACTGGCCCCAAGCGGATCGCCTACCCTGGTTCGAACTGTTGAGGCCTAATTTTCATTCTGATTTCAAGTTTAGGGAGAAATTCGGTCACATTCTACTCTCAGAAGCTTTTAACTTTGCCTTAGATATGCTTAAAATGAACCCAAATGATAGAATGACTGCATCTGATGCTTTGAAGCACCCATACTTTGAAGAGCAACCTTTTGAAACACCACTGAATTTTTTGAAGAGTGTTCAAGGTGAATGGCATGAGTTTGAGGCTAAATTAAAAAGAAAGCAAAAGTTAAAAGAGCAGCAGCTGCTGCAACAGCAACAAAAACAGTCATTGTTGCAAACTCAAACAGATTTACCTGAAACAAACGAAGCTCAACAGTAATCGTTAGAACTTTTTTTTTTGTTTTGACGATTACTATCAAGCAGATTCTTTCAGTTGAGATAATGATTTCATTGGTGACCGTAGTACTTTGCATTTGTGAGGGAACTTAATTGCGAGATTTTATTGACATAAAAATACTGCTATGTTACGTTTTTTTTTTCTTCTATTCGAGTTGCAGTTATATATCTAAGAAGGGGGGTTAATAACACAGATGAGAAAGGATTTGTCATATCTATCTACGAGCTTATAGAAGTTTAAATTTAGCTTTTGCTTGGTACAATCTTTTGCAAGAATAAAGATTTTGGCGATTTAGACCGCAAATTAATTCATGTTACATTTGCCTAGAAGCTGTGTTATGTTGGAATTTCAACATATGGGAAAATTTTATTCCAATGTGAATTAGACTGTCAAAAGGTTATTTTAAAATAATTGTAAGCAGTAAAAAGAAAAATGAAAGATTGGTAGAATAAAAGTTGACAAAGTATACAAAGCTAATATTTATTCACATTAGTTGAAAATTTTACAAAGCAAATAGAAGTCACAAATGTATTGCTTGTTAACAACATTCACCTATAATGTCATGTGATCTGTTTTATTGGTGGTGTATACAAGTACCCGAACCAACGTGCTTTCCGGTGCTAAACCTATAGTTTAGCACGTAATTGAAAAAAAGTAACGAATTTACGAATTGAAGATGTTTTAGTTTAAGTGATGCATCCTGGCTTGTTTTTACTCAACTATCACTTTGTTACTTTAGCGCAGGGTTTATAGTGGGCACGACAATGCGTGGTATGAGTTTAGCGCAAATCATTAGTGTAGAAAAATTGAAAAGCTTGAACGAATGGCACTTGGATGATCAAACTGCATTAATTTAGGTGGAATATGAACTTAATTGCTAGTGTCTGCACAATGTTGTTAATGCCGGTTACTGTTGCCTACATCTTCATTTTACTAGTATGAAATACGTCTCAACGCTTAATTGAAAATAATATAGCAAACAAAATTGTATCCCTAAAAAGTTAGAAATGTGTATTCTGTTTTATCATCAACAATCTGTTTCAAAGGACACACATTTGACTGCTTGATTAGGATCATTTTACATAATTTATAGATCTAAAATGTACATTTATATAGAAGAATAACAGCACAGCCTGGAAAAAAAATTTTCAGAGCTTTTTTTTCATATGCTTAAACGTAGAACTCTGATTGATATTGAAGAATCTTTTTATCTTCGATTAGTAACTGATTTAAAGATGGCTACTATTGGTATTGCTTTTGGTAACAGCTCCACTTCCTTTGCTACCATTAAGGATGGTAAGGTTGACGTTATTGCGAACCCAGATGGTGAAAGATTCATTGCATCCGCTTTGTCCTATGTCGACGGTGATGAATACCACGGTCAACAAGCACTTGCACAGATTGTTAGATCACCAAGAAACACCATTGTCAACTTTAGAGATTTCATTGGTTTGCCATTTGCTTCAGTCGACCCATCAAACTCTCAGCACGCAGCTCACCCAATTGATGTTAACGGTAACGTTGGTTATTCCATCAACGGTAACAATTTGACCATTGACGAAGTTGTCAAGAGACATTTCAAGCAAATTAAGAACGCTGCTGAAGATTACTTAGGACAAAACGTTGAAGGTGTTGTTCTCACTGTTCCAACCAACTTCACTGAAGCTCAAAAGGAATCCTTAGTCAAAATTTCTGCAGATGCTGGTTTGAAGGTTTTACAACTCATTAACGAACCATCTGCTGCTCTGTTGGCACACTTGACCCAAAGAGACGAGCTATTAAAAGATAAAATTTACGTCGTTGCTGACTTCGGTGGTATCAGATCAGATGCTGCTGTCATTGCTGTTAGAGGTGGTATCTTGACTTTGTTGGCCACTGAACACTCCACATCTTTAGGTGGTGTCAAGTTAGACGATGCTCTTGTCAACTTCTTTGCTGCTGATTTCAAGAAGAAGTTTCAAGCTGATGCTCTCAAAACTGAAAAGTCGGTTGCTAAATTAACTTCTGCATCTGTCATCACCAAGAAAACTTTGTCTAATGTCAACACATCTGCTGTTTCTGTTGATTCCCTTTCTGAAGGTTTTGACTACATGTCCTCCATTAACAGATTGAGATTAGAAGTTGTTGCTAGAAATGTCTTTTCCGAAATGGTCACCTTTGTTGAATCTGTTGTTGAAAAGGCTGGTTTGACTCCCCTGGATGTCGAAACCGTTTTATTGGTTGGTGGTACTTCCAACATTCCAAAGGTTGCATCTAACATGCAATTCCTCTTTTCAGAAGATACTGAAATTCTCGCTCCATCTGTTGATTCCAAGTTGCCAAATCCAAACGAATTAAACTGTAGAGGTGCTGCTATCCAAGCTTCTCTAATTGCTGGCTATGATAAGGAAGAAATTGAACAATCTTTGACTCCAGTTGTTGTCAATACTCAACACCTTGCTAAGCCAATTGGTGTTAAGGATGCCGAAGGTAAGTTCGTTACCATCTTATCAAGAGAAACCGCATACCCAATCAAGAAAACCATTTCTTTCAAATCTGCATCTGATAGCGTCATAATTGAACTATATGAAGGTGAGAGAAACATCAAGGAGACTGTTTTGGAACCTGAACAATACTCTGATGAAGAGGACGATAGTGAAGAAGAAGAACCTGAAGTCATTAAAGAATTGGAATATCTTCCAGGTACTTTACTTGCACAAGTTGTTCTTGAAGGTGTCGGAGCTGATAAGACCGTTGATGTTATTATCAACATTACTAAGGATGGTAAGTTACAAGTTGCTGGTAGATCAGGTGATAAGATCTCAAAGGTTGTTGTTGAGCAAGCTTAAATGCATTCTTTTATAACTTAAAGCAGTTGATATATATATTACAATATCTTAATTACAGTGATAAATGAAAAACACATACTCTAATAAAGAAAGGAAAATCATAAAGTTAATGGATCTGAGTGTTTCATTTTACAGATTATGATTACTAACAGGGAATAAATTTTTCCCCAAAATTTTCTAGTAAAGTGAAAAATTAGAGTTATAATTTAGATAAATACTTTTGTGGATAACTTTTGCATCAGCTTTCCAGCATACACATTAAGCTTGAAAATATGTCACTAGAAGTATTTGATAAGATTTCCGACTTGTATATTGAAGGCACCCTTTTCATGGCTAGTAGTTGGTTTTCGGATGCCATTATCGTCTTAGAGAGAGCTATTGAACTAGCAAAACAATTAAGAAAATCAACAAATTCTAAAGATTATCATCGTGATTATATACCCATACTTCTCAAGTTATCAGACTGCTACATTAAAGGTAGGTTTATAGAAGTCGGTTTGAACTTTTTAGAAGAGGCCCTTCAAATTGAACCAGCAAACATCAAAGCCATATTAGCAAAAGCCCATTATTATTCATCTGTGTTTAACGAAAATGAGGCTTTACGTATTATTGATGAAGGATTGAAAAAAGTGGACCAAGATTTATCCAATACTACCCCGTTTGATCCCGTATATTCAAATCTACTTAAAGAGAGGAAAAAGCTAATGAAGAATTCAGTACCTTCGGTGAAGATCAAAAGAATTTGCGTTAGGACCACTAATTTGTTGAAACAGCTACCTGTTGAAATAATTATTTCCATCATGACTAAGCTGGATCAGAAAAGTTTTATTAATTGCTTAGCAACATGTAGAGATTGGAGATCAACATTACTGAGTATACCAGAATTGCTAGGGTCTTTCACTTTAAAGAAGGATTTAAGTCTAGCAATATTTAATGACTATCTCAATTATATCAAAGATATTTTACCGTTAAACCAAATTTGTATCAGCAAACTAAACATAGATTGTTTAAAAATAGAGGAAAGGGTTATTCTAAAGAAACTATTTGCAAGTGGTCTAAAGATAAAAAAACTTGATTTATCTTTGCACGAAGTGAATAATTTTGAATTGGTAAGACTTACACAACTGACACAAACAAAATTATTTGAGGGGTTGAATGAGCTAATGCTAACATTAACCTTAACCACAAAAGGTACCAAATCAATTGAAAGTGTAATCGAAATGTGCACAAATCTAAAAAGGATGACTTTAAATATTCGAAAGCTGAATGAGAGAAGTTATTTTGACAAAGATCCAGCGCTTGTTCAAGAAAAGGTAACTTCACATCTAGAGTTTTTTAGCATTAACAATGCCACAGAATTGTTTTTGAATAGAATATTTTCACATTTCAAGTTCCCAAATTTAGTGTCATTCAAATTGCAGAACTCAGCTTTTAATAAATCGCTAATGTATTTATTATTAGATTCGCCTTTAAACTTGGAGTGTATGGATCTCAAACTGAATAGTGACTATCCATTTATTGAAATTTTGAAAGATTTGAACAATCATAGCAGAAGAGAAGAAATTCTAAAAAGCTTCAAAGAAATTAAGATATGTTATCTAGTTTACCAACACATATTTTATTCCAACGGAGAAGTGTTGGAACCAATATTTTTCCCTAATTTAAAAACTTTAGAATTGCAAAAAGACAGGACACCATTTGTAGATTTGGTTAACAATCTTCAAAGATGTAAATCTATTGAAAACTTTTCTCTTTGTGATTTCTCCGCAAATATGCCTACCTCGTTTAGTTTGAGATTGCTATTTGAAACTTTTCCTAGATTAAAAAGGGTCAAGCTAATAAGTCATACATTGAGAGGAGAAATAGTCAATATCTTAGCAAAGGAGATCATGGAAATGCATTCAACCAAATTTCTACATGAACTGGAAACCAATATTAAAGGTATAGCAGAGATATTAAAGCGTGGTAAAAAAGTTAAAGTTGATAAATTTATTGCTGTTCTGTTTCCTAATAGCCAACAATCGTTGACCGATGCTGAAATTGGGACACTTTTAACACAAGACATCATCAGACGGCAATATAAAAAGTATGAAATTTATGCAACTACTTGGTAATGATATGTGTACATGTTCCCTATAAACTGATAAAACACTAAAGGATTTGATTAATTATTTATATATGGGTATATTTAATTCAAAAAAGTACATTGAACCAGGGTATATTCAGTCTAAAGAATCAAGGGCACCGTACTTCAGTAACAATTCCTTACGTTTAGCCTCTCTTATAAGTTCGTCACTTTTTTCCTTTTCCTTCATTTTAAGCATTACTTCGGTAGGGCTAAACTCGGTTGTATAATCGGTATTTGCTTGCGCTGTTTCACTGCTTTCATCCTCTTGCGCTTCTTGCATTTGTCTACTTTGAACAGTTCTAGTAAATTTTTTCATCTTTTCAAACGCAGCAGCTTCACCTGTAAGATGAGGTATGAATTGACCTCTTTCATTCAAAAACCCCTTTGTCAAATCTTTGTAAACTCTTGATTTTGGATTATATCTTAATTCCTCGCCCGTCTTAATCACTTCTAAATATCTAGGCTTTTCGTCGAGAGATCTCCCAACATAATTATCGTCTGCTTTCAATGGATTGCTTTCCATTAATGCCTTCAAAATCAAGTCATGGGACTTCTGATCGTCCTCTGTGAGGTTATTCTTACTTTTATAGCTATCAATTGACTTTTTCTCCTTTTTCTCAAGTTCATTGACCACGTTATCGTAATCCTTTTCAACATCATAACCATGCCATCTATCTCTCATTACATCCCAAGACTGATCCTCTTTCTTCCTAATTAAAATGGCAGAATTGTTCCCCTTGGTATCTTTGTCATTGTTAACCAAAAAAGACTGCGTATGTGGTCTTTCCAAGCAATCTGTCTTGGAGTGCTTACCTCCACAATTTTCGCATCTACCTTTCTTCTTCCACTCTCTGATTTTTCGTTTCCATTTCGCCTTCTCCTTCTTACTTAGGCCACTCACGGCGAGGTCTTGATCTGGCTCCACAGCAATAAAATCGTCCTTGATACCTAACCCTTTCTTAGGTTCATTATTGGCCACAACTTCTGAGTCCGGGTTCAAGCGTTGATGTTTTAATCGATCATCTCCCTCTATTTCATCAATCCTCTCTTCATCTGTTTTCCTTTTCCGTATATTGGAGTCTGATGTCAATGGTGTTGCTGTAACATACCATGGAGTGTTTGAAATGAAATTAGGAATATAATCGCTAACAACGTTTCCATCTTTGTCAACATATGTCTTTTTGGATGTGCTAGGTTTGTAATTGGAGCCTGACATCTCTACACAAATGGTTTTTGTTACTTCGAAAATGATAACCTGTAAGCTTTGATTTGCAAAGTTTCCAGGCAGTGTAGATCTGCAACTTCAAAAAAAAATTTTTCAGATTTTTCTTTCATGCTATGTAGCAGTAGGAATCAAGAAAGTGCATCGTTTGGCCTTACACAGTCTATAAGGGATAACAAAGGATGAAAACTAATGCCTTCGTTAAACAGTTGGCATCCAACAAGAGAAACGTGAGAGAAAATGCATTAAAAACGCTTAAAAAGTTCTTGTCTTCAAGAGAAAAGTCTAAACCACTCACTACTTTAGAACTTAAGAAATTGTGGAAGGGTCTTTATTACACAATGTGGTTTAGTGACAGGCCATTGCCTCAGCAAAGACTAGCCAATGATCTTGCCTCATTGTTCAGTGAATGTGTTGTGGACGAGTTATTTTTGAACTTTGTCGAAGCTTTTTGGATCATAATGGGTGATCAATGGAGAGATCTCGATAAGTGGAGAGTGGACAAATTCTACATGTTGATGAGGTACGCTATTCGAGAATCGTTTGTAAGATTAAGCAAATCCAATTGGGATGAAAAATTAGTGAATGGATATCTAGACGTTTTGAGAAGAACTGCGTTGAGCGAAGGAGGTAGATTCCCTGTTTCACTAACATATCATGTCATTGATACATGGGTGGATGAAATGGAAAGAGTGCTTTTTGCTGAAGCTGAAAAAAAAGAAGAGGAGGAAGACAGCGAAGTGAGACCTGAAGATGACGAAGAAGCTTTAGAATCAGAAGAGGAGCGTTTAACTAGAATAGCAAAAAGAAAGGAGATTTTAGAAACCGACAAGGTTCCAATAGACAACTTACTGGACGTTTTCAAACAGAAATTTAACACAAGAACGACGGATGCAATGAAAGAAAAGATGAAACGGGAAATTTTCGAAGATCCTCGTCTCTTAGAACTTGATATCGATCTTACGTTACCAAAGGACGAAAGGAAGATAAAGAAGGCGGATGAAGAAAATGAGGAAAACAAAGAGAAAGGAGAAGAAGAAGAAGAAGAAGAAGAAGAAGAAGAAGAAGAAGAAGAAGAAGAAGAAGAGGAAGAGGAAGAGGAAGAATGGAACGGGTTTGGAGATAATTAATACGCTTTCAACTATACTTTTTATAGAACTAATTCACAGTTTTCGTATAGCATCGCTGTTTTCATTGTAGCATTTCCATCATAGTCAGAGAATGTTGGTGTTAATTTTTAATCGATACAAGTGGTACATTTAAGCGAGTGTTGTATTCTGGAGATTCATTTTTTAATTATCTACAATCCAACACAAGAGGCGACTTGGTGTCATTCTTATCGGATCCAATGGGATTACATACAGTTTGGATTATTCCTTATATTGTAACACAAACTTTTTGAACCCATACACCATTTTCAAGTAAAATCTTGCAAGGCTACGCTAATGCTTTAAAACCGCATTTACAGCTGACCAAAAATTCCAGCTTGTTCTATCGTAACAGCAAATAACACAAATTTACAAGAACAAGACACATCATGAGCAGAATTTTCAAATAATGAAAAATTTACTTCCAGTTTTCCTATTTTCGCAGTTTTGAAAGGACACGTCTGTTTGATCTTCATCTTCTTTTTCTCCTAACGACAAAGTAACAATGGCAGAGATTGAAAAACTTGCAGAGACCCCAACAGAATTTGTCAAGGATGGTATCAGATTTGTTCAAAAATGTACCAAGCCTTCTAAAAAGGAATACATTCAATTGATTAGAGCCGTTGGTTTTGGCTTTATTATGATGGGTGTTGTTGGTTATGCTATCAAGCTTATCCACATTCCAATTAGATACTTGATTGTCTGAGACAGTTGTAGCTTTTGTTATAGGTTTATAATTAATGAAAAGATTAGATAGATATATTGTAGGCAGTAAATATTTGGTCTGTGTTCACTTTTAAGTCACACTTTTTCTTTATGGGTTTTGCGTCTTTACTATCTGAGATATCATCTGATAGGTCCCTGGTTGCCAAGGTCAAGGAGCAACAAAAACGCCAGCAGGTTACTACAAAATCTGCAGTGCTAGACAAGCCAAAGTTAAAGAAGCCAATAGTGAAGAATATCACTAGTTCAAAGTTAAATAGAAATGTTTACGTCAAAAGTAGTCAATCGAAGCAACAGCCATCTAACTCATACATAGACGAAGACCCTGCCGTTCGACGGCTAAAGGAAGCGAGACGCAAGGAACGTGAAGAGAAGCAGGCTGCTAACCCAAAGCTGCAACAAAAATTGAAGAAAAGACAAGCAACTGGCAGTACTAATATCACAACAAGGAAATCTCCAAGTGCACCAAGATCCCACTCACCGTCTTCAAAACCAAAACTCAGATCTCAATTTCCGCTACCACCAAAGAAGGTCACCACGGGCCCAAATTTATCTTTCAAAGATTTAATGAAGCAGGCCGATTCGATAGATACTTCTAAAATGGCTTTAAAAGCTGTCAAGAAAAATCCAAACCCTTTAGGCTACAAGCAACCACTCAGTAAGGCTCTTCAGTCCATAAAAAGAGCTGAAATGAGCGTAAGAGAATCTGGACCAAAGAAATTCGGCGCCAAAATCAGTGATAAGAATCTAAAAAGATCAACGCAACAGGTTAAGAAAGTACCAGCATTTGCCAAACCATCTTCAGAATTACTGAAAAGGTTGCAAAATAAGAAAACCACCAGGGAAACCAAGCCTAAATATAGAAAGCCCCTTAAATCAAGTAAACAAAAACGTGATGAGTTTGGTATCGATGCAGAAGATGATGATGAGGAAGAATACGAGTATGACTATTATTCAGATGACTATGGTGATGAAGATGGCTTTATTGTTGATGATGAAGATGATAATGGATATAGTAGTAAGAGTCACGGTAGACTTGCTAACAAAGGTTATAATAGAGAAGAAATTTGGAATATGTTTGGTAAGGGATCTAGTGCTCAAAAAAGACAGTATTATAATGATTACGATGAAGATGATGACATGGAGGCAACAGGTGCTGAAATCTTCGAAGAAGAAGAACGTGCTTTGAAGCAAGCTAAATTAGACGACAAAAGAGAACAACAGCTTCTCGAAAGAAGGGCTGCAGAAAAGAGAAAATCACTTAATCGTAAATAATTTCATTCATATATATAGTTAAAATAGTTCTTATAGAAGAGAAATCACATTAATGTCACATATCCCCAATTTCATTCATAAAATCATCATATTCATCTGGTAACTCGCTTAATTTACTTTTTTCTTTATCATCCTCGCTAGGATTATATTCTAATTCTTCATCACTATTTTGACTGCCAACTGCTAATCCTTTAGCCTTCCCATTTCCAAAAATACCCATTGGTTTATCTAACTTATTTTTATTTGGAGAAACAACATTACTTTCATCCTGATCAAAATCACTAATTTCCAAATCGCTTCCTGCAACATCAGACATATCAACATCATTATCCGAAATAGCCTGACTTCTTGTTTTTAATGATATATTATTGGCCGAGGGGATAAACCCTGCAAATTCTTCTTTGTCCTCTTCTTTGTCCTCGTTTTCTTCTTCTTCGTACATATTATTAGCGTCTTCTTCATCTGTCGAGATTACATCACCATGCGTTCTATTCAACCTATTTTTGATTTGTAGTTTAGTTAACAGTACTTTCCAGTTTCTCAACACTAGTAAATCCTTTTTTCTTTGTTCCTGGTCATTTTTTTGTTCTCTTAACTCAGACGCTACTAATAAGACAGCTTCTTCACATTCTTTGAATGTGACAATTCCTGCCATTTTAACTTTAACATCTGTTCGTTTTTGTTTATGACCCTCAAAATCGAATCCAACTACAGCTGGAACGTATTCAATTCCCATCAATTTGGCTGCTTTTTCGGACTCCTGGTCAACAATATGCACACACCCTTCGGGAACCATCCATGGTTCATAGATATCAATGTTTTTGAAAGCATTTCTTGGAATCTTCCCATCAATAATTGGTGATGGAACAAATTTCTCTGTTTGTCTCTCAGCATATAGTCTACCACCATCATCTTCATCATCGCTATTAGTTAACTGAAATTCGTCTTCGGTTCGCTTTCTTTTATTTGATTGTCTCTTATAGATTTTCAATGGTCGTTCCCCTATTTTTAGAACTCTACCCTTCATAAACCAACCTTTGGCGCTTTTTAGAGTTAACACATTACTTCTTTTGTATACAGGTATCAATTCACCATCTGCCCCATATTTGGTCTTTTTTCTGACAGTACCACAGCTTACCATTGGCTCCAAAATTTCGTTCCATTTCAGGTCAGCCTCCAATACATATATAGGATGGCCTTTAAAGTCCGTGATACTAGCAGGCATCCCTTCCCTCTGGCTGAATTCTTCCAGATCAATTTGTTCGAACTTGTCAATTTTATTATCTTTAACTCTCTTTTCACTACATGCACCAGCCAATAACCTCTTGTACCAGCATTGATATCTCAATTCTCTATCTATTCTCTTTTTTCTAGTTTTGGCATTAAATTCTTTGGCATACCTTCTTGTTATATCTCTTGCGCCGCCCAGCCTATCATATCCAATGACATACCAAGCATTATTTCTAATACAGTTCATCGGTGGTTCCAACTTAGATTTATTGGTGACAACTTCAATGAATTTTTTAACACAAGGATCAATAGTTACATATTTTTTGGCATCTTTATCCCAAACTTCTACCCAAAATACAGGCCATTGATCTGATACCAAAACATTATTTTCACTATCTTTCGGTTGGCTGGAAAGTACAGCGGCTTTCTTCTTTGGTTTCAATGCAACTAGTAACCTTTCATGCTGAGTAAGTTTTTTTGTCTTTTGCTTTCTAGTTGGGCTTCCTGTAGCAGGAGAGCTTGAGGCTATTCTAGACTCAAGGATTTTTGCCTCAATCATATTTGTGAAATCAGGAGGTTGCAGTGAAAACACTAATCTAGCTGGTAAATTCAAACTCCTCAAAAGAGCACAAAATCCTTGAGCACTAATATCTCTAGAACCAAAATGTGATGTAATGGAGCTGAAAAATACATCCATTTTAACGCGCCTTGATTCTTTTGTTTGCATTTCATTGCTAGCTATTTCACTCCAGGTTTTTTTAGATATTACCGGAGCTTCTAAATCATTAGTCCATACTGAGTTCCAATAAGACATCAAATGTCTAAGTAGATCTAAGAGTCTTCTTGTTTTCGAAATAGTTGTACTTTTGCTCTCTTTTCTGTACTTTTCGTATTCCATATATTCTCTTTTCAAGCTGTTTGGCAGTTCCTCTCGAAGTCTTTTCAAAAGATTCTCCTCCGAACACCATTTATTTCTAACCAAGCCATGGCCAACCATTGTAAATAAGTACAGTACATGAATCTTTCTCCTTAACATCCTTTCTTTACTAGTTATCACCGTCGGCCTCGCTTTCTTATGTTTTGAAGAGCTAGTCTTTTTCAGTTTAATTTGTAAGGTTTCTTTGCTGAAATCCTTATCGATTTTTTTCGATGCAGGAATAGGAAGTTCCCCGGATAGATCTACATCTTCAAAGTCATCAGAATCAAACGCATCGGTATCAAACTCAGAACCTTCTTCTTCTTCTTCTCCTTCTTCTTTGTTTGTTTCCTCTTCGGAGCTGATATTAATTGGCATTTCTCTTGATTCCATTTTATCATCTATAGGCTGGGCATTATCCACGTGATCATCATCGCCCATATCAGTCCCTTCTGCTTCCTGTTGGCGATTCAACGTCTCCATAATCTTACTCATTCTTTCATGGTTCACTTTAGTACTGGATTTGGGTTTTTCAGGCTTCGAAATTGTCGATCTGATACTAGGTAATGGTTCCAGCTCTGCAGATAACGCGTTTTCGCCCCTTTTGCGCCGCCTTTTCTGTGGCCTTTTGACCGCTTCTTTACCATCTGCCTTTTCTTCACGTAAGGCTTTCTTCAGCATATCTCGATACTGCGACGGTATATACATTGATTAATATCTAACAATTGAATAAAGAATCAAAGACATATAAAATTAATTTTTTCACCTGTCATGAATTTTTCAATACCTGAAATTCAACTTCCTATTAATATTACTGTAGGATATTATTCCATAGCTCAAATTATGTTAAAGATACAATTTCTACGACATTGCATACTATGTGGAAGTGGATGCAAGATTTCAGCGTTTTCCTATCGTATAGCAACAAAACGAATAGATCGGTTAAATCTCGCATTTGGCGATCGAAGGTTGTTTCACTCTTTGCAACCTCGTATGATGAATCCAAACAAAGCAGCTAAGCAGGAAAAACTGGTTGAACATTATGAGGGTAACTTCTGGATAGAGCAGTTAAACAAAAAGCAAAAAACAATACCTTACAATAATATTTTTCAAGAATTATTATCAACTTCATCACACATGATAGAATCTACCGAAAAAACGGCAAATCTACAACATATGTTAGCAAGTCTAACATCTTCAATACCACCAAAGAATAATTCTGCAGAAAAAGGATTCGAGCACATGAACATCATTTACAGATCAATAACTGATTTATCCACAGAAGAATCAGCATTTGTATTAGTTTTACAGTGTATCATTAAGACATTGAACTCTAAATACGAAACAGCAACTTTGAAGAAATGTTTGGCCAATATTAAGTATCAAAGGAAAATCAAAACTGAACCAATCATACTGAGTAACACAGTTCACCATTTAAGTTTATTCAAAGAAGACATTGATAAGATAATACGAAATCCTGATGTTGAGTTGTCTGTTGCCTTTTTAAGAAAAATGCTGTTTGAGACAAGGAAGTGGTCTAGAGCTAAAGAATGTACGTTTGATAATATTTTTTCATGGATCAACTCATTACTAGAGCCGTCAATTTCACAAGCCTTGAATCAACTTGTTAAAACGAAATTTATTCCAGACATCATCATCTATGATTTACTACTAAGAAAGCCAACTAATGAACTTGAATATAAATATGCATACGAGCTTTACAAAAATAGGTCTGCTGTACTAAATATTATTGATCAAGAAAAGATACACCAATTAAGACAATTTGAAATACACTACACTCGTGAACTGATTATTCCACCTTTATTCAGTAACATATTTAGGTACGCACTTAGACACCAGCTTGATGATCTACCTGATTTGGTTGATTTCTTTTTGGAAACAAACAAACAGGCATCCAGTAACCTATTGACCCAGTTAGGAGAAATGGCATGGCTTTTATCTTTTGACCATTCAGGTGAACATATAAACAAGCCATCTAGATTTCAAAATATTGCACAATCGTCCATCATTAAAGTGATCAACAATATGATAAAGCAAGATAAAACATTAGACATTGATGTTACAATGATGCTGGCTGTATCCAATATATCATATTACGGCAATCCCAAGAAGGCTTTTAAACTATTCAAATCTGCTAAAAAACAGTTTGACCACTGGCAATTGCAAGCATTTAAACCAGACAATTTTGAAAGTATCATTGCTTATAATCAACCAAATATTGATGTTCCAAAGTCATTTTTAAATGAAATTAAAGAAGACTATAATATAAAATTCCTTTGCAATTCAATTCTATTATTGTTTGTCAACAAGGACAATCACATAGATATTGGGAAAGATTTGAGGCAAATATTTGAACAAGTTGAGAATAGAGTTCTACTAAAATACCCAGAAATTTGGAATTTTATCATTATTAAACTACATTACCACCAGATGATATCAGGGTCAATGTATGGATTTTTATTAGATGGGTATTGTAGCTATTTGAAACTATACAGTAAGCCTCATCCCTTTTTGCTAGACGTATTGTTGAAAGATGCTACATCATTTGGGATTATACAACCAATTCTTGAAAACATAGATTATAAAAAGTTAGATGATAATAACGTGGCACACATTATTTCCAAACTATATAGGTACGGTCCAGGGACATTGGAAGATGACTTAAAATATGTTAATCCAATTGCTACAGCACGAAAATTATATGAGAAATCCCCATTTAAATCATCTAGAATAAATTCGTCTTATTTATTGGGTGAAGCACTGGCTTCACCGCATAAAACATATGACAGATACATTAAAATGAATGAAAATTTCAAGATAACACCATTGACGATATCAGCATTGTTTATTTCGATCCAAAAAATGATTGAGAGAGACTCGTATAAAACAATTATGTGGGGTGAATATGAGCCTTTAGACTTTGCTTTGAATGAATTCGATAGATACATCTCTAAAAGCTACGGGGATGGTCTTTTATTTCCAAACGATCATTTGCTTTCTGTATACATTGATGTTTTATCGAAATTTGATAAGCAAGACAGATTGCTAGAGTTGTTGGGAACACTAGTTGAACTGAAATATCCATTAAATGAAAAACTGTTCCACAGGTACTTGACAAAATTTAGTTCGTGGGATAGAAACGAATTGATTAGTTGTTTGAATGTGTATAACCAGGGATTCCAAGCCTTGCTAGGTTGCAAGAATGAGTTCGAATTGAAAGAAAAGAAGAAAAAATTACCTAAGGTCAGAGCAAGGGGACAGTTCAAAAGCTTTATTACTCAACTGGAAATGAACTGGGACATTATCAATAAGTGGAAGTGGCCGGACAAGAAGTAAACAAAATAACAGATTCAAAGATAGTAGGCACATCTATATATAGGGTTTACTTCTATATAAGTACGATTATATAGTTGAGAGTCATTTATGAAACAACGAGTATCAATAATAAATTCATAAGTAAGATTATATGGTAATCATTGCCTCACTTCCAATTACACAAGAAAAAATAAAGAGCTTTTTCTACACAGCAATTTAAATCGATATTTCCAGAATTATGTAGCGATATATATTATAATCTTATCATCCCCCAACAACGATTTCTTCCAATCTCTCCAGATACGTATCCGCAAACCCCATTTTTTTCACTTCTTCTGCTAATTTGAGTAGATATTCGTCGTTAGGACCACTATCGCCCACTGCAGCTTTTATAATCTTGGCTGTTGCTATGGGATTTTCAGGTCCAACGAAAGATTCGTTATCAGTAGTTCCAACATACACCATGCAATTAACAACTGGATGTCCTTGTTTGTTAACTTTGCAGCTGTTAAAGATTGAGCTATCATCACCATCTAAGGCCGCAGTTACTATATTGAAATCAATTTCTTGTGTGACATACCCATCTTTTTCCCTAAAATCCAAATATTCACTCACTTCTTTAACGTAGTCTGGAGGAATATAATAAACGCAACCACAGACCGATAATGCCTCTTCCAATTTACTTAAATTCGACATGATGTCCTTCTTTTCAGTATCTGATAAATGTGACAGTTCATACTCAAATACATCCCGTTGAAACTCTTCATTTTTAGCAATCTCTTCTGCTGGCACAATAGTAACCACACGACCTTTGAACTCTGGCGTGCCCCTATTATCGTAAGATGATTGCCAGAATCTTCTAATAAAGCCTAGTGTGTAACCGTCAAACCGTTTGAAATGGCGATGAATATCTAGATGGTGTAGTGGAGGTTTAAAAAGCAATGATCCGTAGCCATATAGCCATAGCGCTTCTTGTTTATCCGATTCATCCACCGTCATAGCTCAATAAAATATATGTGGTAGAAGAAAATGTGGCATTTTAGCATGTCAAATGATTTTTGATAACATACACACAACTTATAAATATTCTAGACATCGTTAATTCGTTAGTTTATTCCTCTGAAGATCCCAATCTACGCCCTTCACCCTTAAAAGTTGGCTGATTACCTGTGACATTGGCCCCAGTAACCTTAACTTTGTTACCAATTGGTTTGGCTGGAAAGACTGTATAACCGCTTCTATTGTACGCAGCAGCGTTGTAATCTACACCAGTAACTTTGAAAACAAACTTTTTGAGCCATTGAGGAGCTGTTAGAATACCGGTCGAGTAAAACCAAACATTAGAGAGGGAATTAACTGTGCCAAGTCTGTTTGAGGAACCATCTTTTTGTGGTTCCTTACCTGTGAAGAATTGAACAAGAGGACCCCATGATTTTGTTTCAAGACAATTGTAAATGTAAGCTGCCAATGTCCCAATCAATGCAAGACAAAAAATAACTACTCCGTCTGCAATCAATCTAAAACCCAAAGATACAGCTGGTAACAAGGAAGCCTTGATAGGCATGAAATAAAAGTTAACCTGCTGGTTGTGATTTGATACAGACCAAGTGTAAGTTAATGCAGATAGAAGAGCTGGGTGAAATGAATACAGTGGTGGGAGGGCAATACAAGAGACAATGATAATAATTGGCAAAACAATCAAATGGTAATAAATAAAGTCAGGCAAGTTCTTTCTGAACTTTACTTCTTCCACTCCTCTTGAAAAGGTATACATCATGTACACCTCCATCATTCCTTGCATTGCCTGTAGGTTTGGAACTAGAAAGCCTGTTAGCAATCTATAAATCTCCCATTTAGACAACACGTATTCGAAAAATGGACTAAACTCAAAGATAGAAACGACTTTCAAAGCATCGAGACCTGCCATCACCACCGATGTCATGGTAATGGTTCTAGTCACTGGCGGAATAGAGCTTATAAACTGGCTGAGTTCAGACATTTATATGTTTTAAAGGAAAAGTTATTACAGAGACGATAAAGAGCGAGATGAACATTTGTCTTTATACCTGATATGTTAATGATAGAGAAAAATCAGCAAAGTCATTGGACGATAAGAGTGACGGGATTATTTTTGGTTCTTCTATGTTCTTTAGGTTTGTTATTCAATTTCAATGATGGAATTGTTTTATTGCCATCCTTCAAATTAACTCATGATTATTATTGTGAAGAATATACGAGCTATTCAACGAAGAGGCATGCTCCATTTTCAGAAGGACCATTGAGGTTGCCATTTCAAAGACCTCCCCAGCAATGCAGAAAGTTTACTTCAATTGCAGTGGAACATTTCATTAACAATTTACGAAAGAAAATGAAAGACCCTGATTTATTCAGGCTGGTTGAAAATACCCTACCCAATACTTTAGATACTGCAATATTATGGTATGATGATGATTTGAATGCACCGAGAACATTTGTGAGCACTGGAGATATTCACGCTGAATGGTTGAGAGACTCCGCTAGGCAACTTTCCGTTTACCAGCAGTTCATCGATAAGGATCCCAAATTGAAGCATTTAATTAAGGGTGCTATCTTGCAACAGGCGAAATTTATTACGGTGGCTCCGTATTGCAATGCTTTTCATAGTCCTGCTGGTTCTGGTATTGAGAAAAGACCCTCTGCCATTGATGAAGTTTATCCAAAGCCAGATTGGGATCAAGTTTTTGAATGCAAATGGGAATTAGACTCTTTGGCGTCTTTCCTAACGTTATCAAATGAGTATTTGGAAAATTCTCAGGATTTTGAGTTGTTGGAAGATGATCTCTGGCTAGAAGCACTGAAAACAGTTTTAGTGGTACTAAATAAGCAAATGCAACCGACGTTCTCAAAAAACGGTCGTTTATTGCCAGCAATGTACACATTTAAGCGTCAAACTAAAATTGGAACTGAGACATTATGTTTGGATGGTAGAGGTAATCCAGTGAACAGCGATACCGGTTTGATTAGATCTGCTTTTAGACCATCAGACGATGCAACAATTTTCCAGTTATTTATTCCAGCGAACGCACAGGTGTTTGTTGAACTATCTAAAATCACTCCTCTGCTTGAAACATACAATGAAAATATTGATTTGTTTGGTAAAAAGCTATGTGAATTCACTAAAGAGCTCTCCGCTAGTATTAAGTTAGGTATTGAAAAGCACGGCGTTGTCAACCATCCTATCTTTGGTAAGGTGTATGCTTATGAAGTTGATGGCTATGGGAGTTTCAATATTATGGATGACGCCAATATACCCTCTTTGTTATCATTACCGGATTTAGGTTACGGGTCGGTGCATGATGAAGTGTATCAAAATACAAGGAGAATGGTTTTGAGCAAAAATGGTAACCCATACTACTTGAGTGGAGAATATTTCAAAGGTATTGGTGGACCACACATAGGGCTATCTAAAGCATGGCCAATGTCTCTACTTGTTCAAATTCGGACCAGTGATAACGATCAAGAAATTATGGAGTTACTTGAATTATTAAAATCAAATACGGCAGGCTTGGGACTAATGCATGAAGGCATAAATGTTGATATATTTGGCGGAAATGATTATTCACGCAGTTGGTTCAGTTGGTGCAATTCAGAGTTTGGAAAGACTGTGCTGGATTTATTGAAAAGAAAACCACATTTATTAACATGATCTATGCATAAAACTTTGATTTTGAAGTTCAAATAAACTTCTGACTAACTTATATAACTATTTATACGAGAACGAAATTATGAGTACATGATAACGTATAGTCTTTAATTAATATCGAAGACTTTAACAATAATATGCTGCATGAGCAATTATATCGCGATACTTTGAGATTCAGTCTCTTCTTCCCATCTCTTCATTAGGAAAAGTTATGTCATATAAAAGCGTGCCCCTCTATTCCACTCCAGGACTGTTATGTGAAGCTGATGAACATTTGTATGAAGTCTTTCAGGACTTAGGGTACGATGAATCGTTTTTTCAAACAGACGTGAAGCTTTTCCTAGGATATTTCTCTGTTGCGCTAGTAGGTGGTATGTATTGGGCAGAAAAGAAATATAATAATGATTTTCAAGACACTGATTATATTAAGATAACTACTATGTGTGTTATTGGATATGTGATTATTCAATCGCTGCTTTACTTATACACAAAGCTTGTAGTTGAAAACACAAAATACACTGGATACAAGAAAGGAAAAATGATCCAAGTCAGTACATGGACAGATGATAGCAATAGTGAAAACAGTGAACCATTTTACTGTATTGAGCTAAATTTTGATGGGTATGAAAGTGGTATTCAAGTTAAAATCAGCGAATTGTTCTTTGATGACGGATATTTGAATCTTGAAGCTTTAAAGTCAAAGATTGCAACATGTATTGAAGCTGTAGACAAGTCAAAATGAGCGAGGCGCAGAAGATGGTGTATGATGACGTTTATAAGTGTAGAAAGCGTATATAAGAATTATAAGATAATGAACGGTGTTAAGGAAACATTGACAATACATTTCATTTGTCAACATTTCCAAACCACCTAGCAAAGATTTGTACCATAAATGGAGATGCTTTGACCATTGGCAGCAGGCGACCATAAATAGGGAAAATAAACTCTCCGTTCCAATTGTTATCGATGATTTCAACAATACGTATTGCCAATTTTCTGGACTCAATCACAGGTGCTAAAAACCAGTTCAAATTCAGATCTGAAAACATTGATGAATCTAGTTGCCCTGGCAAGATAGTAGAGACAGTGATGTGATTTTTATGCGCTTCTTGTCTCATGGAATCTAAAGACATAAGAAGCGCCGCTTTTGTTGCACTGTATACACCCAAGTTTCTAGGAGCCAAAAATGCTAAGACAGAGCAGATTCCAATAACGTGGGTGTGTTTCTTGGAACTTAAACGTTCGCCCAGTAAATACTGTATTAATTTGAGTTGGTTAATCCAGTTCACATTGACTATATTTTCTAGCTTGGCAGGCTCCATGTCAAGCAGCTCATCGGCTTGACGCATTCCAGCGTTGCAAATTACGATATTAATTTCGCCAATTGGTATTTCCCTTTCTATTTTATAGATAAGCTCTTCTGGCTTCACAGATCCAAGGTCATGTTTAACATAAGTTACGTTGTCAAATTCAAATTTTGGTTCTTTGATGTCAACAATAATGATCCGATCAACACCAGCTTTGTCACGCAACTGTTTGACAACTTCCCATCCTAAACCTCCACCAGCGCCTGTGATCAATATGTTCTTTTTATAGTAAGCATTGTCTTGGTTCCCTTTCCTCATTCTATAGTTCACGAATCTCAAGATCCAAAGTGCAGTAACGATATACTTATATTTCAAGTTCAACAACCACATGAAAATCGGGTTGAAAATTGTGCATAATGATAGGTATACTAAACCGTCAAGATTAAAAAAGTCTCTTGTCACTGGAAAATGTGGTACAAGACACTTTTCAAATAGATGCCATATCTTTTGATATTTCAACACTGACATCTAAACAATAAATGTCATATAATCACTTTCATTCTACGTTACAATCGTTACAAAAAAATTTTCCGCTATAGAACAAAATTTCTTTAACAGTGCTCAATGCAGAGGAAGATAGAGTTTCAGAAAAGAAGTTATGGTAGTTTAATCGATAGTGCCCTGATATATCTGTAACAGCCCAAGCTAAAATATGAAAATTTAACTAGAAAAATTCCCGTTTCCAAAAAGTTTGTTCAAGGTCGTTCTAGTTTAATGAGTAGCTACAAAAGCTAAATTAGTTTGGCTTAAAGTTATAAATCTGTTATATTAGTTATCCTTGTTGACACTCTTGGTTATGTTAAGTCCATTTAGTTTGCTTTGATGACTTTGATTTGGTGTAAATTTCTTAATCATACGAATTTCGTCAATGGAATAACCAGGAATTCTAATATTCCAAGTTCTTTCCAGTGGCAGTTGCACATCTCTGACATCTAGATTATCACTGTGACGGTGTCTAGCTAACCTTGCTGCAAAAGATGTTACATTTTGGACGAACTCGTCAGCCAAATCAAGTAGAAGATCCTCTACGTCACCATCAATACCCAAATCAACGTCACCCTTTTCGGCAGCAACAGAAGCCACTAATTCCTTTAGCTTTCTTTTGTTCAAAACCTGTTCCCCATCATAATTGAATGGCTGACCTTTAGTCATGGAAGGTATGGTTAATCCTGGCGCATAGATAGCATTACCACCAAGAAGTGAAGCTCTATTGTTAACTCTTGCATTATTGTAATCGCTGCTGTTTATTTTCAAGCTGTCTGGGATATTCATATTGTCGAACTTTGTCTTATCATTGGTTAAACTGGCATTCAAATTACCTGTTGTATTAGATCTAGCAAAAGAAGAAGCCCCAGTTGGCGAGCCTCCGCCAATTGATGATGTCGCTCCATTTGCAAGCTTTTGTTTTTTGAGCTGCTGGTCCACGTTATCTGTCTGCAGAGAGCTGGCAGACCTAGTTCTGTTCACTGAAGCAGATGTCTGTTGTTGTGCTTGTTGTGCTTGCTGAAGTTGTTGGGGCTGTTGTGTAATACCCTGACTGTTTTGTCTGGACTGCAGTGATTGATTAGATTGTTGTTGTGCAATCTTGAGTTGTGCTGCTATCTGTTGAGTTACCGTTTTACAATTTTCTATACGCATAACCATTTCCTTTTCCTTTTCAGCGTAATAGGCCACTGTTTTGTCGTCTAAATCTGGCTCGTTTTTCCTTTGTTGAATTATGGCAAGACTTGATTTGAACTTCTCTGCCATTTGCATCACCTGCTGATACTTACTTAAGATTTCTTGTTTCTTCAAATGTAGCTGTTGTTGTGAGTTCCGTGTTTGTTGTGGTTGCAACTGCTCTTGCTTAATTTCAGGCTGCATTGCATCATTTTCTGTCTGCATTGATAGTTGCTGTGGAAGAGAATTATGTTGTTGTTGTACTTGTTGCTGTGCTTGTTGCTGAACTTGTTGTTGAATTTGCTGTTGTTGCACTTGTTCTTGCTGTTGTTGCTGAACTTGCTGCTCTTGTACTTGCTGTTGTTGTACCTGTTGTTGTTGTTGAGCCTGTCTTTGGTTCTTAGAGTACGTATATAAGATGTTTCTAATCTGCTCTGCCTTTCGCATATGAGATTGACCAGCAGGCGTGTCCAAGCCCGCCTGTTCAGCTGACTTCTTCTCAATGGCATATTGGTTGAGAAGCTGTCTTGCTTGGTTTGGTGCCAAGTTGATTGTACTTCCAGCGCCTCGTGCACTCATAATCCGCGTTTGTTAACAAAGTGGTGTTGATGAACAAGTTTGTTGGTGGCTTAATTTTTTGTGTTCAAGAAATTTTTCAAGAGCACATTGTTGATAATAAGCTGGTACCTACTTGTCTGCCTGTTTCTTACACTTGCAGCACTATTTCTTTTTTTGATCACTGAAGTTTCCTCACCTTATTCCCAGATATGCCATTCCTAGATTCTCCGTCATCGTTAGACAAATTGACACAAGAGTCCCGTGATTTGCTTAGCAAAGTCGACCATTATGTGCTTGATTACAATATCTTTCTTTTCAAGGGAATCCAGAAGAGTCGGGAAGACCAGAATGAAGAACTCTTTTCATTCTTATCCACCTTAATGGAAGCCATTCCTTCCGATTACAAAAGTAAAATCTTTAATCCAGTAGAAAATGGTAAAACTGCTTTAACCACCACCGCCAAACTACAATTGAGACTTTTGGAACTACTCATACACGAAAGACATCGCAGAGACATTGAGGTTTTTAATAAACAGCTAGGAGACAAATTGGAATACATAAAATTGAAGGAACCTTTCAAATACGAAATCAAATCTCCTTTTTACTTAACTTTCATACAATCAAATGAAGAATACCAACCACAATTTTATAAATTCGCGTTGATGCAAAGCTTAGAATACGATTTTGAACATGATATAACGCAAGACGATACATATCAAAGTGATGATGACTTGATCAAAGAATTTTGCTCCGATGCCGTCTTGGATTTTGAGTTAAAAGATGCTAAAAAGCAAGAAGATATTTTAGATTCTGAGCTCATTAAAGTCTTAATCCCTTTGGCAGCGCAGGTCATTTTAATGCAAGAAGACGAAAAATAGCATTCAAGCAATAACATGAATTATAAGTACACCAGTATAATTACATAAAAAAAAATTAAAAACCCATTTTCTTTTTCCTAATCTTCACAATTGTATCAGCGATGTAGTCGGATCGGTCGTGTGGATTCTTGAACGCCAATGTCACTTTACCTGATTGACTATTGAGCAATCTCATATTGTTGCCAATGAAACAACCAACCAATTCTGCTTTTTTATCTACATCTTCGTACAATTGATAGATTTCACAGCTATCCTTTCCAACAATATAAAGAACTTTGTCGTCAATGTGAAAAGAACAGTTTTTACATTCTATACCAAACCAAATAATATCAGGTCGACACTGTGTATACTTTCCTAGAGCTAGTTTAAACCTGGCACAAAATTTAGAATACACTATCAAAGTTTCTGATATTCCCAAAGGCTTATTTAATAGCTTGAAAGCTTTGATAGGTACAACACCTTTCAGTATATCTTTAACATCAAATGTGTTGATAGGTTTAAACCTAAATTCATTTATATTTGAAATGTACCATTGTGCTTCATCATCAATTATATGACCGACAGCAAAATTGTTTGCATAAATTGTAAGTAGGTTGTGAATTTTATGAACAGTCTTAAATTGTTTCCAGACTGATCCACTCTTCGATAGGTTAAGGTAGTTGACAATTTTATCACTCCAAGTAAATAGATAGTTGGCACCAATACCAAACGCATTTGCTTGATATCCAATGCAAAATCCGTTGACGTTTTTCAAATGATCATCATTCACTTTGTCCAATGATTCAATAAAATCCTCTTCATAATCTTCATAAATTTTATCAATGCAAATTTTATGTAGTGTTGTACCACTCAATAGAAACAATGTTTCTTCAAAAATAGTCATTTTTCTAATTTGCTGAAGCGCATACAATAGCTTCCATGACGTTGGATTATTTGCAAATCCTAAATACAACCCATCGCTAGTTCCAACTAGACAATATCTTTGAGTGTGACCAAGTCGATCCCTTCTATTAAAATACTCTATTGATTGTGATAGCGCTGCAATTGTTTCAGTTGTTATCACGCGGTTGTTTGTCAAAATTTTGCTAGCTGGATCATAGTCTATAGGAATTGCATCAATCGCAGATGTTGAATTTTTTGACAAAAATGTAGAGTCGTTGATAGTTTTGAATTCGTATGAAATATTTATCTTTTTCCACCGTTCAACAATCATATTTTTGATAGACTTCACGAATTTGTCTAAAATAGTAGCTGAAAAGTCATTGACTTTTCTGAACGAGTAAATGGTACCATTACCACCGTTTGTTACTTTTAAAATTTTGTGCTTTGCATCACTAGTATATTCCAAATGTAGGTACTGAAGAGGAATAGGAATTTTTGATAGTATATAGCCCTCCTTATTCAATAGGTTCAATGGATTGGGTTTAATCGAAAAAGGTACCAAGTAGTTATCAAACAAAACTAGAATTGCATTGACCCAGGACAATTTTGTTTTCATTTCAACTGAAATCGGATCCTTTGTTATACGATTAGAGTTAAACATATCAACCATTTCCATATGTGAGTAATCGATATCTGTTTTGTACGACAATCTCTCATTGAAACTTATTTTCTTTTCTAGATCAGAGGTGGAATCACTGATGTTGTTGATGCCTTTAACCAATGACTCTAGTTGCTGAGCCATATTGGAAAGATACATGTCGCCAATTTCCTTATAAATTCCAATTAGCCGATCAAAAAGCAACTGAACGGAGGTGAACAACTTGATAAAATAGGAGCTAAACAACTCATTCGAGGACACAGCAGATCTATTCTGCGATTCGTGGTCTAGTTTTGAGATTTTCAGAATCCACTTCTTACATTCTGGAGTTGACGTCAGCTGAGCCAAATACAAGATGCTACCAGATATGTAATCGTATTTGTTTTTCAAAAGTTTGAACCAATTCCTAATTAGCTTTAAAACTTCATAGTCGTGAACAAAGAAGTGCTCATCATAAAGGGGTTTCAGCTTTGTCACAACGAGCTTATTGAGAAACTTGTAAAATTCTTCGAGTATTCCAAACGTCTTGTCGTAGTCGGCTTTTGTGAACTTGATTGATTTGTCTGTGTCTAAAAACTGAGGAGCGTAAACGTTTACCAATCTGCCCAGGTTGAATCTGATCTTTTTCAGATGTGAGAATAGCTCAAATATTGTATTTTGGCGTTCAAACTCAGCTTTATTCCAGCTTTTGAAAACGCCGCCTTCTTCAGAGGTGATGTTCCAAAACTCAACGTAACCTAGGTTGTCAAACGAGGACATGTCGTGTATGTTGGGTGATGGTCTTGATTTGTATATAATCTGCATTTGCACAGGCAGGTCCTGCGGCGCCAGCGTAGCGCATTTTGGTAGCGCTCTGGTGGTCTTGGTGGGGCTTGGAGACTCGGATATAGTCTGGTTGAACATCTCTGTGAAGATGTGCGTGGAGGGTGTCATGGGCTCGATCTGCTGTTCCTCAAAGAGAACGTCGTTTCCGTCATCGGGCAGTATTGACAGGTCCGAGTCTGCGGTCATTGACCGCTGCACTGTGGTGTCAAAGGTTCGCAGCCGCTTCAGCGGCGACAGGTCTGGCACAAAAGACTCATCGAAAGTCGTGAAGCGGCGACTGTTGATGGCCTTGGGAGAAGGCGACTCCAGCGTGGAAAACGACGAATCAAACGTCACGGGCGCTGGTAGCGGCAGCGGATCCTCGGTCCTGTGTACTGGCGTCCTTCCAGGCGACCGCCTTGGCGACGTATGCAGCGGCGACGTCTTGTGACGCTCCAGCTGTCTCAATGGCGAAGACGACCCCGATGGTGAAGACAGCCCCTGCTGCGACGCAGAGGAGGAAAACGACAGCCTCTTCAGCGGACTAGTGTCCACGGCCCGTGTAGGCGTCCGCAGCAGCGTTTGCCTGTATTTCTGGTACTCGCTTTGCACCTTTGGAGGTGTCCGTGGTGACACCACGTCCGTTTCTGGTAGCGGCTTTGGGGGTGTCGACTGCACCTTCAGCGGAGAATTTAGTCGCAATTGGCTGAAGTACTCCGACTGCTTTTGTTTACGCCTACCAGCTTCGCCTCCGTCCTCTGTTATCCCCATTACTTGCGCTTATCAATCAGAAAAACCCGTCACTTTGATACCGTCAAATCTCAAATTTCTTGCTGTTGTTGTTTCTATCGCTTTTTTGTTTACCTTTTCGTTTTATATGTAAATCGGTGAAACAAAATTTTCAAAATTTTTTGAAATCCATTTTGCTCAGCATTGCTCAGCATGTTGCACTGCCTGGTTCTTTGCGCTGAGCATTGCTGAGCGTTTTGCACTGCCTGGAAAAAGAAGTCAAAAAAAATTTTGAAAATTTTTCAATAGATACAAATAAAAAAAAATTTTTCTTTTTCCTGGTGCATATAAATAGAGACGAGGTTCCCATCTGATTGCAACAAGACAACTTTGCATTTTTCTTTTCCTGGCAACCCTTTTTTGCCCACCTATTTACGGTTTGTACTACTTCGCAAATAACTAAAACACATAATACCAAAAAATGGCATCCTTACAAGACTGTACCAAGGCTATGGACTACCTCAAGCAATACGCACAAAAAGACGGACTATCAGTTCAGGAGTTGATGGATTCCAGAAGCCACGGCGGTTTGACTTACAATGACTTCCTTGTGTTGCCAGGTAAGATCGACTTCCCAGCTTCAGTTGTGTCTCTTGAATCTAAGATCACGAAGAACATCACGCTTAACACTCCGTTTGTGTCGTCTCCAATGGACACAGTGACGGAATCCAGCATGGCCATCCACATGGCTCTTCTTGGTGGTATTGGTATCATTCATCACAACTGTACTGCGGAAGAGCAGGCTGCAATGGTCAAGAAGGTGAAGAAGTACGAAAACGGTTTCATCAACGATCCGATCGTGATCTCTCCATCCACCACCGTTGGCGAAGTTAAGCAAATGGGTCAGCAATTAGGGTTCACATCCTTCCCTGTCACCGAGAGCGGTAAGATCGGTGGCAAGCTCGTTGGTATCATCACCTCCAGAGACACTCAGTTCCACGACGTTGACTCGGACGCTGTCTCTCTTGTCATGACCAAGGACTTAGTCACCGCTAAGCAAGGTGTCTCGTTGACCGAAGGTAACGATATCTTGAGAAAGTCTAAGAAGGGTAAGCTTCCTATCATCGACGGTGAAGGTAACTTGGTCTCGATGATCTCCAGAACCGATTTGCAAAAAAACCAAGACTACCCACTTGCTTCCAAGTCTTTTGACTCCAAGCAGCTTCTTTGTGGTGCTGCCATTGGTACCCTAGTCAGCGACAGAGAAAGATTGACCAAGCTGGTTGAAGCCGGTTTGGATGTTGTTGTCTTGGATTCTTCCCAAGGTAACTCCATTTTCCAACTGGATATGATCAAGTGGATTAAGGAAACCCACCCTAACCTGGAAATTGTTGCTGGTAATGTCGTCACCAGAGAACAAGCTGCCTCTTTGATCCAAGCTGGTGCTGACGGTTTGAGAATTGGTATGGGTTCCGGTTCTATCTGTATTACCCAAGAAGTCATGGCTTGTGGTAGACCACAAGGTACCGCTGTTTTCAACGTCACTGAATTTGCTAACCAATTCGGTGTTCCTTGTATGGCTGATGGTGGTGTCCAAAACATCGGTCACATCACCAAAGCTTTAGCTCTTGGTGCCTCCTGTGTTATGATGGGTGGTATGCTTGCTGGTACCACCGAATCTCCAGGTGACTACTACTACAGAGACGGTAAGAGATTAAAGACTTACAGAGGTATGGGTTCCATTGACGCTATGCAAAAGACTGATACCAACGCTAACGCTTCTACTTCTAGATACTTCTCTGAAGGTGACAAGGTCTTGGTTGCTCAAGGTGTCTCTGGTTCTGTTCTGGACAAAGGTTCCATCACCAAGTTCATCCCATACTTGTACAACGGTTTACAACACTCTTGTCAAGACATTGGTGTTACCTCCATCACTGCTTTGAAAGATTCTGTTAACAACGGAAATGTCAGATTCGAATTGAGAACTCCTTCTGCTCAATTAGAAGGTGGTGTTCAAAACTTGTTTTCTTACGAAAAGAAATTACACAACTAAACAAAACTTGAATAAGTAAATGGCAAAGCCTGCTTTTATTGTTTTGAGTATATATATAGGTATATTTTCTATACTATTTAATAATAATCAGAATTTTTGATAATCGAACTCTTGACAATAACTATGACAAAAGTTGAAGAAAAGAAGTCTATCATGAAATATGTATGTAAACCTAAATCCTTAATTTTTACTCATAAAATATTTATTATTATTCAAAGGTAATTTTAGTTATATTGTATAGATGTAGAAAGAGTTACTTAGACGGTTTCCAAAACAACATCCTTGAAACCAGAGGAGACCTTCTTACCCTTAGAATCAACGGAACCTTCACCGTGCAAGGCCAACAAGTTACCTAATTCGAATTTTGGTTGCTTTAATAACTTGACCTTTCTAACGTGAACGTTTTGCAATGGCAAGATGTTCTTGGTAGCATTAGCGATTTCATTACCAATGGCTTCTGGAATCAACTTAGCAGTCAATTGAGTCAAGGTAGATTCGGAAGCTTCCTTGGTCATAATGTCCATCATAACCTTTCTGACTTCTCTCAACTTAGAAGACTTGGCGTAAGAGGTCTTCTTAATTTGGTTTGCTTGTCTCTTAGTGAAAGCAATAGCGAAGATTCTGACAACGTAATCGTCGGAGGTCTTGACGGTGACAGAAGCTTCGACAAGGGATTGCCACTTTCTGACAAGGGACTTTAACTTGTCAGTGGTGAAATCCATACCGTGGAAGTTGGTCAACAAGTTCTTACCTTGAACTTCGTCAACTCTCAACTTGATCTTCTTGTGAGCGTGATCTTCGGAACCTTGCAAGTCAGCGAGATTGACTTCAAAGACTCTACCCTTCAAACCATCAGCGGCAAGCTTCAAACCAGTAGACTTGTTAATCAAAGTTTGACCAACGTTTCTGTTTTCAAAGGTGGTTGGAGCCTTGATATCGTACCATTCCTTCTTGGTGAATGGGTCCACAACTCTCTTCTTGAGTCCCTTCTTACCCTTGGACAATCTCTTGTTCTTACCAATTGCCATGATGTATTTTAATGGTTATTAGACGTGTAAAAGACTATGTATCTAACTGAAAAAAAAATTTCCTTCAATATCGAAATTCCCTTACTGAGTCCCCCGCTGCCATGGCAATGGAAGCGACCCACTCAAAATTTTGGAAAAATATTTACACCGCCGTAAAATATGTGACTGTGAAAAGTATAAAAGACCCTCACACCGCACGCAGAATAATTTTCTGGAACCCTTAGATTATACACGTGATATGCACGTGAGTGCCTTTAGGGTTTGCTATTATTAAAGATTTATTCAAACGCGTTGTTTATATTTGATGTATCTATTATATCTATACATCGATTAACATATAGTATATTTAATTGATCGGACATCTTTGCCTGAATCAATTTTATAGTACAGAATAAAATGGAACATAATGCAGTGACACTGAAAGTGGCTCTCATTGGTGATGCACAGGTTGGGAAAACGTCACTGATGGTGAAATACGTGGAAAACTGCTTTGATGAAGTGTACACTCAGACCCTGGGAGTGAACTTCATGGAAAGAACTGTTGTTGTCCGAAATAATGATATCACATTCTCAATCTGGGACTTGGGAGGAGAATCTGAATTTACGAACATGCTGCCCTTAGTTGCCAATGAAGCGGTGGCAGTCCTTTTCATATTCGATCTATCCAGGAAGTCAACATTGAACTCAATCAAAGATTGGTATCGACAATCGAGGGGCTTCAACAAGACAGCTATTCCATTTCTCGTAGGTACCAAATACGACCTGTTTATCGACCTGCCGGACTTTGAGCAGGAGGAAATCACAAGGCAAGCTAAAAAGTACGCAAAGGCAATGAACGCTCCGCTCATATTTTCATCCACAAGCGTCTCCATAAACATTCAAAAGATATTTAAAATTGTTATCAGCAAGGTATTTGATCTTCCGCTGAAAATTCCTGAAATCGTCAACATCGGAGAGCCGATCCTGTTGTACCAGGACGTTTAGGTTTATTTTTCAAAGTCATTTATTTATTTGCACGCTTCTATATACTTTAATACCCAATCTTCATCCTTCTGCAAGAGCTTAAAATTAATGCTCATCGAGAGTTCTTATTATTAGATAAATGTTATGAGCTCTTTCATTAGTGGATCTCTACGAAAGCAAGTCAAGATTTCATCGTCACTTATATTCAACCTCAATAACTTGTTCCTCTCTGACTTTATTTGTTGCATCACCAGAATGCCAGCCTCCTCAAACTCCTTCAGTATATATGAGTAACCATTGACTCTGAATCTGCTAGTGGTGCCTCTAGTGGACCCATACATCGTATTTATGAATTCCATCTCTTCGTTCTTCAAAAAAGTTTTCAAATTTGTGAACAGTAAAACCTGAAATTGATTATTCAGCTCATCCGTCACCTCTCCTAGCTGAATTTCTGCTAAACCTGTTCTCTTTTTCCTGAGTAAAATTGCTGCTAAAACCATTTTGCTCATGAATGATATTGAATACAGATAATTCGTGATTGGTGAAGACGCCGTTTCATTCACTGCTTTCATGATATGCATAATGCTGACAGTATATTTACCGTCTAACTCCTTTCTTTCTTTTCTTGTCTTATTCAAGAATTCCATTTCAGCTATTTCAACAGCTCTGATGCAAATCATTAAGGATCTTCTAGCGTCACCACTCACTGATGCAACCTTACGAGACGCAAACTCAATAGCATCTGTCGCGATGATTAATTTGTCATTCAGTTTACTCAAATTCTCCAATCTGTGTGTGATAATTTTGGACAATTGAGAATAAGTATAAGAAGAAAACTGAATTCTAGTAAGACCCAATCTTGATGAAATTTTATTAGTGAGTAATCTTTCTGGTAAGTCCATGGTATTTGCAACTGCAATAACTATCAATTTGGAGTTTTCAAATGAAGGCCAGTTGAAAAAATTATACATAACGGTTTGATTCCTTGTTACAATTTGATCTAATTCGTCCAACAAAACAACCAAAGGCAACCCTGAATTTAAGTCAGCAGATTCGAAATGATTTTGCAAATACGATAATGAGGTATTGGCAGATGCTTGTTTACCGGAAATCTTTTTCCATAATAACTCATAAGCTGCTTGTGGTGATACTAGCTTTAAACCATTTATTTCAACGTAGTTAAATAGTTTAGTACCCTCATTATCTAACTGCAATTTTACTGATAACTGTTTGATCACTTCCCGAATAGTGGCAGTTTTTCCAACACCAGGTGTTCCACTGACGTAGATGCATGAGCCGTGCTGTGATAAAACAGCAGACTCTAACTGATGATATAGTTGATGGAACTCGCTCTCCCTACAAGGTAATGAGTGAATTTTGGCACCTGTGCCTAAAACCTTCTTCGCTTTATGCAGTGTTCCAGTGGTATCGCTTCCGTCAACAGAGTCATCATTGAAGTTCAATTTTCTCGAAACCTGTGGTAATTCAGGAAATTCAAGAATTCTCTTCTTACTAGGTGTATCCTTTTGATAATTTTTAGCTCTTTTTCTGGGTGATGATCTTTTTGATCTAATGCCTTTGGCCTCATGCAATTCATTTTTGATGATTTTATCTAAATCTGAGTCTGATTCACTTTCAGAACTTGAGTATGAAAAATTGTCATCAAGATCATGATCTTCGTCACCTAATATTTGTTTCGTAACCTTTTTTATAACTTTTTTTCTCGGACTGGAGTCTGGGGTTAATGTTCTTGGATCAACACCTTGCTTTTGAAACTGTTTATTAACTTTTTTCAAAGTTGGCTCAATGGTAGCCGTTTTCAAAGTGTTGAAAAAATCATCCTTGTTTTCAGCAAACATTTTGAGAATATCATCCCAATCTATCAAGTCGGTGAAGTAAGTTCCCATATCGTCACTGAATCTTCTGCAAACAAAAATAGAGTCGATATTTGATTCATCAAGTATTGTTTGGCTGAAGTTCAGCGCACTAATAACTTTGCAGGGCTGTAGTATATCTTTCAGTTGGATAGATTCCATTTCTGGTGTCAAATAAACCTCATTAGTGATAAATTTCGAATTGTCATCTTTAATTTCTGGTATTGGTGCATCTTTAGGCAATGAGGTCCGTTTTGTAAATAGCAAAACCTTGATTATTAAATACCTTTCTGTAGCCAATGAGATTTCTTTTACAATGGCTACTTTCGGCTCATTAGATTCACCTTCTCCAGATTCCAAGATCAAGGTATCGCCCTCTCGAACTTCCAGATCATCAAGCTCTCTACGCAAAGAAATTGAAGTTTTGACCCGGGATCGTCGCAAGAGCCGCCCAGAAACATCATCACCCATGACTAGCTCCCACCCTTTCATAGCCTTTGAAGTGGCTGCCATTTTGTCAAAGTCGTGATCTATCAATAAAGATAACTCGATATCTGACGTAGAGTCTTCAGGAGATCTAAAAAATTATGTAAAAATAATATTGTCTCCTTTACAATTGTTGATTATCTTTGCCTAATAGTGATAACTTATTGCTTAGGTTGCCAATCAAACTATGTTACCATTTAAGAAATGGCTTTTAAGAGTATTGCGACCTTTCTATAAACTAAAGGGGCGTGCTTTTTACGTCTTTTATCTAAGGTTATTAACATCAACGGTATTACTTATAACATTGTCAATACTACTAGGAGACAATTTTCATGGTGATCAGCTATATGTCGCCAGGATTGACTGTCAAAGAGACAACTTAGCAACTGGTTTGTTCAATGTCTTACAAGAAAAGTTCAAGTCTAAAGATTCATTCATATCAACTTCAGAAATTTTAATATTAGCTAAATATACAGCAGCTAAAATCAGAGATACTCCGGAAGTTATCTATTCGCATCTGTATTACTCTTGTTATAAAGACTTCAATGTTGAAAGGGAAGTTCTTTTTAATGGTGTTCTTTACACTATAGACGATATGGATGGTGAATCTGCAGACAACTCTACTCTCACATGTCTCCAACCAAAAAGCGACTATACATTTGACTATAGGAAAGAGCTATCCAATATAGGACTTAACATTATTTTAGCGTATGCCTATGGGGCTAACTTTCAAAAAGATACAGAGACTACAGCATTCTCTAGTAATATTGTCTATGAACCAAGCGCTAGCTATGTTTCTCAAATGAAAAATAGACAACGAGAAAGTAGCCTTTCTATTGCAGCCATAAACGTGACTGTGACTGCAACAGCTCTTTTGTTCGTGGCAACTGTTGTATATTACTCTTTCATAAGTGATGATGATACTGATGATTCAAAAATACCAAGTATATGGAAACATTTAATGGGCTGCATTAGTACAATAATTCTCATTTTTTTCTTGGTTGCATCTCTTCTCATGGAATTCATTATTTTATATATGCAAAAGAAAATTCATGACGAGCTATCTCAATTTGGAATCTATTTATATTTTGGCAGAGCTTGGTTTGGCCTGTTATGGTTCTCTCTTGCCTTAGCTTTTACGTTATTCTCACTTTGGGGTGGATCAATATGGTGTAATAGATCAGCGCAGGTTTACGAGGAAGATGAAATTTTTGTTGAAAGTGTCGAATTAGAAGATGATAATAGCAGCTCATTAGAGACACAAGAATTTAAATCGAGATCTGATGACAAAATTGGTCTAGGCGTGAAAAATCCATTTGAAGATAGCTATTCTTCTAGCATTACAAATTTTGATGAAGGGATACAAATGGCTGATTCTTCAACTAATAAGTTTGTTGCCAAGTCACCCATAATGTTAAAATCTTTTTTTGAAAATTCAAGCCCAATCAAAAAGGGAGACCAAATTCGATGATTTTGTCTGCGTTGATTAATCATAATAAAAATCGTTATCCTAGCTGCTATGATATCTGAAAAGCAAATCTTATGAATATTGTCATCCTTTTTATTCAAAAAAAAGGTTTTAGAATTGCCCTTTTGTAAACTTTTGTTTCAATTGTTCATAAGATTGCAAGTCATAATATTTTGCTAAGTGCTTGGGCTAAAGTCAACATTATTAACCTTTACTGTGAACATGTCATTGTTCAACGCTTTTGATGATGATGCTCCACATCAGGATTCGAATTCACTAAGTTCAGGAGACGAATATAATGATTTTACAGTAGATAATTTTATCGAAAGAAGTGCTGCGCCAAGCCCAGGTAGCTACTTCAAGCATCCAGAGTCTCATAAAAGTGTTGTCGATACTAACAGCTCTGACAAAAGTCCATTTGGAGCGAGTTCATTCAAAAGTTTGGTGGATCCACTCTCTGATTTTTTAAGGCGCCATTACACTAAGCCAGTTGATTCTTCACGTACAATAACTTCAAAACAAAGTTCACTGTTCGATTTTGACGAAGTACAATCATCTAGTGTAGTTACTGATCATGAGCATATGAATGAAAAGCTCAAAAATAAAGATTACTATTTTTTACAAGATTCATCCGACCTATATTTTTCGACATTAAGCTCTATTGAATCTAAAAGACTAGCCAATGCGAGAACCCAGTTGTTGGTGTGGGCATATTTCAAATCGTTCAAAATAATCACACTTGTTACAGCATTGATTTTCCTATGTATTATTTTATCTTTGCTTACACAACTTTCATGTTTACCTGAACTGACATCTTTTTTTCCAAGATTTGAAATTCAGGTTTCTGGTAGTTTACCATACGTTGCCGGGTATACTGTAGGTAACATGTTTACAATGAAGGGTGTTGCTGATGGTAATCACAACAAATCTGAGATAATTAAATCTGCAAATAAATTAATCACAGTCTTAGCAAATGATTTCTTTGGCGTTCACTTTGGATATGACACTATAAATAATACCCTGAAGAACATTTTTGAAAATAATAGGAAGGTAATATTTAAAATCGGTTATCTAGGTTATTGTAAGTTTATTGAAAGGCAAAGTGTCAACCAAGTTACTTGTCACTCAGTTTGGCAAAGTGGTACAGACCTACCATCTATTTTTATTAAAGACATCACTTATGAAATGAACGTTCAACTGCTTAATGATAATGCGGAACAAGCTTCTGATGTTTTTATCAATAATTATCATCGATTGATCAAAAACGCCAGTAATACCATTACAAAAAATACTGAGGAGTTGTGCTCAATGGGAGTACTCAGTTTGTTCCTAAGTGAGGTAGTTACATGGTTGAGGATTAGCTATATTGGATTAGACACGCTATCATTAGCGTTGTGCTTTTTAATATTTTTAAGCTTTAAGGGAAAAGCAAGTAAGAAATCGTTAGCTAAAATTAAAGACAAAGTTAACAAGTCACTAAATCCATTTCAAAAACCCATACTAAATAAACGAAAATATGTTGATATTTTGCTTATTACTGCTAATACACTATTGATCATTTCATTATTTTTCCAGATGATTGTTCTCATATATGGAATAATATATTTCAGAAAGATTGATGAGGTTCTACGAGTAAAAAACTTACAGCTCATCAATGGTATTAAATTGTTGGGATTTGGGACAATAGTTGATTTGAGTAATTGCCTGTTTCATTTTGTTTTGATTGGGCTGATAACAAGTTTGGTATTACGTAAACCATGGATTATGAAAATTGTTATATGATAGGGAGAAAAGTTATATAAATATATTAAAGTACACATAAAATAAATTTATTAGTAATGATTTAAGCGATGTTGAATAATGCAGAGTCTGGTTTTTCTGTGAATCTGTAATCCCAAGAAGAAATGCATTCTCTATCAAATCCTTGCGTGATAGAGCCATCGACGATAACAGATAAAACAACTCCAAATGGGTGACTCCAAATGGATCTTTGAGGTCCTGTATTGTTAAAATTTGCAGATTCTCCTAATTTATTAGTCCCAGACTCATCGAACTTGACTCTGAGATGTGCTAAAATAATATATTGGTTTGAATTTGGGATCACATGAGTATCATATGATGTTACTTGATGTTGAGATAGGGGTAGAGTTGACCAGAGCTTCTGAAATTGATCCTTTGATCCAAATGGCTCACCATTTATAACTATACGTGGTTGCTGGTGCAATTGGGGAAGTATTAAATTTGGTGGTGATTGTGCCGTTATTTGCTGATCAAGGCTCTTTAATATGTGGTCTAGAAATCCACTGATTGGCTTTGTAGGATCTGCAATTTGATTGGTATTATTAATGATACTGCTACTATTCATCCTCTACTTTCTTCGCCCTTTGATACCTCCTATATACTATTTTGTATACACATTAATGAAAAAGTGATTAACAGATGCTTTTTTTTCATGCTTAAAAAAGAGAAAAATTTCCCGGTGGCGCATCGAATTGCTTGCGCCACTGGATTGACTTGGAAAGTTCTTCATTGCCATATTTATATTAAAAAAGCAATGGTTGTTAATTGTTGGTCTAAAAATGTAATTTGATGATGCCAGTTTCAATGAATGTGTAATGTTTTGTAAGTATTGTGTTTTTTTTGGTATTTCTCCGGTCCATCGTTTTTGCACTCTTGTTTAAAATCCAATTTTGGATTCACGCTGCAAGTGGGATCGGTAGTGAATTATGCTTGTTATCTAATTTAAACGTCTTTTAGTTTCTTATTGTATCTTGTTGTTTATTGTTAGGAGATGAATATCTGATGAGACTTTCATAAATGGTCAAACAATGCTCATTTATTTTTAAAATTGAGATAAACTCAACTGAGAATGCAAAATACAATGACTTTTCTTTATCTTTTTGCCAGTAACAATAATTATAAATCGTGTATTTATTTGGAAACTTTTTCATCGTCAAAACGTTAGCTTTGCTTGAAAAAATCCAATAATGTGTTTATTGATTGATAAAGCCTAACTTTAAACGTAACTTCTTTTGTTCTTAAAAACAGGTTTTATGTTTAACTTGTAACAACGTTTCTGCTGATATTTTTTTAACCAGTCATTTGTAAATTTTCTTAAACTATGTTCTGAATGATTAAAAGACTATAAAAGAATACTAAAGTAAAAGGTAAACTAAAGGCCTTTTATACACAAAATATAAATTAGAATATGAACCGTAATTCCGGTTCCAGACTATCTGAATTAGTCAAGTAAAACTTTAATACAATGAGTAAACCAATCCTAATGGATACAATTTCCTAATTGATACTAATTAGATAAAAGATAATGTACGTCAGAGTTGAAGTGCATTTAATGCATGAACATAACTCTTAAAGAAGATATCTTATTGTCTGATCAACACTTTAGGTAACTGTATGTAATCGAATCAGGTAATCCAATTTGTATTGGCTTGAGATAACTGATAAGGTTTAATTTGCTAATTAATTAAAGTCTCAGATAAAGTTCATGTCAAAATAAGTGGTAATCAAGTATTGCTCAGTTATTATTTGAGATATTTAATGTGAAACATAAACAACAACATACATGTTGCTAACGTATGATCACTGATATGCAGTACATACTAAGTTAACCATGTAACACTCATAACACGTTAATGTACATAACAATGGAGAGTTACATGTAAGGTTAATGTATTAATACAATACATGCATATTGCATTAATACTTCTGAGCAACAGTATGCTTGAATCCATTCCGTTGCTATCATGTCTATTGGAGTAATCATAACTAATAGGTATTCCTCCAATAGAATGCAAGCAAATCATAACTTAAACTCTATTTATATAATCAATATTTTACTATAAAAGGAACTACAGTTTCCTCTTTATTTAATTATCTTTATATTATTTAAAATAACTAAGATATAGGTTTTTACAGTTCAACTTGATTTAGTCTAATTTAATTCATAATTTGACAAATTTAGCTTCTGAGATTTCGTTGATGTTTAATATCTGTCTAAAGGCTCATACGGTACTGAAAAAAATGAAGGCAAAAATTAACAGAATAGCTAAAGTGTTTTGTATTCAACATTTTTTGACTGAATTATTAATTTACTAAAGTTCAAAATAATATTTATTAACAATAGGTATAGCTTTGAACCATAAGATTCGCTGATTGTGGATTTATTAGTAACAACAGACACAAGTGTGATGGTGTAACGAAGTTATACTTTTTTTTCAGTCTTTTTGGGTGAGAAAAAAAATTATGTCGATGTCTTTGGTAGGTTGTGGTGTAAAGGAATATAGCCAGTATGTTTGGAGCATTCAAGCCTAGTATGACCACTTTAAGTGGTCTATTATGGAAAAGACCATGGAGATTATCACCAGCACAGAAATATAGACAAAGAAAGAGAATGCAACAGGTTGATTCTAACATCGATGCACTTTTTGAAGGTTTAAAGGCAAACGGTATGTCAGCAAAGAAGATCGATCGAATGATGTTTGAGATGCCAAAGGAAAAGGATATGCTACCAAAGGACAAATACACAGTTTTCAATAAACATTCAAGGGGGTATAGAAAGGGAGTACATTTTGTTCCAAAATGGACCAAGTTGTCATTAAGAGACAATCCAGAAAATTTTTAAGAATGATATAGAACATGTATATAATTAACAAAAGCTGCAGTACAGCTGTGCGATGAGTATGTAATAGAAGGGGGCAGATCACATATTATCCCAAATGTAGTTTGTGATAAAATATTCACTGTAGCTGTCATCGATTTTAAGACATCGCAACTTATTATCGGCTTTGTTCATAATCAACACCTCCCTCTTGGATGTCTCTATTTTCAAGCCGATGCTCTGGTATAGTTTCATTTTGATTATGCGAGTCCTTTCGTCGATTTGCCTTGCATTTAAGTTGGTGTCACTTGAGACGCTGTTGAGTTCGGGTAATGACGAAAAGGATACTTTTAACAAAGACAGCTCGTTTTCTAGCTCATCTAACTTTTTGATGTCCTGGTTGTAGCTCAGTTTAGCGGTGTTGATTTCCATGTTGAGCGTGGTCAAAGACCTTGCGGTTTCAAATATATCGTTTTCCAGCTGAATGAGCGAGCTCTTGACCCGCTTTGACGAGTCTGAGGACTTGATGAGATCCATGCTTGCCTTCACGCTCTCTAACTGGCGCTGCAGATCGGTTAACTTATCATTGAAGGCTTCAATATTTTGGTTTGATTGCGAGCTGAGGCTCTGCAATTTTGTTGTGATGGAGTTGATAGAATCCAGATCGTTCTGCAAATCAAACACCGAGAGTGTATCTGATATTGTTGAGGCCAAGGATTCCATGGTCGGGTTTACGATTGTATGTGTAAAGTTATGTTTGCATTTACTCAGTTTGTTAACGACGATGTGACGCGATAAATAGTGTGCATAGAAAAAGCTCATGGTTTACAAGATGTGATTTAGAGTTCCGATAACCTATTGCTTCAGCTACAAGCCCTCCATGATACGGACACCACCTCCCCCGACACCACTAAATTAATCAGCCACCGAGACCAATGACCAGCAGCAATAGCGCTGTTTGTGAAACCAGACAAGAAAGTCTAGAGCTTGATAGATAGACTGGAGAAAAAAAAGATGACATTTTTTTCCAGTGAAGTTAACATCACCAACCCAAGATCAAATGTCTGATCCTAGAACGCGTAAGCTCGACAGAGAGCTCAACGTGGTTACATCCGAGCACATCAATGGGTTGCCAACGTGGATGCTGACGCCCAAGGAGGAGAAGGAGGTGCTTGAGCAGTACGAGGTGGAGATATGGAAGAAATGCGACCAGGCGGTTCTTGAGTTCAAGAAATGCGAAGCCAACGCTGGCATGGGCGTGTGGTACAAGTGTCGTACGCAGTCAAATGCGTTAAAAGACTGTATCTACAACCAGCACACAAATGAGAGGGTGGACGAAATCAGGGACGAATATATTCGTCGCAAAAGGGAAATGCTCAAACAAGAGGGGAAGTTGTGATCCTATCCCGATAAGCTAGGTATCTTCCCCGCTTGGAGCACCCGTGCACTTTGGCGAATTTATGGTCACACGTAGCTTTGGGTTATATGTGTTTATAAATGTATATATATATGTGGAGCTGGTTTGTATATAGCAGTAGTACCTCTCGGGGTTTAAGACAATTGATACCATCTTGACTTATAGTGTAAGTAGCCTTATTCTATTCGTTGAAACTTAGAGAACTAAACAAGACCAAACACACAAGCGCAAACCAGTTTAAAACAGGGCACATAGCATCCTCTTTACTATGTCCTCATTTATTGATCGTTGGTTACAGTCGTCGAAGACGACGCACAATACGGGCATGAAGCTAGGAAACACGGGCAGCCACTACTCAAGCACAGGCATGCAGTCATCTCAGGGCAATTACCCTCAGTCGGAGTGGGCAACGCAAAAGAAGACAGGCACGAGTCCTAACTTGCGAAATGTGCCATGGCGCTATTACAAGGAGAAAGAGATGGCAGGAAACACGGAGCAGGCAGGATCTATTGGACTGAACGAACACGGGCCAATTGATGGACACGGGTTTGGCCAGGACGTTGCCAGACGTCGTGATTCCGACTGTTCAGTGAACTCAGAAACAGACGTCTGAAAACAAGGCACATGAGCATTATTTTTTTGCAATGGAGCTCGTGTCTCCTTAGCCCCTTTTCTCTTTCAGATACATATTGGCTTTTATACAGATCTGTATGTACAGACAACTGTATATATCTCTCTCTGTATATATAGCCTTTTCTTTTTTTTAGCAAATATACTTTATTTTTCAGTTTCAATATACACTACTGCTGTTGATATAAGTAGACAGCCTGCCTATATCTATTCTTGGAAGAAAAGGTTATTGACATTAGTGAAAGACTGCAGCTTCAACCAGAATCCCAGTTATGTCCTTTGATAGCCAAAACAATGATAGAAAGCCACCGCCAAAAATCATAGTTTCAAGGCCTTCAGAAGCCGATTTTGACAAATATAGCAAAGCCACTTCGTCTTACGCTAATGCCCATTCAAGCGATTCCGGCACGCACACCAACTCATTTGCAGGGCATGAATCTGATAACGAGTCTCTGGATTATGGGGCAGTCAGCGATCCTGAAGACGTCTACAGGCCCAGATCCCATTCCATTCACGAAGATATTCTTATCAACGCAGCCACAGCAGACGCCATATCAAGATCTCACTCACTTCACAATAGAGATCCTACGGTTATTCGTGACAAAGACATTTCTTATTTATCCATCGACAACGAGGATGACGCAGGCCTAGACAGTAAGAACAATATTTTGAGAGACGACAAGGCAGAGAGTAAACTACATAATGCTTGGCACCGAATCAAAGAACGAAAAAAGAGTACTTCCCGATCGAAATCACCAGCAAACTCAATTGATGATTCACCGAAAAAGAGCACAGCTTCGAATGATAACGGTACCAAAATGTACTTGAGAGTCGACAATACCCTTCATTCCTCTGCTTCATCATCTTCTACTTCTTCCCCTTATTTGAAGCCGAAAATGAAGCAGTCTCCAAATTTAACTTTACTCATACCTAATGATAATTTTAGCTATCCCTCGCAACTCAATAGTGGGTCCCCTGGGCTTTCTCCTAATTCAACATCCTCCTCCTCTCAGGTCGTTTCTCCAACACACAAAGTCACAGAAGAAGAGATTGATGATATGAATTTTGCTTTGAATGACGCATTAAAGAGTGCTTTGAACGATAAATCTCATAAGTCGGAAGCCACAGAGCAGAGTAGTGAACTTAGAAATCGTAATAAGGCTAGCAGATTTAGATTACCACCACCTCAAGTTTTAACCACTTCATACCAGCTGCAATCTTCCAATGATCTTGAATTGGGTCAAACTCCGACAAAGGAAATGCATGAAGATATTGAGTTACAAGATATGAAACGAATTAATGAGTATACGTTGCGATTGGGCTCCTCAGAGGATGATAAATTGGAAGGTTCGAATGTTGATGAAGTATCATTACATCAATCTTTAAACTCTAAAAGCTATAACCAAACTTTCAAATCGGTGTTACAAAAAGTCACAAAGAATATCAATGCTGACGATGATTCCACTTATGAGTTTGATAATAGTTTACTTAATGATGATGTCAGCCATTCACGTAGTGATTATGACTATGACTATGATTCCTTATATACTAGTGAAGGAAGTGATTTAGAAAGTTTGATTACGACGTATGAAAATTTAAGGTCGTTATCAAGAAACAATTCACTTGATCCTTTTAGTGCTCCTGCAGATCAGGAAATTCTGCAAGACAATGAAATTCCTAAAATTCTACCTCCGTTATTTGGCAAATCCTTTACAATATTCAGATCTGATTCAAAAATAAGATTGATGGCTCATTCTATTTTAACTAATAATATATTCCAAGGCGCTTTATCTGCTCTCATATTTTTCCAGACTTCTTTATTATCATTCGAGCAGTTTTCGTCCCAAAATGGCTATGTTGCCAATAAAGGATACACATGGGTTGACTGGATTCTTGCCGTCATATATTTTGTTCACACAGTTGAAATTATTTTGAAGGCACTTGCATTTGGTTTCTATGATGATTCCCAAATGTTTACTGCAATGAAAGTGGAACGTTGTGAAACTCTATTGGAACGGTATTATCATGGATTTACTAAATATTTCAAGTTCAATAATAAGTTTAGTCCAAAATCATTTATCAAGTCAATTATCGTTAGAAAAAAGTATTCTAAAACAATGTCAGTCATTGACGAAGAGGTGTCAAAACAGTACGGCGTTTTGGGTAAAGTAGATAATGATGGTCTACTATTACGCAACCAGTTATTAAAAGAATATATTTGGGGTAATAAAGATGCCAAAAGTCACAAAGTAGAAGCTCATAGAGCGTTTTTGAGAAATGATTGGAATCGAATCGATTTTGTATCAGTTATCTGTTTTTGGTTATCCTTTTTTCTCGCAATGGCGCCGGGTGCAGACATTGGCAAATGTCAGGTTTTCAGATCACTAATGTGTTTGAAAATTTTAAGATTACTAAATTTTAGCTCGTCTTCCAGGATGGTGTTACGGGGTATTCAAGATGCAATAAGTCAAAGTAAGCAGGTCATAGGGTTTTTGCTTTGCTTCTGGATTTTGCTATCAATAGTTGGCGTTGAATCTTTCAAATCATCTTTGAGAAGACAATGCGTTTGGACAAATCCTTCAAATTCAACAGATACTTACGTTAACGAATTCCAATTTTGTGGATCATATTTAGATCCTAAAACTTTGGAAAAATTACCTTATTTGAAAGAAAATGGTCAATCATCGGGGGTTATAAAAGGTTTTACTTGTCCAGTCAATTCCGAATGCAGAACTGGTGAAAATCCGTATGGTGGATCATTATCCTTTGATAATATCTTCAATTCAATGGAAGTCGTTTTTGTTATCATGTCTGCAAATACATTTACTGATATAATGTATTACACAATGGACAGTGATAACATGGTTGCTTCTTTGTTTTTCATAATTTCAATTTTAGTTTTGGTTGTTTGGCTTTTGAATTTGGTTATCGCTGTAGTGATTCACTCCTATAAAGAGATGGCAGAAAAAAAAAAAAAAAAGAGTTCCAAGCCAGCTTTTTGGGCAAGAATCACAATTGAGCATGACGCTTTCATCAAAAATTCTTCATATTATGCCAAGCGTTTTAAAAAATCTAATACTTTCTTTGTTCTTTTGATTTTTCTCGATTTTACCTACAATGCAACAAAAACAATCGAAAAAAGAAGTCAATACAGAGAGCAATTTAATCTTGCTGATTTCATAACTTCCTGTCATCTTCTGGTTGAAATTATTTTAAGATTTCTTTGTTATTTTTTTGACAAAAACCCATTGATGTTTTTTAAATCAATTTTCAATCTTTTTGATTTCAGTCTCGGCATTATCAATTTTATTATTACACTTCCAGTTGTTTATTTTTCAATGGGTTATAATCTTTCTGGATGGCTAAGTTTTTTTCTTATATTAAGATTTTACAGGGTTATTTATTGGTTTCCCTTTTTAAGAAAATCATGGTCTTTGGTTTTCAATAGATTTTTAACTTTGATCAAAATGACATTGTTTGCGCTTTTATTCATTTATTTGATAGGAATAATTATGTCCAGGTTATTTGAAGGCATTGTACCGGAAAGTGAAATGTCAGAGCAACCCTGGATCATGAATAATTTACCAAATACTATACTTTCCCTTTACATTATTACATCAACTGAAAACTGGACAATGGTTTTGTATACTACTCAAGAATTTGCAAGAAATACTTTTACCAAAATTTGCATTTCAGTATACTTATTGGGATGGTTTTTTCTCTCTAACACTGTCTTACTCTCCATTTTCATTGCAGTTATTACCGATGGTATGGAATTTAATTTTAATCAGAAAGCAAGGCATCAACTAGAAAAATTTATTGCAGATTGTGTTGGTAAGTTACATGAGACACATGAAAGAGGCCTAGTTGAGTTATTTAAGGCCAAACTTTGCAATGAAACTGGAAAGACAAATGTTGATGCTGCTGAATTGTTGAATCATGTTAATACCTTACTAGAAAATCTGGGTCATAAGCCTATTGATCCAGCTGATTACAAAAAGAAATCAGGATTCGAAAAATTTTCAGGTTTAGCTTTCATTAAACGATTTCGTGATAGCATCGAAAAAAGCAAAATTCTATTGGTTTTAAAGTCTTACATTAGCAAGTTGAAGGTACTGTTGATAACCCAATTTTTGAAAACTTTGAGAATTTTTTGGAAACCAAAAATTCATTTGGAAAACAATGAGCAAGTAGACCCATTTGCTGACCCAACTGATGAGCACTTGTTGTTGATTAACAAAACAAGAAAGAGAAAGTCTATCAACCGGTCTTTGATGATTTTTCCGAATGGTAATTCCATTAGAACTTTTTGTCAAAAATTGATTTCTCCAGCTATTGGCGTCAGAAAAGAGGGAGCACAACCTGAGCCTTGGAGAAGTATGTTTTTTACTGGGTTTATGTTTGTTTTTTCTATTGTTGTCGTTGTTTTTGCCTGCTACATTACTCCATTATACAAAATGAAATATAATCCAAATGGGAGTACCCACTTTTATGCCTACTATGTTGACATTGGTTTCATGATTGTGTTTTCTATAGAATTTCTTATCAAAGTTATTGCTGATGGTTTTGCATTTGGACCCCAAGCTTACATGAAATCATTTTGGAATTTTTTGGACTTTATCGTTTTACTTTCCTTTTGGACCACATCCATGTCCATTATAGCGGGTTATGATCAAATGTTGACAACATTCGGTGGTTTGCGAGCGCTTAGAGCGTTTCGTTTACTTACTATTACAAAAGTCTCGTTGTGGAACTTTGAGGCGGCAATCATAGGTGGGGCTAAACAGATCTTGTCTGCTGCATTTATTTCATTATCTTTACTTTTACCTTTTTCATTATGGGGATTGAATATATTTATGGGCAGGTTGACTGTTTGCTCAGATGGAACGTCATTAAATGACTGTTTTGGAGAATCTACAACTCAAATTGCCAATTGGAAAGTTTTGGGCCCTAGATATAACTCCACGCCGTCATTAAACTTCAACACATTTCAGGACTCCTTTCGATCTTTATTTGAAATTATTTCTTTAGAAGGTTGGACTGACGTTCTTACCAACGTCATGCAAATTGTTGGGCCCGATGAAGAGGCAGGTGTTTTGAATGCCCCATATAATGCAATATTTCTTGTGCTGTTCAATTTTTGTTCCATTGTTTTCATCTTGAATTTCTTTATTTCTATCATCATTCATAACTATGCTCAGAAAACGGGCTCTGCATTTTTATCTGACCTTCAACACAGTTGGTATCATTTGAAAAAGATTTTGAATAGTGTTAAACCGTCCAAGAGAAATCAATTGAATAATATGACGGCCACCAGGAGTACCCTAAATAAAGTTCTTCTAAAGAAGAATGGGACTGTTGATAAAATTCTCAATCTTGTTTTCTTTGTTCATTTTGTTGTTCTTGTTGCCGAATACTATCCTGCAAACATAGTAGGCGATAGGGTAAGATATTCGATATTTATTGTAACCACTGGACTTCTATTGTTACATACTTGTTTATTGATATATTCACTTGGCTTCAAAATGTTTTTTTCCAATAAATGGAATATAGTACGTTTTGTTATTCTGTTTTCTTCATTTTCTTTCAACATTCTGGCATTTTTTGTTTTCTCGGGTAGTTCATTTATCAACATTGATAAGGCAATGTTGGTCATAGTCCTGTTATTTTTTATTCCCCGTGTTGACAGGTTAAATCAATTGTTGACGGTTGCTTCAGCAAGTGTCACTGCCTTATTTTGGTTACTTTACACATGGTTAGTGCTATTCATTGTATTTGCCATTATTCTTAACCAAGTTTTTGGACTCACAAAGATTGGCGAAAACACTAGTGGCAACCTTAACCTGAGAACAGTTACTAAGTCATTAATACTATTATTCAGATCAAGTTTTGGTGAAGCATGGAACTATACAATGGTAGACATGACAGTTCAACAGCCGTATTGTAGTACAAACACTAATGGACATTCAGACTGTGGCAATCAAATATTAGCTGAACTCATTTTTATGCTTTGGAACATTTTGTCAATGTATGTTTTTCTTAATATTTTGATTTCTGTTGTTATCAATAATTTTTCTTATGTTTATCAAACTAGTAATGAACATAAATTGATTACAAGAGAGGAAATTAGAAAGTTTAAGCAGCAATGGAATAAGCTTGATCACGATGGTACTGGTTATATTGATCTTGAACTTTTGCCAAAATTTCTACATTCGCTTGATGGTGCTTTATCTTTTCATGTTTATCCTTCCAACATGCGTATCAAAGATTTAACGAAGAAATGGTCAAGCCCTAGTAGTAATTTTGATCCATATAATGTTAATCTTCATTATGATGTTATTAATGACCATTTTGCTCTTTGTAATTTCAAAGCGATTGGAAAAAGAAGGCAAAGGTATAATAGAATGTGCATCGAAATAGAAGAAAATGCAGACGCATTTGAAGATTTACATGGCGAAATCAGTTACAAAGTATCTTTCAAAAGCGTCATTCTGGCAGTTGGATTTTACTCCAGATACAAAAATTCAGATTGTCTTGTTATTGCAGATAGAGTTAAGTACAACTACAACATAAGAAGAATCCAAAGAATTATCAACGCTAGGAAAAACATAGCAACTGCTAAGATGGTATACACCAGATTGCAGTGGACGCTTTTGTTTAAGAATTCTGATTTAAAACAAATATTGGAAAACACTAATTTGGAGGAGAGAAAAAGAATAAAGGAAGATATTCGGCAGAAATTGAGAGGTGGTGAGATTGATTACACTGAATTGATAAATTCTTTAAAAAAAGATATGGATGAAGATGATCAACTTTTGTCTGTAGGCGGTAATAACCTCACTAGAATAATCTCAAACACAAGTATGAATCCATTTAATGACGTTTATCAGATTGGTGATTATATGGATGATCCATTTGATGATAGTATGGCATACGACCATGATACGAGCTTGAAGAAATAGAATCCAGTTGATATTCATTACACCTGATTGTTAAAGCATAGTCCTTATTACATAAATTTTTGTGATGCATATAGTTTAACAAATTTACAATTGCATTTTTTACTAAATCTCATACGGTAGGAAGAAGTAAATGATTTTTCCAACTCGGGTGTTTGATCTTGATAAAGTAGAAATTTTGAATGGAGGTAATTTTAGAGATAATGTAATATATGTACATAAACTTCATACTTAGAAAAGAATATACAAGAGAAAGCTTTCCATATAGGAGATGTATTCTATTATTTAATCAACGACCATATCATTCAAACCTAACTCTTCATTTTCTTCGTTTGTTCTTTCGTAAGTTTCAATAGTCATGTTTGGGTCAGCGTCGGGTGCGTATACATTTTGAATGTAAGAAGCAGATAATGGATCGACCATTTCAATAGTAAACTTTACTTTACCATCAACAGCATCATCAATTTTATCGAAGAATGAATTCCATCTAGCTTTGACATCAGGAGGCAAAGAATCCGATGTTTGGGTATAAACTCTGGAATGTAGCTCTTCACGAACTTGTCTGAGTAAACCTTCGATAGTTGTGAATCTACCACCAAGAGTACCAGGAGTCAAATCTAGATTGAGTTCTGGTATATGCATACCACATGTTTCAGATTTAAGAATGTCCCTTGCCAAATCAGTTGGGTCATCACAAAAAAGAATAATTTTAGTACCATGATCAGGGATGGCACCCCCGGTTTTAACTTCATTTGATTTATAACCACAGTGATCACAAACAGTCGACATAATAACAACATCTTTAAAATGTGGAATATTAACTAGCTTCATGTGTGTAGCGCATGGAGCATAACAGCCAGAACAGGTGGCACGAAACGTTTCAATTTCGTTTTCAAAGTTTTCAATTTGAGTCTGGTCAGAGATCAAACCATGCGCCATTGGATTATCATTTTCACCTAGCTTATCATGACTTTCAACAAGTTTCTTCGCTTCAACACTTTTTTGCTTTTGGATTTGCAACTCTCTTTGTGCAACTTCGTCTTCAGAGATGAGACCTAATTGCACATTTTGAGCAGGTGATCTTGCATAGTAAGAGCAACTCCATTTGTGCTGTGGCTCACCTGGCATAAACTCAATCCACGAGTTACCGGCAGGATCATCCAATACGAAGGTCACCGGTAGCGATTCAGGCTTACAATCAATGACACCCTGAACTTTTTGAATAAACTCTTCAATTTTTTGATAAACTTCTGGTTGACTTGTTTTTCTTTGTTCCTGTTCCATACTGATGTTATCCACCATTTCCACTAGAAGACCTTCAACAGTCAGTAATTGACCACGTTGAGGAGGGATCTCAAGATCCAATTCAACGAATTTGCATGAACATGAGTTGGATTTCACAACTTGACGATTCAAGTCTTCCTTTGTCTCGATTTTCAGGGTATATCTAGAACCTTTCTCTTGGATCTCACTAGCTGGCTGAATTTCACTGTTCTTGAAACCACAGTGAGGACAAGAGAAGGACATTAAAACTACTTCCTTGAAATATGGAATAGAAGTTAAAAGCAAACGTGTAACACCTGTTTCGTGACAGTTCATACAAAGCGAATCAATCTCTTGGACCGGGCGACCCTCTGCATCCACAGCACCGGTTGTTCTTAATCCCTGGTCATCTGTTTCTTGTTCCTGAGTTTGTTCCACAACGTCTCCCACATTAGGAAACAACTTTGTATTGTCTTTGGATTCTGGGGAATCATTAGTATTACCTTTTCCACTCATTTCTAACTTAGCTTTCTTGTCAATATGTTCCTCTTGTGCCATTTTCGATGACAAATCACGTCTAGTCTATCTTATATATAAGCAAATTTTTTTTTCTAGATCTATGTAAAGAAAAATTTCAGCTGGGGTACTTTTTTGCTAGAATTTTCCACCGGTCACGTGACCCAAAATATTATCAAGTTACCATTGGGAATAGAATGCCAAATTATATAGTTTGATACCCAACAGTACCATTTAAAGATGGGTCTGGCTCTAGTTTCTGATATGCCGTTGTTAAAACATTTAATTTCAAAATTCCCCAAAAATTTTCCTATTGAAGGCGAGTATGCAATTTGCCACTTGGTGATACATAAGAAAGATAAATAAAAAGAGAGCTAAAATGAATCAAAACGACTGGCAGAAGTTTGCTCGTGATCTGCAAACAAAGGCAAAGCAAGCACAGAGAAGCGGTGGTGGTAAGGCACCAGGACCAGCAGGGATGTTTTTTGGAATGGGAGGTTTAGTGTTATTAGGTGCAGCAGTTGTACTTGGTCAAGAAGCGCTCTATAATGTCAATGGTGGTGAAAGAGCGGTCATCTATGATAGATTGAATGGTATCCAACCACAGATAGTTGGTGAAGGTACACATTTGAGAATTCCATTTTGGCAATTTCCAACTATTTATGACATTAGAGCCAGACCTAGAACAGTGGCTTCCTTAACCGGTACCAAGGATTTGCAAATGGTTAACATCAGCTGTAGAGTCTTGTACAGACCAGACACGGCGCAATTGCCAACAATTCACAGAACTTTAGGTAAGGATTACGATGAAAGAGTGTTACCTTCTGTTGTCAACGAAGTTTTGAAAGCTGTTGTTGCAAAATTCACTGCTGCACAGTTGATCACCCAGAGAGAAAAGGTTTCAAAGCTTGTGAGAGAAAACCTTGTACGTAGAGCTGCTTATTTCAATGTTCTTCTTGACGACGTCTCACTTACCCAAATGACCTTTTCTCCGGAATTTTCCACTGCTGTTGAAGCCAAGCAAATTTCTCAGCAAGACGCCGAAAGGGCTGCCTATGTTGTTGATAAGGCTATCCAGGAAAAGCAATCAATGGTTGTCAGAGCAGAAGGTGAAGCAAAGTCCGCTCAATTGATTGGTGACGCTATCAAAAAGTCCAAAGATTATGTTGAATTGAAGAGACTTGAAACAGCCAAGGAAATTGCAACTACATTGTCTAGATCTCCAAATAGAGTTTTCTTAGACAACGAGGCTTTGTTGTTGAACACGGTTATTGACAGTAGAAACAGCAAGTAATCATTTGGGAATATTAACAACTTTATTGATCAATTTATTATTTTTAGTTACATCTTCTTTTCTTTTATATATGGAAAGATGAATGATCCCTGTAAATATGTTACAATTTAATAAAATCACATACAAAACGTATAGTCGTAGAGCGGGCCCCACATGCTTGATCCTCTTTGAGAGTATTATTTGGATTGAGTATATTTTATCAATAGTTCAAACGTGACCTGATGCACTGGATGAGCTAAAGATTTATGGGCCTCACAAAAACACTAAGACAAAATACAGCAAAGCAAGTGCAGTGTAAAATATTGTAAAGAAAAAACGTACAATTTATGTAAAGCGGTTTATATGATTATATTATTAGTTGGATTCTAACCACTTCAAGAACTCACCAACCTTGTTCTTTTCATCGTTTCTGAATTGGTCAAGTCTTTCGACATTTTCTTCTCTACCTAAGGTAGATTCAGATAGTAACTTTTCTTTTTCAGCTTCCTTTTCGAAAACGACCTTTAACCAAGCAATGACTGCAGCCTTGTTTGATGCAAGCCATGATGCACCTTCACCAGTGGTACCTGGTGCCATTAGTTTCATAACAAGAGCAAAAATTGGGGTGTTTTCTTCAAAACCAGTTTGCAATGGTAAATGTGCAAATAAAACTGGTAATATTGAGGATAAAGGAACAGCTTGTTCATGTTTTAAGGCCAAACGAGAAACACAACCACATGCATTAGCGAATGTTCTATTAACAGTTTCCTTAGTTTCTTCAGCACTATCACCAGAAGCAAGTGTTGCACCTCTTTGAAGTAATTCAGATAAAGCTGCCAAGATGGTTGGGTATGCAGAAGAGGCATCAAAGTTAGCATTTTCGACAACGACACCAACACCGTAAGCAGCATTACCTCTAACTTCCGTAGATTTATCACCGGTTAATTTACTGACAAATAATTCCAGCATTTCTTGGGAATAAGGGTTTGAACCGGCCATATTGTTAGAAAATTCTGCAAGACAACCAAGAGCAGAAACACGTTTTGATTTGGATTTGGAGTTTGTTTGAGCGTAAATATCGTTTTTGAAGTTTTCGAAAATGGCGGCAAAGTCTGCGCCAAATGCTGCTGATAATGAAACTAAAACTTCCAGAGCAACATCATAAAGAACAGCATCTAATTCAGATGTGTCTTCATCATCTGGAGTATCTGGATCTTGTTCAGTAGATTGACAGATGTGTTCATTCTTTAATACAAGAGAAACTTGTTCCAATAAAGTTTGTAAAGTTTCGTGATCAGCAGAGTCAACGACAGCCAATTTACCAAATTCCTTAGTAAATTCGAAGAAACAATCCATAATAGTCATGATCATGTTCATATCAAACTCATCTGGCATCAATTGAACAGAAAGTTTTCTGACTGTAGAAACAAGGACTTGAACAGTTTCATTTTCTGGACCAAACGCAGTATACATAGCTTTGACAATCTTCCACATTGTAGTCAAAGCTGCTTCACGAACTGAATAAGACTCGTCAATTTGGCTAGTCAAGTGTTCAATACAAGTTTCAACGTATGGAGCAAAGCCAGCCTTGGTACCTAATGCTAAATCAGCAAGAGCAATTAAAGCTACTTCTTTTTCAACAGAAATACCAGTGTGAATTTGAAGTTTATCAGCAAGAGCAGCTTCATCTAACTCAGCACCATTTTCATCATCATCTAATTGCAAGTCAAATTCTTCTTGATCGATACACTTCATGATTTCTGGAACCAACTTATCGAGGAAACCAGTGAATTGTTCACCGTAAACCTTAGCCATGTTCGAAACGAAAGCAAAACCAGCTTCTCTTAATCTACTGTTATCAGAGTTTATAGCAGAATAAGAAGCTTGCATTAAAGGTTCAGCGTAAGCGCCGACTGCATCAGAACCAACTGCTCTAGCCATTGAAGAGATGTTTTCAAAAGTTTGTGCACGTAGCTCAATGTCATCTTCAGTCATACCATCAATGTTATCCATGTTTGCAATGAACTTTTCGAGGAGTTTAATAGAATGTTCAAAGTATGGTGAGAAAGCCTTACCAGAAGCGTAAGCAACAGAACCAATAGCAGATACAATCGCTGTCTTCAAGGAGGAGGATTCAGCAGAGTCAAGCATTTGGAATAATTTGTTCATTAATGGTTCAACGTAGGCCCTGATAGCTTCTGAAGAGGTGTATTCGATCAAAGTATCTAAAGCTTGCGTAGCATATTTGTAAACCATGATTTTGTTAGTTGAATCGATAATACTAATAATTGGTTGCAAAAGCACTTGGTGGTATTCCGCAACTGCATCCTTTAAATCTTCTCCTAATTGAACTAAAGTTCTGAGAGCAGCAGCTTGCACAATAATGGCAGAATCTTGGAAACCAGTAAGAACCATTTCAATAAGCTTTGGAAGTTGAGCTGAAATGTAATCTGGTGCACCTTCAACAGAAACAGAAATGGAAAGAAGTGCCACTTGTCTTTGATATTGATCTTGTGAAGCTAGTAATTGTGGAGCCAGGTCCATAATTGGTTGAAGAACTTGTGCAGGAGGTAAATTGACTGCTAATGTGTTGAGGAGCCTCAAAGCAAGAGTGCTTGGTTCATCTTCTTCGTTTTCATTTTCTTCATCTTCCTTGGACAACTTTTCTTCAGCTTCTTCATCTTCTTCGGCAGCAATACGTAAGGCAGCTTGAGTAAGAGAAGGACCTAATTGAGCTTGCATGACTTTAGACTTTCTATAGGAAACACATTGAGTCAAAGTCTTCAAAGCGAAACCTCTAATTTCAGAATCAACGTCAGTGTTAACGGAAACCTCAACCATGACGTTAATGATATCAATGAAAGAGTTGCCAAGGAATTGCATATCCAACAAGATGAAGGAGTTGAAAGCAGTGAAAAGTTCTTTAGTTTTTTCAGAATCTTCAAATGAAAGAGAGTTCTTCAAAACTTGAATCATAGCAGGGAAAAGAGTTGAGAATGGACCTGCAAGAGAAGCAACCAGTTCTTCTTCTTCTTCAATGAAGGAAGACAAAACTTCCAAAGCCATGATAGAGTTGATTTGCACAGTAGGAGATTGCGTGTCTTGGAGAGTCTTTGCAAATAAATCCATGAATGATTGAGCATGGCTTAACCATTCCATTGGGAATGTTTCTAGAATACAGAAAAGGATATAGGTAGCCATTTCTCTGGTCTGCTGGTTTGAGTCAGTAGCAGCATCAACAAGAGATTGCAGGAGGCTTTCCCATCTCTTAGCTGGAATATCAAAGTTAGCAATTTCCGCAATCAATCTTGAAGTAGAGTGTCTAACAGTTTCCTTTGGGTAAGTAAATGCAAATGGTAAAATTGTATCTCTCACATGTTGTTGAACAGAGGCATCCAAACCCTCCCATTGTTGTGGAACTAACTTGTTGGCTTCAACTGCTGCAAGTTTCTTTAAACCATCATTTTCAGAGCTCTGCAAAATCTGGATCAGTGCTGGTAGCGCCATTGGGTTCTTGTAAAAGTTATTCTTGAGAGCAGAGGTAGCTTGCTTAATGGCAGCATTATCCGGTGAAAGGACTGCACTCAAAGTTTGTTCCAAAGACTGCACAAAAGATGTATCCATGGTGTCAATAGCTTAGAAGCTTAAGAAAATAGACATTTTTGAAGGTGGAAATCAATTTTTTTATTTTTTTTATTTTTTTTCAAAAATTTTTTTGTATTTTTTATTTTCAGGCTGTGCTATGCGCCACTTTTAAAAACATGCGCCACGTCTTCATAATCAAATTTTCAGAGAACGAAGAAGAAGACGACAATAGCGGGATACAGTTCTTTATATAACAATCGCAATGCCTTCAGCCAGCTCGCTATACCAGGCATATCAGCTATTACAGGCATCCAAATCGATTGTTGGATGTTCTTTGGATTTGGCAGCCCAGAAGGTGCCTTTGTTAGCTGCTTTCCAGTCATCAGATGCAATGTATGAAGAGGCAAAGTTCAAATCAGAGACGGCTCGGGCAACTAGCAATGATAGAGAGTTCAATACATTAAATGTGGAGCCTCGTGTTGAAAGTGACGTTGATATCTTTGAAGCGGCAAAACTGAAATCCACAATTACCAAAAAGAAGAAGCCAAAGCAACACCAAAAACGGTCTTTTCATACGTACAGAGCGTTGAGCAACAAAGAAAGTAAGGGAAAGACTGAAAGTGCCAGTGTAAGTGTTGTTGGCCACAAAGAAAAGAGGGAATTCGAAATGACACAATCTGAAGTTCCCTCATCAAGACTAGGTCGTTTGTTTCATTATGGTACATTGGCTGCATCCATGGGCGCACAAGTTCTTGCAGACTCTGCTGCTCATTATGCTAAGACTGGTTCTTCGCCGAATGTGAGATCGCTGATCATGTCTCCAAAGAACATCGAACGTATGGCCAAGAAGTTTTCGCAAATGAGAGGTGCAGCTTTGAAAGTGGGTCAGATGCTGTCCTTCCAAGATTCAGCTGTTCTCCCACCTGAGATTCAGCAGATTCTATTACGAGTACAAAATTCTGCACACTACATGCCAGCCAGTCAGCTGGAGAAAACCATTTCTTTTGAGTTAGGTGAAGAATGGAGGGGCAGGCTATTTGCCTCATTCGACGATGTACCAATTGCTGCTGCATCTATTGGCCAAGTTCATACCGCAGTTACTAAGAAGGAGTTAGAACAAGTGGTCGTTAAAGTACAGTACCCAGGTGTGGCTGATTCGATTGATTCAGACCTCGATAACATTTTATCATTATTAACTGCATCACGGTTGTTGCCACCAGGTTTGTTCCTTGAAAAATCAATTGCCAATGCTAGAGTTGAGTTAAAGTGGGAATGTGATTACATACGTGAAGCAAGTAATCTAGTTCGTTACAAAGAAATGTTAGAAGGCGACCCAGTTTTTAGAGTTCCTAAAGTTTATCATGATCTGTCTGATGAACACGTTTTGACAATGGAAAGAATGAAAGGTATCGAAATTGTTAAAGGTGATTGGTCACAGGAAGTTAAAGATTTTATTTCTGAAAATGTTATGCGTCTTTCATTACTTGAAATCTACAAATACAGATTCATGCAAACAGACCCAAATTGGGCCAATTTCCTTTATAACGATTCAACAAAACAAATTGAGTTATTAGATTTTGGTGCATGCCGTGGATATCCAGAAGATTTTATCAAATCTTATACAAATTGTCTTCGTGCAGCTGTCAAAGAAGACAGGCCAAAGATTAAAGAATACTCAATTGAATTGGGATTTCTAACCGGTTTGGAATCTCCGGCTATGACAGAAGCTCACATCGATTCTATCATGGTTCTTGCTGAACCTTTCCGCTCAAACCTTGCTGATGCCCAAGGAATTTTTAGCTTCCAAAATCAAACCATAACTGACAGAGTCAGAACCAACATCAAATTGATGTTAGATGAAAGGTTGACTCCACCACCTGAAGAAACTTATTCATTACATCGTAAGTTGAGTGGTGCCTATTTACTATGTGCTAGGTTACAAGCAAAGTTTAAAGCCAGTGCACTTTTTGAAGAAGTTATTGGCCTAGAGTACGAAAAATAAAGTCAACGTTTTCATGTAATAGTTCCTGTTAAAAGCAATGAATAAATTCAAAATGAATGAAAAAAATACAAACTGTATATATATTTATAATTGAAAAGTTTCCGTCTCTAAGCTTCAAAATTACAGAAGTTCAACTAAATCTTCATCCAATTTGTCGTAGAGACCAACAACTTCAACCATCATTAAATGCAACTGTTTAACTATTGCCTCAGTAACTAGACAATACGTATAAAATAAAACAAACTCTTCATTTCTCAATGTTTGCTTATTTTTTGATGCTGAATTTTGAATTTTTATAGTTTCCCTTCTAACATCAGATAGCTTAACAACAACCTTTTCCATAGCATGCTCAGTACCTGCGGCTTCAGCCAACAAGGGTAAACCTAAAGTCATCGCACTCGAAAGCATATAAAACATCAAGAAAACTCTATTTTCTAATTCTTTCATTTCAGTTTTCAGATCGGTCAAAACAGACTTTTCAATTACTGTTAAAGTAGACTCAATTTCAATTATCGAGTTCATATTTTCAAACGAATCTAAGACATTACTGGTGCAGCTTATCAACTTTTGATATTTCAGTTCTGGATAGGATCCCTTCAGTCTAATTTCCATTGGCGCTTGCTTTTGTAAGACAGCCAACTCTGATTGAATTTTATGGCAGCCCATCAATCCATTCAAACCAATTAGTTTGCTTTCGGCAAATTCAGTTTCTGTGATTGAGAGTGGACCTCTCTTCCAAATTAATCCCATTCTTAACCAAAGCTTAGTTAAACCTTGTTTAATTCTAGCTCTTGCAGACATTGGGAAAAGGGTTAAAGTGATAATTAGGGCCCATACAACACCCGCAGAAACACCCAAGTATCTGTGGAATGCAATCTCAAAAATAATCGGACTGTCACCACCTTCCCAGTCTTCATTTCCATCAATCAAACCAGGGTTTGAATTTATTGACATTGTATAAGAGTAAAGCACTGTTAAGTTGTATGTTAAAAGAATAAATCTTCCAAACGCATTATTATTCTTCCAATTCAAGATGATACCAAAACATGGAATAGCAACGATCAATCCACTAAGAGCCATTAGAAGAACATTTGGGAAAAATAATACCCAAACCCAGTATGCAGTGAACGCACCCACGAATGTACCCAAAAATCTCCATTTAACAGTCATAACAGTTCCACCTAATGATTTGTTCATAATGATACAAAAAGTGACTAATGCCCATTCACCTCTCCATTCATTGAATATATGTTTGGTTAAAGGTGCATAAGCAAGCGAGCCTAATAATAGAGCACCCAGAGCAACTCTCAAACCAAACTGGAAATCAACACCCCTGAAAAACCTTGTCAATTCCCAAATCCTGTAAGAGATTGATTTGGATTCTTGATTTGAATTCTTGGCAAATATGTAGCCTCTTTCTAAATCTAAGACCTCTACATTTACTTGTGAGTTATGCTTCTGCGGTTTCCACTTCCAAAACTTCAAAAATTCATATGTTTTTCTTGGGTTGGACTGATGATAAGTTCTTAACTCATTCAAACTTTGCAATAGCAAACCTAGTTCGGTTGAGAATTGAGTCAAAGAAAATGAGAAGTTGGCACAAGTGGCAGCGATCTCTTCATGTGAAACCTTACCATCAAAGTTATAATCAGCTGAGAATATTCCCTGCTTATAAAGTGAATCAATAGCTTTCTTTTGATGTTCTTGATAGAGTGATTTTGCCATATCCAAGGAATTGTTATATTGTTGAACAACATTTTTGACTTTGGATTTGGAATCAAACATTGGATCTCTCAATATTTCTGTCATAGTAAAAACAAAAGATCTGGTACTAGGTCCAACATAATAGAAAAATAAATCAAATAGCTCTTGAGGTTCGACAACAGCATCTTGATTAGGCTCAAAAGAACTCTTACTATTGGATAAGAGATCTGAATCATAACTCTTGTTATTATTCATTACATCCATAAAATCATGAGTTGTCATATCATGTTCATTGGTAATGATGCTATTACTGGCATTTAGTAACTCCTTCTTATAAATTTCCAAAATGTCCCATTTAAATTCAACGGCTCTACTCAAAGAACCAAGATTGACAGCCATCTTCTTCTCACAATCAACCAATTTTTTTAAAATTTGATACTCCCTTTCATTACCTGTGAGATAACATTCAAATAAAGTCTCTTCGAGTGACCCATCCAACGATCTCAAATGAGACTGCAGCGTTTTGAAAGTATCAGCGGTTTTTTCTTTAGCATTTTTAACAAGCTCAATTTCGACATCAATATCTGTTTTGATTGAAGCATTTGTGTCAATACTCTTCCTTTCGCCAATGAAAGCATCACAAAGAGTATCGACAGCTTCACCACAGTTTTGTTCAACATCATTCAAAACCTTGATGAGTTTTGTTTTTGCTACCTGTCTCCAAATCAAAAAGCAGATTGCTACAGATATAACACAACCAACTAAAATACACTGGATTGAACTTCTAATTTTACCCCAGGGTATTTGTACAGGCTCGTTAGGTGACAAATTTGAATAAATCTTCGAAGACTCCTTAATCAAACAGGAGATAATTAAAATAGCACAAAGTGAGCAAGATGTATTGAATGTCGGCTTTGAAATACGGTGCTTAAAAAAGGAAATGATACCAAGGGAAGCAGAGCAAATAATCAAAGTAATCAAAATTGCGATCGATTCGACACTAGGGTCGATTTCGATTTCATGACCAAGCGGCTGAGGCAGTAAAACTTTGTTCTCATCGTAAATATCATCAGCCTTGAGAATTGCAGAAACGAGCTTCATGGTTGACACACTGACAGTGATACCAAATATTAGTGATATGGCAACAAACATCAAAGACTGAAACATAGAACCCATCGACCTTGACGAGTGGAAATAAACGACAACAGTACAAATGATATGCTTGGAATCTGTTGATCCCAACATGCTAGAGATTGTCGGTGAGTAGACAAATAATGAAGCTATGAAGTAAGTAAACGCTGCTTTCAGAATTGGGATCGTGAAAAGTGATTTCAAGTAGCTGATAATGAAGTTGCTTGATATCGGACTTTGTGCGTTTAGGTGTAGTTGCGAAAGCTGACGCGCAGGGGGCACAATGTCATCTGTAATCCAGTCGGAGTACTCTCGCTGTACTGTCTCACCAGTTGCGGCCACAATCACTGCGGTTGCCTTCCGATGTGGCGGTATCACAAAGGAAGACTGTGATTTTGAGTGAGCTACCTTCTTGTGTACGGGGTCTCCATTTGTAGAACCCCGCTCAATAGCAGATTCAAAATATGGAGCTGGTATCACTTCTTCGTCTGTATACGTCTTCAAAGACGTGCCAGAACCCAAGTATGAATCCATGAAAAGATAGTCTCCAATCTGTGACATGCTAGAACTTTTTTTCATTCACTCACTAATTTTCCAATCTCTCTGTGTATCATAATTCATTAAAGTCAAAACCACCTTCACTTTAATTAAACGTAACCACGACCACAAGTAACCTATTGAAATCTTGGAACGTAGTTCATTTCACTTTGACAGAACTCAAGTCTGTTCTTTGCATCAGCCCAGAGACCACCTTTCGTTCATTTTTCTTTACCAATACCTGTGTTTCCAAAACCATTCCTATTAAATGCAACTCTAAAGATCATCGATCATACACACCAAGGAAGTATAGTATCACCCCGTGTAGAACACGCTGGCTTGCTAAATGCTGAGCCAGCGTGTTCCACGCCCTTACGTAAGGTCTTACGTAAGCTGTGGGTCTATAGCCAGTGCCAAAAATTACTTCTCCTGGCTGACAATACCACTTGCTACCATTGGTAGTGATGTCGTTACAAGAGGTTGCGCCAGAGCCGGTGAAGGCGCCTCCCGGTGTGCCACTGAGTCCCAGGAGACCTTCGTACATTGTGCGGGCAATCAAAGTGCTTTCGTTTGTGCAGAAGTGGTCGGTGGTGCCGTTCTCAGTGTTTGCTGGTGTGCACCTTCTTTCAGTGGTGGTAACGCCAGCTATGCTAGGAGCTGACGCGGGCAACGACCTCATTCTCGCTGGGAGGGAGCTTTACCAGAGTGCGGAGGTGGAGTGGGGGTTACTGGTGTCGACCGGTGTGCATGTCGTGAGCGGACTGATCTTGAATGGGCTCAGAAAGTACTACAACTACATAAAGTATGGCACCAGCACGCCGTCCCGTAAAGACGCCATCAGGAAGTACAGCAACGACAAGAATGAGGTTAACGATATCAACGACGGCCTAGGCGGTATCGGTGCCCTACTAGGCCTCGGGCCACGGTCATCGCTCTCCTACCGTGTCCTGGGCATTTCGCCGCTAAGCTTTTCAGGCTACGTCTTTCTCATGCTCTTAGCGGGACATGTGTACATGGAGCGGGTGGAACCGCTCATGGTGCATGGAGAAAGTGGGTTCGTGGACTTAGGGTACATTGCAAAGGCTATACAGAATAAGGGAGTTATTGTGCCGGTGTCGCTTTTCCTGCTTGTCCTCTCCGGCGTCTACCACATGTCTGCGGGGTGGAACAGAATCTTGTCCTTATTCAAAAGACGCGATCGACTGCGTTCCTATGGAATTATTAGTGCAGCCAGCATTCTGTCACTGGTAGCTTTATGGAGAATCAAGTAAAGGGAGCTGGCTATTGGAGATAGCACCCGACTGAGTTCCAGTTCACTTCTGCGTGTCTTGATGTATGTTGTATACTATTGTGTAGCTCAACTCCTATTGTACTCTACATGTATATATATAGATTCTAATATTCCTATTGTGAGCGGTGTATAAATGGGTGGTGTTTCTCTTTCCGCTGTGGCTGGTGCACCGGTCGGTTTGCATCGGGCAACTCTCTTTCCCCTTGCTAGTGTGAAATGCGTGATGGTGACTCAATGTGGCTGGTGCGGGCTCTTGACTCATCTCGGAGTTCGGCGCAATTGCCCCAAAGTCATCGCCGCCGCGCCGTAGAAAGTCGTAGCCGTTATGCTTCAAAGCGGAGTCCAGCTCCATTTCCCCAGTTGCTCCGTTGAACGCCTTGATGCACAGAGCTGTTCCTATATATATATACATAGCTGTGATCAAAGTGCTTATCAGCAAGTGTCCGCATTTTCATGTTATTATAGTACAGCTTCGCAGAATCGCATTGTGTATAGTTAAGCATACTTAAAATAACGGTGAAACAGTCACGACACACACATTTTCTATATCCAGTCAGCTAATATTCTAAGTGGCAAATTCACAGTTTATTACTATCATGGCAGATATCGAAACTTGTTTAAACAGGATATTCAACAAATACGCTAAGACATACGACGACCTCTCCTATGATGGCAAGGCGCTCAAACCAAACGACTTCACGGTTTTGCTCAACTCAAAGGAACTCAAGACCGAGCATGTACACTACCTCGCGCAGGTCTCGTCGCTGGTGCCTCTAGACATCATGCACCTGCTCTACGTGCTTGCAGACACAAACAACAAAGGCTACGTTGACAAGTCCGACTTTATCAAGATCTCAAATGAGCTTCTCAACGCAGACGACTCAAACATCAACCTGGCATTGTTCAAAATATGCAAGTTTTACGAGGCAAAGCTTGACAATAATGACCACTTCAGCACCAACGAGCCAATCAGCAAGGCCCATTTGGAAACCGTGCTTAAAAGCATTCACTCGCTGGACTACCCACACTTCTCTAAAATCTTCAACTCAAAGAACACAAACGTGATCGATTTCGACGAGTTTGAAAGAATCCTCAAGGAATTGCCTATTCTCAGATTCGATGAAATGTTTGCTCAGGTAATCAAATCAACCAATGCACCAACATTGAACCCAAGCCAATTGACGGCAATTACAAAGTCTCTCTTTTACAATCACTTGCCACCTTCAATTGCTGATCAACTAGAGACTTTTGCAAGAATCAAATATGGAAACAGCATTACCTACGATCAATCTTTAAGTTTGATCAGTTTATTGAGAAATTTACCTCAGTTAAATCATTTGATATTCGAAAAGATCAAACTATCTACCCCAAATGATAACGAAATCACTATCAATAATCTTTACGACTACACATCTTCAATCAATAAAAATATTTCCAAAAACGACATTTCTCTGTTCTTGAGCTGGAACTGGTTAACGTTGCATAATTTGAATCAAAATCCAACTTTAGACGCTGAAGACTTGTTAGCTATTTGTACCGATGACATGGTTATTGCCAAAAGTACTGAGTCAAAAAGCAACTCCCTACCCTTTTTTCAGTCAATCTATTCTTTTTTATTAGGCTCTCTAGCAGGTGCAATTGGTGCTTTTGCTGTTTACCCCATTGATCTTGTTAAAACTAGAATGCAAAACCAAAAAACAGGCGGGCAAATCTTGTATAAAGGTTACATTGATTGCTTTAAAAAGATCATTAGAAGTGAAGGATTTCTTGGTCTCTATCCAGGCCTTTTACCACAAATGGTTGGTGTTGCTCCTGAAAAGGCAATTAAGTTAACTGTTAATGACATTGTTAGAAACTTTGGCTCAAAAAGATGTAAAGACGGTCAACTCGGTTTAGGTTGGGAAATCTTAGCTGGTTCTACTGCTGGTACGTGTCAAGTGGTTGTCACCAACCCACTTGAAATCACTAAAATTCGTATGCAGACACAAGGTCAGTTAATCAAACAAGCTCTAGCTGATGGTAAAGTAATTGCCAATAAATCTGCCTTGACAATAGTCAATGAGTTAGGTTTTAAAGGTCTTTACCATGGTGCTGCTGCTTGTTTATTAAGGGATGTACCTTTCTCTTCAATTTACTTTCCGGCCTATGCAAATATCAAGAAATATGTTTTTGGTTTAGATCCTGCAAGGGTTTCTGAAGGCAAGAGATCACAACTAGAAGCTTGGGAACTTTTAATATCTGGTGCTCTCGCTGGTATGCCGGCTGCCTATTTTACAACGCCTTGTGATGTCATCAAAACTAGATTACAAGTCGAAACTATTGGTAATGAAATTCCTTATAATGGTATTCGTGATGCATTCACGAGAATTATCAAAGAAGAAGGCGTTTCGGCATTATTCAAAGGTGGCATTGCTAGAGTTTGCAGGTCAAGTCCACAGTTTGGTTTCACCTTGGCTGCCTATGAATTTTTCCAGAGCGTAATCCCATTGAAATCTTTCTATGATCCAGAATCTGAGTCGAATATGATGAAAAGGGGGTTCAAAATTAGAGCCGATTATAAAACCCCAGGGATCATCGAAAATGCAGAATTAGGTATGAGAGCAACATCAGAGAAATTTGTTAGTGCCAGTCTAGATTTGAACCCTTCAGTTATCTCAATGACTAATTACTATAATTCAATTGGAAAAGATAGGTAAGGTTAACCTTGAAAAGAAAAATATTAACCGAAAACACAAACACTTATATTAATGATGTAATGAATTAACGAATAAATGAATAATAGATATTTGCACAATTGCAAGTTAAGCATAACATGACAACCAAAAATAAGGGAAACGAAAGCGAATATAATACTTTAATGGAAAAATGTATAAAACTGTTATTTAACCTTTATATGTACTACTAAAAATATTCTGAAGTAGCAAACCCAAACAAAGAATTGAGTATGAGTACCTTGCAAAAATATCATACAGATGGAGAAAATAAATTCAAATCAACAACATACTGTGCATTCTCGACAGCTTCGTTGAAACTTGGATTTCTAAATTTGAACATACCACTTTGCTTACAATTCTGGACCATGAAACATGCATGATAGAGTCTAAATAATGTTCTTTGATGAGTAATTTGGTCTCGTATACGATCTCTTTCTGTCTGTTCTTGGGTATTTGGAAATTCGGAGACATACCAAGACGCTGGTATTTTATCAATTTCCCATTTTTTAACTTTCTTTGTTTTACCGATGTCTTCGTAATACTTTTTGAATTCGTTAAAATTAGTGTCATTGACTTCATATTTGTAAATTGCAGGAATCGATTCGTCTTCTAAATTAAATTGGATGCTAGGAAATGGTGTCGTATATTTTGCTTCACTAGTATCTAATTGTGTTGGCTGAGTTATAATCAGACTTTTATCAGAATCAATACTTGTAGCTTGTGTCTCTTTGTTGAATAGGCTGTTGAAATTTTTGGTTGCAAGTTCTTTGAGATAAGCAAGCTGGTGCTCATAGTATATTCTGGTGTTGACCGGTATTTGATCTATGCTTTGACCATATGTCTTGTTAATTTTGTCATATCCAGAAACCATTTCAAAATCTTCTGGATACCAAGGTTTATTGGTTAGGGGGTTTATTGTCAAATTTAACTTGCCATTAACGTCTTTTCTGTTGATGCTGCTTTCTTTTCTTTCACCTTTTTCTAATGGTGTCTGCGTTATATTTTCCTGTGATTCTTCAACATTGTCGCTTTTAACTGGCTCCTGATTAGTTAATAGTTTTGTAGAAGTAAAATCCAATAATCGCTTTTTTAATGGAGACCCGTAATTGCTTCCTGCAGGGGACATTGACCTAACCCTCTTCGATTTTGATGGGGAAGGTTTGGCAGGAGGCGAGCTTTGTAAAGTTATTTGACTTTGATAGTCAACCTCATTCACAGGTTCTTCCGACTGAGTAGTTTGTCTTCTCTGTACTTGTAAATTATTAAAGGGTATCAAATTATCTCTTTCTTGTGATAAGTCCGTGACTTCACTGAGTATACTATTCATTCTTAAGTCTTCATCCGCATCGTGATAATCAAGATCTTCTTGCATCGAGTTTTTTAGTAGCTCTTGTACTTTTGATTTTTTGCTGACTATTGTTGTATTTAGATTGTTACTTTGCACTGACTTGAAATCCCCCAATTTCGTTCTTAAAATTTTGTTTCTGGCATTGAGAACACTCACAGTCTCTTTTAGATCAATGATTAAAGTTTCACTGTTTTCGAGTTTTGTAGTAGCAAACACTAATTCATCTTTTAGTTCCTTGTTTTCAGCTCTTAGCTCCTTCAATTCCTTTTTATTTTCTTCAAAATCTTTGAGTATATTCATAGGGTTCAGATCCTCATATATACCCGCGGCTTTAGTATGGTCGTCACTACTGATCTCTACTTTATCTCTCTTCTTCTTCAAAATCTCATAGAGATCTGTTTGCGTGTTTTCCTGTGAGTTTAGAGTGACTTTTTTAGACTCCTTGATCAAGTCCAGCGCTCTGATCAAACAATCTTCAACTTCTACCATATTATCATTTCCCAATCCTTTTCTTCCCTTCAAAGGTCTTTTTCGTGCAGCTGCTGGTCTCTTAGCCATACGATTACTCATACATACCAGATCTATCAAGAAGAAGTTATCATGTTTGTTTACGCGTTTTGATAAAAAATTAATTATTCATGGTGTTACATTATGCTCAGCATTGATCTGATAAAAAAGTATATATATGTACATCATTCAAACTCCAACAGCTTGGCCAAACTTACGCCAGTAGTCTGATTGGCCAAACATTGTGTCATTTTCAAATCGAATAGCGTTCATGGCAGATGCAGATTGATGTTCTTCAGACTCATGCCCCATTATAGTAAGCATGTCCAGCAATTTATAGTCAATCGGAGGTTCAAAAGTAGCAGCTTCGGGGATCAACTGATGATGCACCCTTGGATTGGCAATTACATTTATGACGTCCTTATCGTAAATGAAAGTCCTGACAATAGCCTGTAAAACAGCAGTGCAAATTCTAGAACCACCGGCAGCTCCAATAACCAATTCAAGTCCACCCTCTTTGTTGACAACAATAGACTGGGCAGAGGAAGACAAAGGTCTCTTGAAAGGTTCGATGTAATTGAAGATCGAAGGAGCTAAGCCAAAGGCATTCCTGATTCCCGGTGTTGAAAAGTCGTCCATTTCGTTATTTAAAATCACCCCTGTCACTGGATCGTGGAGACATGAGCCAAAAAGAAGATTGATTGTAGAGGTAAGGGTGACAGCGTTACCCCATTTATCAACAACACTCAAAGAAGTTGTTCCGTGAGGAGCGTTGGGCTCGTAAGCTGGCTCGTATTCTCTCCAGTCTAGTGTCTGGTTACTTTTGATTTTCGAAAATGCTTTGTTGACGAATTCATCGCTTAGAAAGTGCTCGTACTTCTCTTGATGCTCTACAATTGCAGTTTTGTTTTTGTTTGTGATATTTATATCACCGAGATGGGAACGAACTGAAGCCATCCATTTCATGCTTTCAATTAATCTATGTGTTTCCAAACTACCATAATCTGTAGTGGCGTTTTGATGATCAAACTTGTCAATAATTTTGAGAGCGGAGGCTAGTGCCAAACCTGAAGAAGTTCCATTTGGCGCAAAAACTGTGTGCTTATTTGCTGTAAAGTTGTCGATTCTAATTGCATCTTGAACAACGGCTTCGTAAAAGGAGAAATCGTTGGCAGTTAAGACACCTCCCCATTCTTTAGCTTTTAACGTTAATGACTTTGCGATGTCCCCCTTAGGATTGTAAAATGCGTCCACACCACATTTAGCAATCTTTTCCAATGTCCTGCCAAGACTTTCTCTCTTGACTAAGTCACCTGCTTTTGGCAAAGTACCATTTTCGTTGTAAAGGAAACTCCAGTCGTCTTTAAAGAAAGCAAATGTCTCATTCATGATGGATGCTGCAAACTCCAGTCTTATATCAGCGTGCCACCCGTTTGCGGCAATGTCTGCCACTGGCATCACTAGCTGTTCCCAAGAAAGATTCTTCGAGCCCTGTAGTTCGTAGAGTTTCCACAAACCCATTAACTCGCCCGGGATGGCCACGGCGAGACCGCCCATCTTGCTCGCCATAGGCTGGCCCACAAACATATCACGGTGTGCTTTAGCAGGCGCCATCTCTCTAGCATCAATGCTGATGGCCCCGTCCTCATCAAACTTCTTCGCAGTGATAAACGCACCACCACCAATACCACTGGAAAACATCGTGTCCACAGTGCCAATACAAAGACATGTGGTTATTGCTGCGTCTGCTGCGTTACCACCGAGTTTTAGTATCTTGGCACCCAGCTCTGAACAGAGCTTGACATCAGAAGCTACCATCCCTAGTTTTGACTCTGCCACAAGATTTTGCTCCGGATCCCAGGTAGGATCCATTTTAAATGGTATATGTGCTGGTTCCCTGTGCATGGGAGGCCACTGTCTTGTCTTTGGAGAGTATATTGAATGCGCCACAGTACTCACAAGCACTAGTAATAGCACAATCAACCCTGTCCTTCTTAGTCTATCTCTTAATTTATCTGGAACAAACATTTTATATGTCCTTTAGCAACTGACTAACACTCTTTTCTTGCACAAAACGCTTTATAGTTGCCAAACGTGGCATATATGTATTCTGATCAAGATATTCAAAGCGACGATAAGAATGAAAAAATTTCGGCCTCTGTTTGGCGCCGTTTGAGATGCAATAGTTCTTTGAAATCAGATAAGATCTTCACAGAGGTGTACTCACATGAATCGCAGCGGACTCTGGTATGTCGGGGTATGATGTCGTGTAAATCTAGGTACGGCTTTTTGAACGTTGTAGCTGTGACGTGTCAAGTAGTACTGTGCAGTTCAACAGATCTCGCTCACAAATTGGACGAGATCTCAGGGCAAGATCCTCAGATGTTGTCCAATACTTGCGAACCCCAATGGTTGAATGTAGAAGGTCATGTAGAATTTAACTGTGTGTCTCATGACTATGCCAAGCTTTTGTTTTTAATCCACTACACAGGTACAATAGAGACTCCGTAAGCGTTAGGTCGTTTATCAAAAAACGGCTGAGTTCGAAACAAGAAACTGGTGCTGATTATGAAAACCATTGTTACGCGTGTCCTGCTGATCATATTAACACGTCACTCCACTGTAGTTTAGATAAGTAACATTAGGCCACCTCTTAGTACTGATGTGGCAATATATCAGTCGACACCCAGCATAGGAATAGCAGTGATTGCGAGGAATGGTTATGCTACTCTTTACGCAACTGCCAATGGCTATCATCCCTCAATAGTCATATCCATGTCTATAAAATAGAATCTAAAAAATCGTCCTGCAGATTTAATCTGACGTTTGGATGATCTGTTGTTGTTGATACTGTGGCGACCTTATTAGATTTCTTGTTGACCCCTGCCAAAAGAGAGTCTAAGTCGAACGCAATCTGTGCTGGCTCTTGCGTTGCCGTACCGCTACTTCTGAGATCCACACCCAAAAGGTCCTCAACAAGATCATCTAGATCCCTATTTTGATTAACTAGCGATGACTTGAGTTGGCTGTCCACTAGCTTTCCGTAGTTATCTGATTCTTTTGATGTATCCAAGTTGTATATTTGACCCTTTGTCGGTTTATGCTTGTCAATGACTTTTTTCATTGCTTCCACCTTCTTCTTGTGCTCTATGATCTTTTGAAGACGCAAGAACTTCTCCTTCTCCTCCGGTAAAAAGGTGCGTGACTCCGCTTGCCTAATCTCTTCGCCGTCACTCGCATCACTTGAGTCATTACTCTGTGAGTCGAACTTCAGCTTAATCAAATCTTCATCTTTGATCTTTCGTAAAGATTTTTTTCCTTTATTTGGTCCATCATCAACTTCAAATGTACAATTGTTCTGTTCGATTTTGTTCTTTACAACGCTCAAGTAATGTTGGTTCTCTTCCACTTCTAGTCTCTTTTGATTTTCTAGTTTTTCAACATATTCCGGATCACGAAGCAATTCAGGATCCATTTCAGGATCTAAGAACCGCCATGAGTTACCAATCTGCTCTTCTTCTTTCTGCAATTGGTCATCGTCTGAATCACTATTTCCTTCGTTATCGAAAACAACTTCTGTCTCCTGGCTTTCTATCGCCTCCTGATCTTTTGGTTTGTTGTCTTTATCTAAGTTGTGTTTTCTCTGGTACGCCTTCTTTGACTTGTATTTCCATTTGTCGTTGTGTAGCACCATTCTTCAAACTTAAGGTGACACTCAAGTTAAAGTAGATTTGTGTGAAAGATTTTTTTTTGAGATAAGCTCATGCACTTGATTTGACAAGAAGCATTAGAACATTACCTTAAAATATATTTATATTTATATATACCAGATTATAAACGTTTTCAATTGGCTATCAACATGCTAGTTGAATGCACAAAGAGCATTAAAAGAAAATTTAAGTATTAATTGGAAGTCCGTGATTGATTCAAACCTCTGTTTCACTGAAAGTGATGACTTGACCACCTTTTGAAGTGACAGCCTCAATAACCTCGTCTTCTTCATCTTTACTAGATATGACTTGTCCATCCAAATTAGATTTAGGACCTTCATAAATTTTGTGAGCATATATGTAAAACCAAGCAATTGCTAAAAACATACTTCCCCAGTACACAACAACAGTCCAGTTCATAAGATCTAGAGTGTTGTTGGCACCTCTATATTGTGGGAAGCATAAAATTGGAATCATCAAAGTGGTATAAGAGACGGCTAACCAGCCTGAGATCTGGGACCACTTTCCCAAGTTCCATGGTCCTGGCTTGAAAGTTTTTTTTGCATATGTGATTCTTAGTAAAGTTGGGATAGTGAAGGAAATAAAAGAACCAATGGCACCAACAGAAAAGATGGCATCAATGGCAACACCACCAAACATCAAACACAATAGCAAACATCCAATAAAACAATTGGCCCAAACAGCATTGACAGGAGTATTTGTATGCTTGTTAACAATTGCCCAATACCTTGACAATGGAAAACAGTTATCTCTTGAGTAAGAAAATAAAACTCTAGATGCTGTAATCATACAAGCAAATGTCATTGAAAATGCTAAAACAATAGCAAAAGCAGATAAAGCCATGGCGGAATTTCTATTCAGTATTTGGTTTAAGTATGCAATGTACGGTTGGCCGGAGGCGTCATTGACAGCTAATTCAATATCAACAATAGTGTACGCCATTGCCAATTGGTAGACAAAACCCAAACCTCCACCTATACAAGCTGTCATAACAATTGCTCTTGGGGTCGCAATTTGTGCATTGGAACATTCTTCTGCCAAATGGAAAGGCGCATCAAACCCAGACATGGTCCAAATAACGGCCATAAAAGACAATAAGATACAGATACCGTTTGGCCAGTCTGTTTGGTTGTCTATTCTCCACGCAAAGTTGTTCGTGTTGAATTTTGGCAAGCCTTGCTCTTCTCTGGTGTTACCAGCTAAAATGATGATGAAGGAGATGAACATGAAGACCAAACCTAAAACAGTGGAAAGAGAGTTGACTTGGGCAAGCCATTTAGTTGGCATGGACGCAATCACGGCAGCTGCCGCTAGTAACCCAATACTCAATAAAAACACCTGCCAATTTTCAGCAGTGTATGTTTCGTCAACGATCTGCTTACAAGTCAAGATCATCGAAGCAGCAGAATAGGCAACGGAAGGAGCGGCGGTGACGTTAACGAAGTAGTTGGACCATCCAACGATCCATGATAGAATGGCCTTGTATTTTGGTGGGGCAAGCATAGCAGTGGCATAGTACAAACCACCAGAGGTTGGGAACGCAGACGATATCTCTGCCATAGAGAAGGCCACACCAATGACACCCGTCATACCGACGATGTAGCCCCAAGTTAAACCTGCGTTACCGGAATAGGCAAGCGAATACCACAAAGTGGAGGCAATCGATGGTAGGAGTCCCAACACTGAGAAGGAAACGCCGAATGTCGTGAATAGAGAGAACTCTCTTTTGAACTGCTGCTGGTAACCCAACGCCAGAATGACTGCTTCATCGTGGTCCACAACGTGGTCCACATATATCTTTTCGTTGTTACCCGAAAGCACTGAGGTGATGTTCATATCATCCACGGGGATGATAGTTGTCTGTGGGTTCAAGTCGTGCATAGTTTTGCTTTGGGGATCCAAGGCTATGCGTACTACAATCAGGGGCAGGAGCTACCCCTCCATTTATATATCGGTGCTGTTGAAGCCATCAGTTAGTCTTGACATGATTGAAGAGATAGCTTAAACGACAACAATAAGGGTCTGTGAATCGATATGCCTATTTTGTACACTACGTTAGATAAAGATAAAAAAAAAGCTTTGGCTTTCGAAAGCCGTTTAACACACAAGTGCATTCGACGGAATGCACAGAGCTGTGTGAATGGTGTGAAATAGCCAAAAACATCTGGGTGGTATGAGGTGTCCCGTCTCCTCCCTTTGGCACCGCAGAGTGACCTAGATGTCAGAACCCAGCTCTAAATCTGTCTCCGTGACAGTTATCAAGTTCATTGGCGGACCGCTAAAAGGTATCGCAGTGTCGACCTTCCTAAAGGGGCAATACGGCTCAGCTTAGCAACAAACTTCTTGTCGCAAGCGCTGGAACAACACATCAAGTGTCGCGGCCACAACACATAGTCTGTTGTTGTCACGACATTGATATGTGTTGTGTGTGGGCGTCACGTGTTATAGCGCCACACACTTGAAATGTCAATAGATGAAAGAGAACTTACAAAAAAAAATAGATGGTTGCCAATTACACTAGTTTCTGATTTTATTGGAAGAGAACGCCATAGTTTGAGTGTTTGGGGGGAATTCTTTAATTCACGCCACCATTCGTAGCCCAGTTAGCAGTTTATAAAACAGGGGGATTCCCATATCGCAGAGATAAGCAAGAGGCAATACAGAGAAGATGATACCAAGAACAATCGCTAGCGTTCGTAAAGCACTCACCACCAAGATGTCAAGTGCAGCAATAATGTTCACACAACCTTCACACATTTACTACAGATCGATGCACAGCGTATACAAGCGCCCACAGATGTCCAGCGTGTTAAAAAACGTCAGGTTCACGCATATCACAACCAACACCGACGGCACGGAGGTGCCAGCAGACGTGCTGAATATGACCGACAACGACTACTACGAGCACTCGACGGCGGCGTTTGAAATCATCAACGACGAGCTGGACGCCTTTTTTGAAGACAACCGCATTATGGAGGCCGAGGTGGATGAGGACGCGGGTGTGATGCACATCAACGTCAGCGAGGGCACGTACGTTATCAATAAGCAGCCTCCAACAAAGCAAATCTGGCTCAGCTCGCCTGTCAGTGGGCCTAAGAGATTTGACTTCCACAACGGCTCCTGGGTGTCGCTCAGAGACAACATCAGGTTGTCAGACCTTTTGAAGGACGAAGTAACCCGAATGTACGGCGACTTTGAGTGGAGCTCCAACTTTTAGCTCTCCCCCTTTCACCTTCTGCATTCTTTACATAACACTATATATCGCCGGTTTCAACGATTTACCAATACACAATACGTTGCACGTCAAACGAACTTCAGGCACAATTCTTTGTGTCGGAGCTACTATGATTAGCCAGAGTCGTCGACGCGCAAGGTTATCACTCTAAGTAACGGTAAGCAAGCCAGGTGACCGTTTTGAGTAAAATATCACTTACGTATGAAATTCTTTGATAACAATAAAAACACTTTTGCCTTGTACGTGGATACAATTACCAGAAAGTCAAAGCACCATTATTGTTTAAGCCCGAATCTGGGAGAGCACCATTATGGAGCATGATGTTAACAAAAATTTGAAGAAGCTGTTAATGCTACATGAACTGCTAAGAAAAATCATTGCAAACTCTATTTGGATATTGAGCTTTCTGCTATAACCAAAAGACGATGTACCAAAAAAATACTTACAGGTAGTAACTAATCTTGACATGGTTCCGTGTTTTCATTGCATTATCGAAGTAATCAAACTGCCTATTATACTGTTTCAAACTAACTAGAGATTGCTCGTTACAAATGCACCAGAATGTACTTCAAAATGGTTCTTTTACAAGGTGCTTTGAAAATGGCTTACACAACAAAATGTTTCTGTATTCATGAACTCAAAAATGGTTTTAGCATTCACCAAACTCACATTGTTGCTGCCGCGGTTACCCACTCAAGTCACTTAATTGATACGCGTGCAACCTAAGGCCGGCTTTTTTAAGATTTCGTCTTGGTATTGAAATCATCTAAAGATACCCCTCTTAGTAGCGACACTGCGGTTACTGTACCTAATCCAGCCAATGAAGCATAGCATGCTCCAGTGTTTTTTCTCTTGCATGCAGCAGTCGCAGCTCTTCCCCAGAAATACATCGTAGAAATGTAGATTGCAGTATCTTTATTCTGCCTTATACCTTCCGACCACTGATCTCGCTGGTTGTCGGTGGTTAAAATCTCACAGTAATGAGTGTCTTCATCGAATGGGTTGGTGCTAACTGATGGGACGACGGCACATACCACACCAAGAATGCTCGAGCCGAGAAGAAATGATTGATACAAAATAGACATGGAAATAACGAAGATCTTGGCACCGGATGTTTCAGCAGTTATATGTCTTGTGGTAATCTGTTTGATAAAATCTGGGCAATCTGAGAGAATAGATAGACAATTGTCTAACTCGAAGTAGGCAAGATATGTCAATTTAACGATATATATTCACGCAAAATGGTGCGCTTCAAAACAATAGCAAATTAAACGCCGCTTCCAATTGACAGCAAGAAGTATTATTTGCTGCATCTTTAATGCTGTTTATAAACAAACGATTATGATTGCGGTTCCTTTCTACTTGGTTTTCTTAACAATCAGGCCTTTGGAAATATTATATTCTGTGAAAACACGTAAACGCAGATAATATCATGAGCTTTTAGTTGGGGTTCTTCTAATGTCCACTTTCAGCTTGAGGTTCAGTACTTTTAAGGGTTACAATTATAGTGGAGTACGACGGTGTTAAAATGGCTGCTTTATTCTTTTGGGTTTAAAGCTTCTTTTATTTTATGTTACATTGTTAACTTGCATACTTCTAAATTACGTTGAGATTGTTCATAAAACTGTATTTCACATAAAATTTCGGTCTTAAAAACAACTCTGCACCCAATTTATGTAACTGTGTTAACGTAAATCACGAGTGGAACTTTGCTCTCTCGTCAATGTGCAATGTTAGTACCTATTTTCGCATCACTCGGATTTTCAAAGCTGAAAGAGACGGTTGAACAATCTTTTTTTCAGCTTGCACAAGCCAAACATACATGAAAATGAAGCTAGTCTTGATTGTTGCTCTATTAGCATTAAACAAAATTTCAAAGACAAAAAATCAGACTTCAAGCTTTGGATACTTTTTTTCAATAAAGTTTATCAATCCTCGGATCCATGTCTTCAGGCTTCCTTGAATAAATCCCCAAATCTAAAGCGGGCTTTTTGACTTTACAGTACAATGTACCCGTGATTGTTTTTTTTTTACATTCTATAGTAAATGAAAGTTTTAAGCTGAAGCTAAGAATGAAAGCTATAAATTTCCAAGTGCTGCTCAAATAGCAAAGCAGATTTTCAACCAAAACCTTTCCGATTTAACCAATTGCTTGTACTTATATCAAAACTTTGCTCAGCAAGTTGCTTACCAAGAATAATCTCATGTTTATTGGCACCAGAGACATTCCAACCCCCCCCCCCCAGCCTTTTTATAATCAAATCTTTTTCCAATTAACTGTACTTCAAAGCCACCTGATCTTGGAACAACCGTTTGTTCACGTGTCACAACCCCGCATCTGTCATGGTGTTGTGATGTTATCTCTAGTGGAGAAAAAAAATGTTGTCAAATAGAAAAACTCGCAATACCAATGGTTTCATTATAAAAAGTAGGCAAGAAGAACACGATGATAGGCAGACTAGCATTGACAAGGAGTGTTGGTAGCCAAGTGAGGCTGTTTTCGCAAAGCAGAAGAGCTTTGGGTGTTGATATTGCGGCTGAAGAGAAGTGCAGAGAGCTGCTTGACAGTTTGAAGCCACTAGAAAAGCTTTTCGATAACCATAGCACACCAAGTGAGGATAAGCTGAAGACCATTGCTTACCTCAATTCATACTCGGACAAGAGACATTTGTCGTTGTGGGAGCAGTTACTGTCGTTCCCAAAGGAGCACGAAGATCTGTATTTGGAAAATGACGCTGATTTGTACAAGCTGAAGGCTAGTTCAGGGTTGATCATTGACAAAATCCCATATGAAGACACCGCCACCGGTGAGATCAAGTGGAAGGTAGTGAGAGACGATGATAAGAGAGAAGGATGGGAGACCATTGCGCATGTGTTGTTTGTGCCAGCATTTGTGTTCCTCGCTGCTGCGATCTTCTTCAGAGAGGACATGGACGTCACAGAATGGGCTAAGAGAGAGCTTCTTTACAGAATCAGGGAGCAGGCTAACACCGAGTCAAACTCAGAGGTCCTCAAGGCCTTTGACGCCGCCGGTGGAGATCCAAGAAACATTGAATTTGACTTGGCCAAATTCGATAAAAACGACGAATCCGTCATTGAACGTATTCTCAGTGGCGAATACGACAAATTAGCAAAGTTGCAATCAAAGAGACAAGGATGATTGATCGATTAATTGACTGCTTAATCGATTAATTGATATTTTTTTTTCCAATATAACATTATTTATTAAATATATAACTTATATACATTCAAACAAATTCTACAGATACTCTCCCCGTAATTGCAGCCTAAAAGCACGTTTTGTGTAAATGACTAGCGCTGATAGCTCAATTATTTGTGAATCACTGTTAATTATTCACTTTAAATTTTTGCTTCGTTTTGATCACATTTTTTTAACACATCACACAAATTACTCTTTATTCAAACTATTGGATACTCTATATACACAACTTTATAACGCCCAATGGACCCATTCCCAGACTCTTCAGTTAAAGCTGCAACACCTAGTGTAACGATAACGCCGGATGAGACGTTGAACACGCTCTCGCCAATAAATAGTCAACAGAGGTCACGTTCAGGCTCTTTAACACACCGTCGTCGCCGTTCCTCTTCAATAATTTCCAAAGTGGAGCCAGAGACGTTTGAAACAAAGCAGGATCAAGACGTCCAGGATAATCTGAATGCCAATTGGGTGCATTTCAAGGGCGCCTGGGTGGTTCACATTGTTATTATCATACTTTTGAAAGGTCTCTTTGACATAGTTTTGTCATCAAATGAAATGGCATGGACACTAACAAACGTCACTTATGTTGTGGGCTCGTATTTGATGTTCCACCAGGTCAAAGGTACGCCTTTCGATTTCAACAATGGTGCTTTCGACAATCTAAATATGTGGGAACAGATTGACAACGGTGCACAGTTTACTCCAGTTAAGAAATTCCTTTTGGCCGTCCCAATTGGTTTGTTTTTGATATCTACACATTATTCTAACTACGATCTAACGCTTTTTGTCGTTAATTTAGTAGCATGTTTGATTGTTGTCATTCCAAAGTTGCCTTATTCGCACAGGGTCAGAGTGAATATCCCTTATTTGTCGGAACAGTCCTAATACACTCCATAGTTACTCTTTTTTTACTTTATACTACTATATCTATCAGTATTTCATTTTAAAAAGAATATTCCCAAATCAAAATTTAAAACATTTTGATAATAAACCTCCGCAATTAAGATGTATATTTTAATGCAATATGTTTCAGCATTCTAAGCATAATTCTACCTACAAGATCACACATTAATTCATCTTATTTAATACCCTTCTTTTGTGCAAAACCCTTAAAAAGCTCCAAGTGAAAAAATTTTAAAAAATTTTCTTTTCCTTTAAAGAAATCTTCTCTTTTTATATATATTCATATATCAAGAGGTATCGAGTGTATATTGGTAGTTTAAGATGGCCACAGGAAAAACTGAAAAAGCACGTCGTGAACGTCAGGGAGACTTGCGTGATGGTAATCTCAGAGTTAAAGGTGAGAACTTTTATAGAGATGCCAAAAAGGTGAAGCACTTAAACATGTACAAGTCTGGTAAGGCAATTAGAGACACCAAAGGTGAGATTGTGAAGGCAGCTTACCTTCAAGGATCAGATATTCCAGATGCCAGAGTCGATCCAAACAGAAAATGGTTTGGTAACTCAAGAGTCATTGCACAGGATGCACTGTCACATTTTAGAGACGCTATGAAGGAAACCAAAAACGACACATACTCTGTTTTGCTTAAAAGAAACAAGTTGCCAATGTCTTTGTTAGATGAAAAGGATACAACAGAATCTCCCCAAGCAAAAATTTTGGAAACTGAGTCTTACTCAACTACCTTTGGACCAAAAGCTCAAAGGAAAAAACCAAACCTTACTGTGTCAAACTTGGAAGAATTGATTAGTGCAACAAACAAAGACCAAGATGATTATGAGGAAAAGCAAACTTTAAAACCTGTTATGGGTCTTATGGGTGGTGACAACTACGACGACTTTACAAACGAAGCAAAAGAGTATATTTTTTCAAAAGGTCAATCCAAACGTATTTGGAACGAACTTTACAAGGTTATCGATTCAAGTGACGTTGTTATTCACGTATTGGATGCAAGAGATCCTCTTGGTACGAGGTGTAAATCAATTGAAGATTATATAAAAAAGGAGTGTCCACATAAACATTTGATTTATGTTCTAAACAAATGTGATTTAGTTCCAACTTGGGTTGCAGTATGTTTTTTCATTTTACTTCAAGATTGTCATTATTATCATATTAAAATTACCAAGAATTTTGTCAGGATGTTATCTTCTTTTATTTTAAAAGTTTCAATAGATTTTATCTGTTACATTCTTGGAATAAAAATATCATATCGCTCAGTGAATCCTTTTTTTGAGTTATCGTTTTGATAACTTAGGCTTAGGATTCACGATAGTGTAAATACTTCGTTTTGAAGGTTTATGCGAACCCCCCTTCTTTTGTTCTAAAGGAAGTTCCAGATATGGTAAAAGGATCTTATGAGTTGATGGTTGACTATAATACCTTGATCATCGTAGTAAAGAACCGTACATTTTAATCAAAACAATATCGATAATGATGATTTTTCTTTTTTTCAAGCTTGAATCATTTTACTAACATTAAATTTTAATTTAACAGGCTGCTTGGGTTAAGCATTTGTCAAATAGCTATCCAACACTTGCATTCCATGCTTCCATCACCAATTCTTTTGGTAAGGGTTCTTTAATCCAATTGTTGAGACAGTTTTCTGTTCTTCATCAAGATCGCCAACAAATTTCTGTTGGTTTTATTGGGTACCCAAACACTGGTAAATCAAGTATTATTAATACTCTTAGAAAGAAGAAGGTATGTCAAGTTGCGCCAATCCCTGGTGAAACCAAGGTTTGGCAATACATCACTTTGATGAAAAGAATTTTTTTGATTGATTGCCCAGGTGTCGTTCCACCAAGCTCTCATGCAACGGAAGCTGAAATTTTATTTAGAGGTGTTGTCAGAATTGAACATGTCTCCAATCCTGAGCAATATATACCTGAGCTTTTAGCAAAATGTCAAGCAAAGCATTTAGAAAGAACTTACCAGATTAAGGGATGGAAGGACAGCGAAGAGTTCATTGAAATGTTAGCTAGAAAAACTGGTAAATTGATCAAGGGTGGTGAGCCTGATGAAGCTGGTGTCGCTAGACAAGTTTTACAGGATTTTAATAGAGGTAAGATTCCATGGTTCGTACCACCACCGGAAGACTTAGTCGAAAGAAAGGGTGATGATAAGAAGGCTGGATATAAGAGAGCTAGAGAGGAGAGAGAGAGGAAAAGAGCTGAAGAAGAAGATAAGGAAGACAAATTAGAAGAAGAAGAAGAAGAAGAAGAAGAAGAAGAAGAAGAAGGTAATGATGTCAAGAGAACTAAACTATAAGCTTTGGTTCTTCGAATTAAAAAGTCAAAAAAAGAAAAAAAAACCTCTCTTTACTAAACAACAATCATTTTCTTGAGTTTAATCTTTTACTACTATTCTGTTTTAACTGTATACCTTTGTCCGTACATTACTATTTTGGCGCTTATCACAACTTTTACTTTAATTTGGGTACTTTTTGTCTTTTCTTAGTCAAAATTTTTTTCGAGCTTCTTCAACACTTTTTTTTATCAGTATAAAACAATTATGAATGACATTAGAGACGTTTGGGCGTCCAATTTTGAAGAGGAGATGTCATTAATGTGTTCGTTAAGTTCACGATATTCGACAGTTTGCATTTCCACAGAGTTTGGGGGTGTTATTGCCCGGCCATTGGGATCGTTCAGATCAACACTAGACTATCATTACCAGACGATGAGAGCAAACACGGGACTCGTGAGCCCTATCCAGATAGGCATTACCTTGAGCGATGCCAAAGGACAGAGACCAGAGGTGGGGTTTACATGGCAGTTCAATTTAAAGTTCAATCCAAACGAACAGATGCATCAGCCTGACACAATCGAGGCCTTGGCAAAGACAGGCGTCAATTTCATGCAAATGGTACAGGAAGGTATTGATTTAGACGTATTTAGCGCTTCACTGATTGACTCTGGATTCATTCTATCGCCAAACCTCAACACAATCTGGATATCTCAGCATTCAGGTTACGATCTTGGAATTATCTTAAATTTGGTCAATGGGGGTCTCCCCCCACAGCAAAATGAATTCGACAGTTTATTTAAAAAAGTGTTTACGAACGTTTATGATATTAAACTGATTGTTTCACAACTGGGCATCAATATCAACTCATTGTTACTAAATAACAATAGTAACAGCAACGGTCAAGCAGGCTCTCAGTCGCAATTGTGCTACATGACGCTTTTGAAACTCGAATCTCTCAATATAGACCTCAAGCCCTTTTCGAATCTCATCTTTGGATTCCATTAAGTGTAGTGGTTACGTATTTATATATTCATTTAGATACAATACCTGTATAGTACTAATAGAAAATTTGATATTTTTTCATGTTTGTGGAAGAGAAAAATTCCGATGTTAAACAAGAACGTTTTTGTTTAGCAAAAGACAGCTCTTAGCGTTAACATACTGCTTCATTTATGGCTTTGGATATTGCAGAGGTCAGATATTATTACCTTGCAAGGTCTCAAGGGCTAATGTCGGGTCTTTATACAGAAAATGCCGTCATCAAGGCACCTGATGGTGCTGATTCACCATATTTTGACAAAATAGTAATCAATAAAGTAATTAACGACAACAACAACAACAATAGGGTTATCATCGTAGGAGAGATGGCATTTGGTGATGTGGTTAGAAGGTTTTTACACTTGTTGACTTTTGACTTAATCAATAGGTCATTTATCACACGACTACAAGTATCAAAAGATGTTTTCCAATGGACTGATAAACTGGATGTATCAAGTACCACAGCAAAGGCAGGAACAAGTGACGGTAGCACTAACAATAATAATAATAACGGTAATAACAACAGCAGCAATAACAGTAATAATAACGGTAATTTCACGAATAGCAATAACAGTAATATCCAAGCAGATATGCAGACGAAACCACAGTCAAATAAAAAGAACAGCAACAAAAAACAGATCATTAAAAAGAAACCAAGGAAGCAAAAGCAAAGCTAGAATTAAAAGCTATTCCTTTCTGATTTTTTATATATCAAAACACTCTTTTAGGTGTCAGTGTATATTTATATATACTATACTATTAATCTCAACCAAGAATTAAATCCAAGACTCTTTGTTGAGTTTCATCGTCATCTGCTCTGACGCTTTTCAATCCGAGTTTTTCCAAGGCTTCCACAATTTTGTCGATTGGAAACCCCATGTCTTTGAACAAAATGACACTTTGCTCTTCAATACCGTATTGTTCCCATGGTTTATCGTTTGACTTAGCATACTGGAACTCATGCACGGTATTGTTTGCTGGTGCCTTGTAGTTGGCATTTGGTGCATAAATCCTAGTCCAGTTTGCCGCTGTAATTGCAAACTGATGTGGATCCTCCATAAATACCTTAGCAACCTGTGCGTCCTGTGGATCACTTGGCTCTGGACATTGCAACAGTGACTGAAGCGAAATTAACGTCGACTTCAACGTTAAAATGGGCGTCCAGGCGTCTTTCAAGATGTCAAGACAAATAGCTCCTGTTTGCGATGAGATATTTGGATGATACACCCTTGTGTCAAATTTCATGATTGGTGGCTTAAATGGATACTCCATTGGCACATTGATATCCACTTCAAATAACCCGCCCTCGTAAGGTGTTCCCGGTGGACCAACAAAAGTACCCTTCAAGTGTGATAGATCACTACCATCAGCTAATTCGAGTCCTACTCCACTGGTGATGTCCGATTTGACGTCTTCTAACTCCTTACTAATTCTCTTAGATCTACTCATCGTACCGCTACTATACTGATATTAGTTACTAGTGTTCAGCTAGTTATAATATCTTTGATTTTTACAATTAACTGTGAAAAAGAGGTTGTGCTAAAGATGTTCATTTTTTTTCACTTTATACTTGGCAACTTGATAATACGATAATAATTATATAGTAAAATATAAGATTTTTGAAGATAGCCATCAAATCAGAAGACTGTACTTTTTCAAATAGAAGTTCGTCTGTCCTCTAAATGATCCATAAATTCATGAGATTCTCTTCTGCGTGTTAATAATTGTTTGATAACGAATATCACCATAAATAAAACACTCAACCCCCCAACAATCAAGTAGCAAACACCAAGTCCATAATGATCGCCACCAAAAATAGAGGATGTTGATAGGACAATTGATTTGGTACCCCCAAAACCAGTAACGGGATAATTCATTCCAATTGTCATGGTATAAGTTCCTGGTGCAACATCCTTGTTTTTGTATACACCATATAGTTTCATGAACGATGGTAACGCCGCTGTCTTCATCCAGTTCATAAACCTTTCGTCTTCTGAAACCGCTTTCAATGATTCTTCGGTGTATCCATCAGGATACCTGTTGATCCAATTTAACGGAGGGACAACTTCGTCAACGGAGTACTGACTTGGCTGATAAAGTTTCAAGTCACTTGACCATGCAATTCCTTGATTGCTGAACTCATAGCTAGTTGAATCTCCTTCTAATCCCCCAATTGTATCATTGAACATGGAGTTCGCAACTAATCCACATGGATACACGATTTTACCATCCCTGATCTTCATTGGATCACACTTGGAGCTCAATGAGTCTTCATCAACTGCTTCTCCCTTCAACTGTTGCCAGTCATAACTCTCAACATACTTCCTATGGTTTTGGTAAAAGTTCGTTAGTTTGTAATAAAGATATAAATTTTCCTTGATGTTAACCGGTATATCAAGTTGCAGAGTGCATTCCCCGTTGGCGTACTTCCACTGGTTATCTTTGCTAGGTTTTCCTTTGAAATGGCTCTTAATGTTACTCTTTGGTATTGTAGTGTACTCTTCTCCAGCTTCAGCACATTTACTGTAATTGACCTCTAACAACTGAACATTGTTGACAGTTATCAAAAATGCCAATCCAAGCGGTATAAATATCACAGCACTAACTAGAAGTAACGGCAAAACCACTTTACTTGTCATTATTGGCTGCCATGACTTCAATCTTTGCTGTCTGAATGCCGTGTTCGGTGGTCTTCTTGATTTCATTTTCTTCTCCACACGTGTCCTGACTCCGTTCTCTCCCTCTTCATCCTCCAATTCACTATGATCCCTTCTTATATTTCGAACCCTTCTTTTAAGCCCTTCAAACATTACTTGCTATCAGCTTTAATCTCCAACTATAGCAGAAAGTGGCTTTTTTAAAAAATTTCAAAGAAAAATTTATCAACTAAAATTCAAACATATATATATATAATAAAATAAAATTACACTGAAGAAACTATATTAAATGTGTTTCGTTAAACCTGAAACAAGTCGCTTTAACTCTTCATTGCCACTAATGACATCGACTTCTTCTAGCACGTCATGCACTCTTAGTATGTTCATGAATGTGAAAACTGCACCCCATGGATGTGGGCGGCAGCAAACTAATCTCTCAAGCAAAACTCTCAAGATCAAGTTTTTGATTTCAACGTCATCTGTATTGTATAAATGAAGCATTAACTCAATGCACCATTTAGTGTGCGCATTTGGATACCTCAACTGATTTACAATTGCACTAATAACATGATATTTGATTTCAACACCTTCACTGTCCTTTAACAATGAGCTAAACAAATTGAATTCACCGCTCTTTAAATTTAGTTCACTAAAGTTGCTGATATTCATTATTGTGTATAGTACAAGGGAATTCAAGACATTCAAATCATAATGGCAATCTTTGTCACCATTCTCGATCTCCAAACCTGAAATTATTTGCCTTAATAATGATAATGATGGAATTCTTAGATAATTGTCAATAATTTTCCTCAGTTTGCTTAGTTGGTTGCTTGGATCGTTTATTATCATTGGAAGTTCATTGATGTAATCAACTTCGTCGATGCTGAGATCTTTCTTGAATGGATCTTTTTCAATAACCTCCACCGGTTTACCACTTAAAATTATATTTCTCAACTGAATAAATTTTGGCGATAAGACACCAACCAGTGAACTGCTGACTTCGCTCAAGAACTCTGGATAATCGTGTAATAAAATTAAAAATATTTTCATTGTACCCTTGTGTATGACCGAGATGAACTCTGGAACTGTGTCTTCGTTTACATAGCCACTTTGGAATCTCAATAAAGTAACTAACAAAGAATTGAACTTCGCTAAACAGTTAACTTTATCTGTTTCAATGTCCAGAATCACCGGCATGAACATTCTATGTGAAATCAAACAAATCCATGCAAAAGTAAATCCTGGATATGCTGCTGGTTGCAAACATAAGAACAACTCACTTAGTGTTTGATAGAATTGAACATGGAATAATTCTAATTTGTTAAATTCTTCAACATCACCTTCACAACCAATAAACTCTTTGTAGTTGTCCTCCCTAATTAAACACCACTCACTTAGCAAAGTTGAAAAGAATCTGAAATAAGGTCTCTCGTTAAAGTTACCCTTACCGAGCTCATGGTCATTTGAGAAAGCTAACAAAAATGCCGTTAGAATTCTATTTAACAGCTCAATTCTAAACTTATTGTCATCACTTTCATCATTTTGAATAATTAGTAGGTTAATTATCAAAGACGCAATTGAATCAATTGTAGTGTATTTGTCAATCTCACATCTTTTGGATGAATCAACTTCTTTGATAAAGGAAACGACAGCCATTTCGAAAGAGGTAATAAAAAATGTAACAAATGTTTCGTTCTTTTCCAATGTTCCATTGTCAATCAGTTGGTTCAAGAAAACAATTTTCATTTCATGATCGTTTAATTTGTATAGCTTAACCCACTCGGCAAAAATGTACGCGAAATAATCACTCAAATTATTAGCGTCCAAAGAAATGTTCAAGATTAATCTATCGTTAATGTTTATTTCTTTTTCATCCAAGGATCCCATCAATGTGGATACGCAGTCCATGTTCTTAATTTCATCTTCGCTGCCCTCAAATGCCTTGATTACGTTCAAAAAATCACTTCTCAAAGCGATTGGTTGCTCACTAAATACTAGTAAATTGATAAGTTCACAAATAAATTCAATTGCTTTAGAATCTTTTTTAATTTCAATAAATTTCATCAAATAAAAGGTGAGATCGTTTAATGAAATTAAACCCTCAATTATCAATGACTTAATCACTCTCGAATTAAATCTACGGTCATCATTTGAATTGAACAACCAAGAATTAATATGCTTAGCAACAAACGATGAGAAATCGCAAATTTTTGATAAAATCAAAACGAATGAGTCAATCAATATTTGTGGTGCTTCTGTCGATGCAAACAAACTGTTCATTGACATCTGTGCATATTTCATAAAAACGTTACTATCAGTGATTCTTGAAAAACCTTGAAATACGTCAACCAATATGGTTTTCACAGCCCGTGCAATGTCAACGTTATCATTCAAGTTGACGTCTTTGATTTCCGGACTGGCAAGTAGTTTAATCAAAACTTCAAGCTGTTGATTCACAAAAATGACAAATTGTTCCTGCGTACGTTGCATATCTAATTGTATTTGATTTTGTGGACCAGGAATTGACATTTGCATTTGTGGCGGTGGTGGTGGTGGAAGTGGAATTTGTTGTTGTTGAACCGGTTGGGTTGGCTGCTTTGGCAATTGATGTTGTTGCTGTTGTTGTTGTTGTTGTTGTTGTTGTTGTTGTTGCTGTTGTTGTTGTTGCTGAGACAATCTTGTAATATCGTTTAACTGTAAATTAGCATTGACATTAGGAGTCATACCAACAGGAATTCTTGGCTTGCCAATTTCTTCGTAGATATTGAATTGTCTATTGGTGACACCATTAACTTGAAGGCCTAAAGGATCTGGTAATGTCATTGAAAACTTATTGGCATTTTGTGTGTCACAAAAGATTTGATCATTCGATGCTGGTGATGATTTAAATTGTCTACGCAATGCAATTGATGCAACCATCTGATCGTCCATATCATGAATAGCTCTTTCGACTGCTGCTCTCTGAATGATATTCAGCGCTAATGGTAAATTATCATTGACAGCTCTAGGTAATTCTTCCAAAATAGATTGATCAATTTGACCATTCAACGCTTGGTTAAGAATCATATGAAGGTTAACTGTAATATTTTCCCTCAATACTTCAGTGCCAGAAGTGATCATGTATTCAGTTAATGTTCTAACTGTATTAATATAAGCCTTTCTTAATTTGAACTCATCAGATTCAAAAGCAAAATCTTTTAAAATCAATGCCTTTGTCGCCACTAAACAAACAGAAATAGTTCTATTAACTAGTGGGGCTAAAATTTCTTTAACGGCTTTAGTCAACGCAAGATGTAAGAATCTTTTTAACGCTTGGTGAGTAGTGAAAACAGTATTACCGAGCAAATTATCAAACCATTGACCACTCAGTTGCTGCTGTTGCTGTTGCTGTTGAACATTTTGAGCAAGCGGGGTAAGATTGTTTACAGATGGAGAGTGTTGCTGTTGTTGCTGATGCTGTGCAAGTAACCTTTGCTGTGACAATTGCTGAAGTAATTGTTGTTGTTGTAAAACTGCACTTAAATTATCATTTCCTCCATTTGATCCAATAACAGATGAGTTCAATTGACTGACATTGCTGTTGTTATTGTTGGCATTATTATTATTGTCACTAATCAGTGGTGGTAACCCTCTATTCTCACCAAGTGCCGCTTTACCTAAAAGAATATTTTGCTGACACCTCTTCAAGAGTTCTTCAAACCGCTTTCCGTCAAAATCTTCGAGAACACTTGATTTTTCGATTGATTCCAATCTGATATTAAGTTGATTACATAGAACCTCAATTTCGAATTTCAGCTTCAATTTCAAGTTTTCAATTTCGTATATAGCTTTTAATAATTTAAAAACATTTGATACCCAAGGGTTCTTAACAGTGAAAATATTAGAGGAATTTTTCATTTGCTCTAAAATCTTACAAATGAATGGTATAATAAATTCCAGCTTGTCCTTTTGATAACCTTCTAACAATAAATTCTTAATGTTCATGTCATTTCGTAAAATTGGTATGTTCCTAGCAATGGAAATTTTACCTAGCCAGGCACCTAAATTTTTGAAATGAGTTTTCTCTTGAGCAGATAATTCATCACCTGAATAAATTACATTACTCAACATTATGATCTGTCTAAATGTGACATTCAAAACGATAGAATAAAATAAGTTAGAGTTCAATCCTTCCACTATACCAGCATAAAGATGCTGATTATTAAGTTCAAGTTTGGCCCTCTGAACAACAAGATATCTTGAAAACCATTGGAAATAACGGGGTTCTAATTTTTCCTTCATTTCACTGATTCTAGATTCTAACTTCTGATCAGTGATGTTATTAACCATAAACAATATTCTATCACTTAGTTCACTGTTTGGCGTTTCTTGTCTAATTTTAGTATCAATAAAATCAGGAATATTGATTGAAAAAAATAATGATTTTAACTCAATGTCAGGTTCAACTAACTCTGGCTCTTCAAGATGCACGTTACCGTTAACAACATTTTGAGCGGTTTCAAACAAATCAGGTTGGGATGCTAAAGCAGGAATTTCTATCAACTGAGAACAAAAGTCTTTGAATTCTGGTAATCTTCTCTGGAATGAATACAACGCTTGGATTGCAAACTTGAACATTCTACTTGACGGGTTTTGTTTGGCAGATTCTAAAATATATCTAAGGGCAATTGAAAGTGCTGGACCATCAACTAATTTGAAAACTATAGTATTACCAAACAAAACTGAAGTTGTTGCTAACGCATCAACAGGATACTCTGAATAAAATCTATATTCATCCAACAATGAGTGAATCATACAGGCAAATACATCTTGATCATGGGGATTGTCTGAAACTTTCAGTCTTTGCAACATGTGAACTATATCCCTAATCTCAATTTCTTTCTTATACATTTTTTGAAAATATAATTTCATTTCTTTTTCCACATCAATTGAAAACGTATTAGTTGAGCTGTTCATTAAAATGGCATTATCATGACCCTGACCAAAATTAATCAACCTTGGGTAAGCTTGCAAGCATACTCCCAATAAATCTTCAAATCTATTTTTCAAATCACTTTTCAATTGATCCGAGTTCAATACATTTAAAAGAAAGTACACAGTTTCTAGGTTTAATGATCTTGTTGTTTTTCTACCGTTTTGAGCATTATCATATTCTAATGCAGCTTGTTTCTCCATATAGTTGATGATGGTTGCTGAAGCAATAGCATTATTACGTTTCAATTGTGCATTAATAAAGTCTTTGAAATTCTTCCAACCATATTGAGAAAAAACGATTGCAATATTAAAAGCTTCATTAAAATCATTTGCGTTATGTAGTATTGACATGATAACAGTGTCATCTTTGAATGAAGCAATAAGGCTTGCAATTAAGTTAATTGACTCAGAAGTTTTCTTTCTTTCATAATATCTTGCTAATAGTTTACCTAATTCACTAGCATCAAATTCTTCAAACAATTTCAAAGTTGAACTTAAATAAGGTGAGCTAATATCTAACAATCTGAAAACAAAACTTTGAGCAATGTTGGCCACAATTACAGCAATATTCTTATCGTTCTCAATCATCAAAAGATTAATTGCAGCTAAAAGTATATATTCAGGAGCTGAATTAACATCTCTTTCAAAAATTTGGTTAATCATAGCATTTTGTTTGCCAGAAATAGCAACTAATGATGTTGCCTTCATTTCTAAAATGGCAATGTTTTTGATGTATAATAATAATTGCCTTGAGTTTGATTCTGATGATAGAATTGGTTGGAGATTCATATTCAACAAATTAATGGAGCCATTATTTGGATCCAAATTGTTTAATTCAACTATCAAATCAACGATTATGTTCATATCATTCGATTTTATAGCTTCTAATAAAAATAAATCAATCAAATTGTCTTTTTGAATACATGAAAGAAATTGAGATAAAGAAGCTGTAGTTAAGGGGTAGTGGTCATAATCATAATTTGACAGAATTTGACTAAAGATATAGGACCAATCATCATCAGATTTATTGATTGAAGATATACCTTTCAATAATTGAGTACCCTTTGCAGTTGCCTCTGGAATTGAAATTGGGGTCAACGGAGTTATGAAATTTTGTTGAGAGTTATCATTCAAATGTTGAGATCCTGGGAACAAAATCTCTTTAAATAATAAAATAAATGCATCGTTTGATTGATTTTCATCTTGGATTGACAAAAGCCCATTCAAGATCATGTCAGGTATAATATTTGATTTACAAAATTCTTTTAGTAAATCTTTGAAATTCATCTTTTGCATCGAACTTAAAAAATTAGTTATGATTGAGTTGACTTTGGAGTATTTGACTGGGTCTTTATTAATAAAAGTCTGAATTGCGTGAGTTGTGACAATAAACTTATGAGGATTTGCAAAAATTTCAGACTTCAAGAATAAATTTAAAAAATTTGCTAAGTTTTGCTGATTTGACAGAGTTGTATCTGATAATAATTCAAACCACTCAATAATACCTGGAGAAGAAGAAATATAAATTGATAATAATTCTTTCAATAAGTTTAGCTCCTGGTCTTTTCTATTATTCAAAATTAAAAAGTTTTCAATTGATAGACCAATTAAAAGTTTTTGAAAATGAGTTAAATTAAAAAAATTCAAAAACTGATTTAGGGAGAATAAGATGAATTCAGACTCTGGTATAAATAATGCACTTGGTAAATAATTCAAAAACTTTAAATTGATATTCGTCAAGTAATTGAGTTGACTTTGAAGAACGGTTTTGTTGTTAGATTCAATGACCTGGTCTTGAGTACCACTATTAACAATATCTGTTGCTATTAAGTTGATAAGTCTTCTTAAAAAGTTTGAATAGATATGGGGATGCTTGTTAAGGATTGACTGGATCTGTTTAGAGATGTCAACTTGATTTTCGTTATTTAAATTAGTGACCAAGATAAATAGTTGTGAAAGAATCGCCTTTGATAAATCCTTTGTCAGAGATGTAGTAATTGGTAAACTAGCAATTTCCTCTTTTGAGTCTTGTTGTGGTTGTTCCTGTTGATTATTTGTAGGCTCAATTAGGCCTTTTTTAAGATCTTTGGAAGTCAAAACACGTAACAAAAATTAGCTTGAAATGAATAAAATCAATGGAGATAATAATGTGTTAACGACAATAACTATGATTGTAAGCTTACAGTGATAATTTACGAAAAAAAGTAACTTAAAGGAAATGATTCAATTGATGAATTTTCCTTTTACTCAATGATTTCTGTACTAGTAAAGCGTAAATGATCTCTTACCTAAATCTAATCAGCTTGAAAACACAATTGTCGTTTCTATTGGTATCTCACTAACAAAATATCAAAGGAATTTGTATGTTGAAGAAGAAGGAAATGATGGCCAAGTGAAATGAAGTGCTCAACTTTTTTTTTACTAATGAACATCAACAACTTTTGGTGAGATCCGGGTAACCCCTCTTGCCTTGATACTGTTTCTTCGAGATTAGAAGATATACTCAATTATATTCATAGCAACAGAAGACAAAGACCTTATAGAGGCTCATAGTTTTCTTGCAACAACTAATTGATATAGACAGACGAAAACAAGCCGAAAAAGAATGAATTTCCAGTATTTTTTGCTGGTTCTAAGTTTTCAAGTATCCTACTGTCTTGGACATAGCACACCATACAATGTGGATGGAGATTCTCATCTACCAGAGATTGGCATGTTTAGTATGCCTAACTTGGTGCAGGTCAGGACTATTGATGAATTGACAAACAATTGGGAAGGTGTGGGACAAACCGACTTCAAAGAAGGACGAATTATATTAACACCTAAACCACCGATGATGTCAAGTGACGACTATAACGAGATGATGGGAGCATTATGGAGCTTGAAAACACAGAAGGGGTTACAGAAATTTACAATTGAGGCCACGTTGAGATCGATAGGTAGCTATGGGGCCACTGGAGCCGGCTTAAGTTTGTTTCTTATTGACGAAAGTTTCAATTCCAAGGATCAAAGTAACTTCGGTGGTCCATTGCAGTACAAAGGACTGCAAGTTTTGATAAGCAATGATGCCATTAATGGCGCCAATGTCAAACTCTATTTGAACGACGGAACAAGACAAATCAACCACGATAACGACTATTTTGGGATGTATCTCTTTGAGTTCCAAGATTCTAATGTTCCTTTTACAGTGAAGATTGGGTATTCAGAAAATGAAAATCACTGGTTTAAGGTTAGCATTGACAACAAGATGCTGTTTGAAACTAATGAAATTAACTTGCAATCCTTATTAAGTTCCAAGGTCAAACTGGGTATCACCGGTAAAACTTTAAAAACAAGCAACAAACACGAACAATTTGAAATATTAAGATTGAAAACATTTGATGGTATTACAGAAGATATTAAAAAGAAAAGCTTGGAAACACTATATGCAAAGCATGGCGAAGCTAAAAAAGACGAAAATAGTGTTAAAAGTAAAGAAAAAGAAGAAAAAATGAACAGCTTCATGGAAGCTCAAATGAAGTTGAGGAATCAGTTGTTGATTAATAATGCAAGAGAAACAGAAGATTCTGGAAATGATGAAAAATTAATCGAAAAGTTGATTCAAGATTTGAAGCACAAAATACCTTTCGATGGTAACCTCCAAGAAATCGCTAAAATTCAGGAAGAATTAAAAGAATTGAATATGAAGTTCAGTTTGATGAATGACATTATCAAGAAACAGAATGAAATTCTAGAAACAACCAATAACAAAATAAACTCAATTGATAAATTGCTACGGAACCAGTTCAACAGCTTTGACACCAAATTAACAGGAGTTTCGAAATTACTGGAAAGCAAGGATGAAGGTCATGTTCAGAAACAGTTTGCTGAGGTTGAGAAAAAAGAGAAAGAACCTTCATCAAATTCCACTATTGTCAGTATCATGCTGTTGGTATTATTATTACTAGTCTTACTGTCATCATTAGTTTTCAAGTTAAGGAATGATATCAAACACTCCAAGATTTTATAAAGGTGCCTAAAACAAGCTATAAAAACGAAGGCTTCCTTGGCCTTATATTTGAAAAACCTATTGAATTTGGATTCGGAATTCTTTTGAACTTAACAACATTTGAATAAATTTTGCCGAAACTATTATTTTTAATATCATGTGAGAATTGGTTTGCCTTTTGTTGACCGAATAACTGAACTTGATACTTATATAATAAAGGGTCACTAATTTGATATTCTCTTTCTATAATACATTCTAATTGATTTTTGATTAAATCGTTATTATCATTTTCAAATCTGTAATTTATTATGTTGCTAAAATCCAATGAACTTTGATCTGGCTCACAATCTTTGTCACTAATTTTGATTTCATCTTCAAATGTTGGTAGATTAGACTCAAACTTAGTGAATTGTAAATTGAGTTCGTTAAGTTCATTAAGCTTTGAATCAAAAGATTCCTTCACCAAGGCATCCAATTCAATTTTATCTATACTTGGATTCTCCATCAGTTTCATTGATCTAAAATTTTCCATCTCCATTTTCAAGTTGTGAATTTTGGAATTCACGTTTTGAATCTTACTTTTAATTGCTTCTCTTTCTCTATTGAACTCGATCATTTTCTCTTTTCTGAGTAACAAATCCCTCTGATAACCGTTTATTGTTCTGACTTTTTTGAATTTTCTTTTACAATTTTTAAATAAACCGACACATCTTTTTGAGTTCCAGTACTGACTCCATTGGAACTTCCTTAGTAGACGTTTGGTATTAATATACTTATTTAAAATGACATTCCCATGGAGAGTTTCGATATAGTTGGTGTCATTCAAACTGTTGTTACTCAACTCACTCTCAATGCTCTTCAAGTTGTAGTATGGCAAGCCATTGAAGTGGTAGCTGCTACATTGATTGTTTTCATTAGCTAAGGGTATCCTGATAAGCTGCACAGAAAGCGGCAAACTTATCGATCCAGGTGGTAAAGTTGAGATCGAATCATCCGTAATCTTGGCCAAACTATTGCCATTAATATTATTAGCGTTTGGATTATTGCTCAAAGTGTGATGATGATGCTTCAAACTTGAGTTATAACTAGGCAACTTGTTCAACTGATTGGTCAAGAACCCCCCATTATTTTTGATGTTATTGCCAATCAAACTGTTAAATTTATTCTGGTTTATTGAGTTACTGGAGCTCAACAGGTGAAAATCCTTGCCTTTATCGATATTGGCATTGTTGATACTAAGTTCATCTAGCATACCATTGTTATGATGACCTTGCTTACTATTGTCTTCTTCGTCGTCGTCCTCAAGTAAATCATCCTCATCATCGTTGTCATTTTCAATGATGCTGTTGTGTGTATTGAAAATTGTTGATTGGTAATACTCAAGTGATACTTTGTTGCTGACAAGAGATTCGCTGGTGTTCAGCAGGTTAGGTAACTGGTAAAGACTACAGATGTTCGCTATCTCATTTGAAGACATGGTGCTTTGGTCTTTTGCTCTTGTTGTTGTTAAGCTACACTTTTCTTGTGTTACGTAATCACAAAGAAAGCTTATTTCTACATTTTGGCTCAGCATATTCCTACAGTGTGAAGTGCCACCAATGGTTTTGTGTGCGCAACGAGAAGCACCGAACCGCTCTTGCGTTGGCCCATACGTACCAGAATCCGCCACGCAGGCTTGAGTGTTGGGTTGGGTGCAGATGAAACAGATCTGTGGTATCGGTGGTAACGATCGTATCCAAAAAAATTCAGACCTCCACTAACACCCTACGAATAGGCGTTCCGCACAGCTTTGTTATCAGCGCTTCAGTTCTGGAAGCCGTAAGCTGTAGATCCGGTAGGCTGGCTACAAAACTCACTTGAGGCAATTGAAGTCTGGATTATATGTAATAAGCAATTTTCAGATTCTGCTTGGATGGAAAAACCCGCAAGCAGGTTTGCTGCTGGAAGAATCTCAAGGCATACGATTATCTTGAGAGCTAGTATGTACGCTAGTTTCAGTAATTCTAGGCTCTATGTAATAAGCCACACTGCGACTACTTTGGGCACAGCGGCCAGCTCTGAGACAGCGTTGAGTATCCAATTATCCCGCAAGGCCTCACAGGGCACCGCAAGCTCCCAACGAAGCCAGGCTGCCCTAGGGAGTCCACACTACACATGGCCAGCATCCGTGCGAGCAGATGAGCACGCCATGCGACCAAGATGCCACCGTCGTTGGCCACAGCTACGATAAGTGTCGGGCCACGCCTAAGACCCCAGTCTGATGAGCCATTTGGCCAGCTCGCCTGCGATAACAAGTTAGGCGCCCTACTGAGTCACACTCTGCTCCTGTCTTCCACATTGTAGCTCTTATGGGCAGGCCAGCCACGGCGAGGGAAACATGCCGTCAGCAGTACATACCAACAGGGAATGCGAACTCGCCGTGCATGAGACCAGCTCTTTTTTTTGCACTGTATACTGTAACTCAATGGTTTGACTCAGGAGCATAGTGCTGGGTGCTTACAATAAGCCCAAGCACGCCCACACACCCTGCCACCTTCAACTATTGTGTTTTGCCAACGCACGTGTCCAGGCAACTGCAACAAGCACCAGGACCAAACACAACCAGTCTTCCCCGTATTATTTCGCCTGATAATAGCCTAATGCTTAATAATAGCCCATGCACGATACAACGATAATAACAACCCACCCTAGGGTCTTGCTGAGAGTTACCGGATGCGGAAGAGGGTGTGCGCACTGCCGCATTGGGAAGGTGACAAAGACGGAAAATTTTTGACGGGTTCCCTATAGGGATGTAAATGCCTTTCTTTTTTTCTCTCACGCTCTCTATTAATAGCGAAACGCTAGTGCACAGTAGACACACACACACACACACACACACACACGTTGTAGCAGCTAAGAGCGCAGCAGGTGCAGATGTGTGTAGCACGCAGCACGTGCGACGTGGTCCAAGATAACAGCTCGGGGTATAGGAGAAGAGGGGGTGCAACACGCTCTGGCGTTTGTTTATGTGTAGGTGTTGTTGTTGTTGTTGTTATTCTAATCTGTAACCTCCACCCATAATAAAGTCGAAAATCCTGCCCGAGAGCAGGGAAAAATATGTTTCGTGAGCCCCCACTAACAACCGCATCCATGGCGTTGCCACAAGCAGGCGCTGGCCTGTCGCACCGTCTCGCTGTGACTATGGCCATGTCCACGACGACTGGGAAGCCATTACTCACCACTATCGCACTAGAATGTAAACACCAACGTAACAAGCGATCTATAATTAGTAACGCAAAGCCCAAATATTCCTATTTTTGCCGAGAATCGCGCGCTTTTGTTTATTCGCTGCCGTTTTGGGAAAGGCAGAGTTTCTTTTTGAAGCATGCGAGGAAAATCTCTTGCAAGTGTATAAAAGGAGAAGAAGATGCTTTCTAGTCACTACCAAAATCAACCAGAATCTCTTTCTCCAACATTTACATTCGCTTATATCTCCTAAAAATGCAATTCAAGTTCCTTGCTCCATTAGCTCTTGCCGGTTACGCCGCTGCTGCTTACTCTAACTCCACTGACACCACCGTCACTGAAGTTGTCACTGAATTGACTACCTACTGTCCAGAACCAACCACTTTTGAACAAAACGGTAAGACTTACACTGTCACTGAAGCTACCACTTTGACCATCACCGACTGCCCATGTACCATCACCCACACCAAGGCCCCAGTTGCTCCATCTTCAACTCAATCCTCCACCGAAACCGTCCCAACCTACACTGAAAACGGTGCTGGTAAGGCTGGTGTCGCTGGTTTGGCTGCCGTCGCTGGTGTTGCTGCTTACTTGTTGTAAGTGCAATAGCGTTATTTTTGAATTGATTTTTTAAAATCATAGTGTTGTATATCTTCTTTTTTAACTTTTATTTTTTTTATTTAATATTGTGATATCTAATAGTTTTTTTAAAGGTTAAATCGCCGGCTTTGGATGTAGAATTTAGACTTTGTTAATCGAGCTACCAGCTATTTTTGGCGGCCAATAAAAATTTTTTTTCCAGAGCCACAACAAAAGGTTGTGTCGTGAAACGACGTGAAGCGCTGTCGTACCACGACCTTGTGTTTGTGGTGGTGCAACAGGGGCCGTTGTCGTGGTGTACTGCTGGTGAATTTGCTTCTTCTCTTTTAGTATAAGTAAAAAAATTAATAAAAAAATTTTAAGAGTTTTGAAATTTTTCACCCTAGGATCCTCTATATACATAGTAAAAGAGTCAAGCCATGGTGTCCGTGCGTAAGAGAAAGATGAACCGTTCAGCGGTCAAGAAACAGACAAAGAAGGAGAAGAATCCTAAGGACAAGTTCAATCCGAAATCAAACCCGGTCATTGCCAAATACTGGGATCCTAAACTCACTGCTAAGCAAAACTACACCAAGCTAGGTTTGAAGATGTCGTTGGGTAAGGCCACCGGAGGTGTTGAGAGGGAGCTCAAGATACCTAAAATTAACAGAGACAACGAACTGGAAGACCTTGAGCAGGAGCAGGAAGAGCAAGAGCAAGAAGTACAAGAAAATAGCAACGAAGACCCATATGATCCAAAAAATATCCTTGAAGGTACTGCTAAAATACAGAAAGACGAGAAGGGGAACGTGATCAGGATTGTGTACGGTACCAAGAAGATAGGTGAGACAGCAGAGGAACCTGTAGAAGAAGAGGCAGAACCAAAGCTTTCGAAAATCGTTATCAATGAACTAGAGGAGATGGCTAACAAGCCTAAAAAGGAGACCCTCTACAAACTCAGCTCTGTGGAGGTGAGCAGGTATTCGAAGCTGCAAAAGAAGTACGGTGAAAACTTCACCAAAATGCAGTGGGACCAGAAACTGAACCCATACCAGCTCAGTGCCGGTGAGCTCAAGCGTAAATTTGCTATTTTAGACAAACAGCTGCAACAGTCTTCTTTATAGCACCATATCTTCTTTTTACATACATAAATCTTTTTAATATTAGTCGATGAACTCCACCAACTACCACCATGTCAATTACCCCCCACCGCACTGGACGAAAGTCCTCAAAGGCGGTACAAACTCGAGTGTCGAGTCGGCTTTCAATGCAACAATTCAAGATTCCGCTTTCACAACCCAAAAATCCTTTGAATATGTTCGTTCCAATCTCAAGTCAGATCTCACCTCACTCAACAACATCAAAGACTCTTATCGGGACCTACAGGCTAACATTAATAAGCAATTCGATAGACTTCATGATTAATAATCTTTCCTCTCTCTTTAATATGCTGCAATTTTTTTTTTATTCCATCTCTCTTCACTGTACAATCTATTTAATTGCGATAGCTGGCTGTATATTCCGGAGATTAGTCCTGCTTTATAGATCCTTTAATTTCCTGTCCATTAATAATGTCACTATTATCGCATTACTGCAAACGAGGTGTTTCGAGCCAGATAAAATCGTCTCAAAGCACGATCATTAAAAAGCTTCCAAATGGTATCACCCTTGCTGTTGATGAAACTCCTTCCTACTTCTCGGCTTTAGGGTTTTACCTTAAGGCAGGTTCTAGATACGAGTCGGATTACAACTTAACAGGCTGTTCGCATTTATTAGACAAGCTTTCTTTCAAGTCAACTGCAGAACTGACGTCAAAGGAAATGAATGATCAGCTGAACAAGTTAGGTGGCAACTTCATGTGTGCTAGTTCAAGGGAGTCCATGATTTACCAGGCCTCTGTGTTCAATAATGACGTCGAGCCAATGTTCAATTTGTTAACTCAAACTGTCTTTCACCCAAATCTTACCGAAAATGAAATCCAAGAACAAAAGATCAGTGCACAGTATGAACTTGACGAGATTTGGTTGCAGTCAAATTTAATTCTACCAGAATTATTCCAGCAAGCTGCTTATAATAAACTCAATTTAGGCTCGCCTTTACTCTGTCCTTTCGACAAATTGAAGGATATCACCTCAAATCAATTGCAAACTTACAGATCACTCTTTTACAATCCTGAGAATTTGGTTATTGCATTTTCTGGTATCAATTTCGATAAAGCAGAGTCCCTAGTAAATAGATACCTTAATAACATCGAACCAAAGAACAATAGTACAATCATTAAAGCAAAGGCAAATTATACTGGCGGCGAATTGTCAATAGATTATCCTCAGGGTTTAGACCATTTGGAAGAATTTCACCATATCTATGTTGGTTTTGAAGGTGTCCCTATAACTGATGACAACGTTTACAAGTTAGCTATTTTACAAATGTTGGTTGGGCAAGGTGGCTCATTCTCTGCTGGGGGACCTGGTAAAGGTATGTATTCAAGAGCATATACTAGAATTTTGAATCAATATGGGTTTGTTGAGTCTTGTAAATCTTTCATTCATAATTTTGAAGATTCTGGTTTGCTAGGTTTATCATTATCCTGTTTACCTCAAGCAAATAGAGTCATGTCAGAGCTTATTGGTTATGAATTAAACTTGTTAATGTCTAATGACATTGGTAAAGGTGGGATGTCAGAACAAGAAGTGGCAAGAGCTAAGAATCAATTGAAATCCTCTTTGATGATGAATCTAGAATCAAAAATGGTTCAGCTTGAAGATCTTGGTAGGCAAGTTCAAACTTACGATAGAAAAATTGATGTAACTGAAATGTGTCAAAAGATTGACTCGATTTCAAGATTAGATTTGATTGATACTGCAAGGAAGATTTTTACGGGATCTGATCCGACAGTTGTCGTTCAAGGTAATAGAGAAGCATTTGGTGACATTCAAGGGATGTTGAAACGTTATGGGCTTGGAAACTAATGTTCTTAGTTCTAAACAATTTTAACACTTTCGTTACTTGCTTGTATATAAAAATAACATACATATGTATATATAAACATATATTTCCGAATCAATGTTTATTAAATTAATTGAATTATTCTCTCTTTTGCAAAACATCTTCAGGGTATAAATAGGTACCAAAGACAATATCCCAGAACTTATTTGAAACGCCGAAACCCAATTGATAGTTTTTGTAGTGATGTTCCAAATGGTAAGTTTTTAAATCTTGGTAAAACTTTGGTAGTTTTGCATGATGAAGCATATAATGGGTAACATCGTAAATGATGTAGCCCAAGAATCCACCGGCAAACCCAACACAGGCAACATGGTATGGGAAAATAGCAAAGACCAACTTGTAAAATGGATAACAAAGAATCAAAAATAAAGTTGGAGGCATGACTAATCTCATTCTGTCCATTGGTAAATAGTGGTGAACACCATGAAGCAAGAAATGTAATGTGAATGCAATGTTGCTTTCAGGTAAATGGTCATCAAGGTGGAAAAGGAATCTATGAAGACAGTATTCAATCAATGTCCATACAAAAAGACCCAATGACCATAAGAATAATGACAATAATGGGTGCAATTGTGAAGCACCCAAATAAAGAATATAGAAATTGACTGGTAACCAGATAGTTGGAACAACCCACCATGGAGTCAATGAAAGAGGCTCCAAAAAGTTACCAAAAAGCTGTGCAGATCCCTTACCGTAATGTCTTGGTCTGTGAATTTGGTCAACATAAAACTCTCTTGTCCAGTTAGATCTAAAGACTTGCATCAACAATGGTTTGTCCAAGTCAAGAAACTTGTGCTTTTTGAAATCGTCACTGTGATCTGTTTTCAAATGGAGCAAGTCGTCTGGAATTTCACCAAACTGTGTCAAATCAACAACCTTCAATCCATCGCTATCTTCTAAAACAACTTCCATGTCTTGATGCTTTGAAAGTAACTCTTCCTCTTCTTCTTTTGTTGCCAAGTATCCAATCAACATGTCGTCTAGCATCTCGTATGCTGATTCGGAGTGCGTGTGACTCACGACATCCTGCAAGATCTCTGTTATATCTTTACCACCGTAGTCAATGATAACTTCAGCACCAGCTGGATGTTCTTCAAGAAACTCGGTAACATCATACACTTTTCTGTTGTACAGTGTAACCCAGCATGATCCTTCGTCTTTGTGTTTGAGAACTTCACTAGACTTGAATAATGGTAGATTTTTGGCTTCACTCATACTTCCGCTGTTCTTATTAAAAAAAAGACCGTTATCACAACCAACAAGTGTATGGAAAACGGAAATCTGTTCTCTTTTACTCTTCCTCTTAGCCTTGTTTTTTTTTTACCTTTTTTCCCCTTAAACGCCAATGAAAAAACATGTTATTTTTTTACAAAAAATATCATTGGAAAAAATTCCATTCTATTTAATACGGCTGTTTAGCTAGATATTTAGTTGTCGGTGTATTAGCAAATGAGTTTTGGTAGTACTCTGTTTACTGGATTATCGACTTGACAGTTGAAAACCTGAATTTTTTAGCCAAATTTTTCAAAAGCTCGGATCATTATCGTTGCTTTTATCAAAAATTGCGCTCTTAAAGGCCGTAATATTTAGCCCGAAGAGCTTTAAAATGCATTGTTTACCATCGTCTTCTGGTATTAGAGACTGCTTCCGCTTGTAGTTACCACCGGAGGTTGGTCACTTTGAGGAAAAGGTTAACATGGTTTTTGAAAATATCGACATTCTAGCGTCGGAGTTGTAGGTATAAAAGTAAACGACGTCCATGGTAGCTCAAGATAAACTTGTCTATCTACAATTAAGAAGCATTGTATTTTTCAGCTTCAATGTATTTGTCCGAATATGGACACGATAAAGTCACGTGTAATCTTTTCTATTTTGATGATATGGTTAGCGTCTCTTTCTATCGTATTCCTTTTGTCTTCACATTTTTCATATGAATTGCAAATAGCGCTGAGCCACTTTTTATCATAGATGGTAATTCAGAGTAATTTTAAGTAAGGTTTCTTCTGAAGTTTCAATGTCTTTACAACATCCAGTCAAAAATAAGTAAGAATGCAAAAACCATCACATAATCATGAGTTTTTGTGAACATTAGCTTAACTTTTTATTTGCTAAAATTGACCAGTAAAAAGATAGTGTAATGACTATGTTTAAGCACATATTTGATGAGAATATTATAATAAAATACTGTCATAATACGGACTGAGCCAGCAATAATACTACACTTTCAACAATTGATCGTTTGGTCTAGTGGTTACGATGTCTGCTTCACACGCAGAAGGTCCCGAGTTCGATCCTCGGATCGATCAATTTGAATATTTTTTTGGTAGATTTCAAAACTTTTTTTTGCCGAACAAAAATGCTAAAGAATAGATATTACGTAATTACAATATGTTAATAAAAGTAAATTAAAAGTAGATCGAAAGTATAAATCACCATTCACCATACCTCGTGAATTTTGTAGGCAAGCTAACCATCTCTTCGCGGTTCCTCCTCTCAGCTGTGTTATTGTTTCTTTTTCTCCCGAACTTAAAATTGTTTACAGAAAGTGGAGGTAATATGCTATCAGAGACATTGTTAACTCTGTTCATGTAAATATGAACAAACAGACAACTGACTAGTATCATGATAAAAATAAACCCAATAATACCACCAAACCAACCAAAATTGCTACCATCTTGACCAGGAACTTTAACATTCATCCCAAACAAACCCGTGACTAAATTCATTGGAACCATAATGGTACCAATCATAGTTACTTTCGATAATATATCAGTCACCCTATTGTTTGCATAAAACGACTCCACCTGCAATTGCGCTAAATAGTTGGTGTGTGATCTACTAAAAATCTTTTCATAGGAAAGTAACGATTGAAACATTGTGATAATATGATCCTGAATATCACCAAGATAAAGTGCAATATCAGCTCGTGGCTGAGCAGGATGCGCACTACCGTCAGCTGCCGCCTCTTGACATCTCTTTGAGAACATTTTAATGACATCTGCTTTACCCTGTAATAATCTCATTAATGTCATCACCTTTCGCCTAGATTCACCTATTTTCAATAAAATTCTCCCAAAGTCGTTATCACTTGCTGAAAATACTGAATCTTCAATCGCATCAGCTTCATATTCTATTGCATGAATAATTGGGGCAAATCCATCAGTAATATCATCGATCATTGCATAACAAAGCCAATCAGCGGACACATTGACATAATCTTTTAATTGTCTCACTCTTCTTCTAACATTTGCTGGGTTGACGATTGGTGAAAAGTGGAATGTCAGCATACCCGTTTTGAATACAACAATATAAACATTGATTGGTTCCAAAAAGTCCTCACTTTCTGGATCAGTCTCGAACGTATGGAAACAAACAAAATAATATGACTTGAAGAGTTCAACCTTTTCACGAGTTTCCTGCATTCTAATATCTTCCGCAGTTAATGGGTGGATACCAAAAGCTTTGGCTATCACTTTAACTTCATTATCAGTGGGGCATGTACAATCAAGCCACCAAATCGAATCCTGTTGTTCAAATAAACATTTCATTGATTCGTTTGGACCAATCAAAGTTGTCAAGTCTGCAGCATGAATCGTCTCTTCCCTTTCAGAATTGAAAAAACTAAACCTTGTAGGTAAAGCTTCAAATTTATTTTCTTCCGGATCAAAAGTTACTCCTATTTCCCCATCGCTTGATGAACCGATCTCACTTCTCTTCTCTTGTACATTGGAAAACGATTTTTGAGATTCATCTGATGGTGTTGTATTGAACTTTGGTGTATATTTTAAGGCCGCTGAGCTAAATTTTTCTCTACTAGTAGTCACATTATTTGAGTATTTTAACTCTTCTTCTCTCTTTGCAATTAGCTCATTTTCCTCTCTTTGTTCTTGAATAAACTCATCCAACTCGCTAAAATCAATCCCTTGTACTCTAACATGTTCAGGAACCATTGGAAAACAAACATCCTCCTCGGTTTCTTGCGATTCTCTAGATGCATGGGAATCAAGATCGCTATCATCGTTGTTATTTTCTCTACTGAAACTTTTTCTTCTCTCACTAGAAGTCCTAGAGCTCAACTTGGTGAGCAACACTCCAGGTAAACCTGTGTTCGATGAAGCTTTCGTGAACTCAATTCTCTCATCATGAGAAGCGTTGCTATTTCCACGAATCCGGTGCTGGTGATTTTTTGAATGAGTACCACTTTCACTATGTCCGCGCCCTAGTAAAATGCCAGAAGTGGCGTTTGCAGTGCTACTGTTACCACTTTGCTGTGCTCCATCCTTTGTCCTAATCATATTTTTGACTTGTTCACTGAAGGATTTAGATCTGGATCTTCTTCTGCCCTCACGTCCTTGCAATGGTGCAGGTAATGTAGTATTAGCAAAACTTAAGCCTGGATTCTTGAATCTATCATTAAACTGTACCGCATACTGATCATCCTCTTCATCATCACCAGCACACATTTTTGTCCGTAAATCACTAGAATTCATCTTCGAATCATCCTTGACCTTCAACGGGGCCTCTTGCAATGGAGACAGGATAGGACTTGGATTCTGTTGTGGATGGGAATTTGTTCGACTATTTTTAGGTGCATTTAGTGGTGAGGTTGAGATCACATTAGATTCTGTTCTTATTGGTAAGCTCATACTTTGGTGTCTATGATCGTTTAGCTGAGAATCACCACTAATAGAGGAATGATGTGATACATCATCGTGACTATCTTCTATTTCTATCGAAGAATGTGAGCTGCCAGAGGATTCGATTGAAGACATTACTTCTTAGTTATATTGCAACCCGATAGTGAAACAACGTAACCTTTATTTGAAAAGTCCAAACTTTGCTATTATTTATTTTAACTAAATAACAGCTACCTGAAAAATGTATTTATCAGTTTGTAGATGTTCTGATACTTTAAGTCCAAGCAATCACTCAGTAAGTATGATAGAGTGAAAAACAATTAAGCAAAAATGCACGTTTTTTTTTTCTTCACAGAAAAATTTCTGAAACTGGCAGTGAAGTTGAAAGATGCTCAATAGACGTAAGATAAACTGGACAAGAGATCATGGCTCACGAATATTCAGAATATATATCTTATCATTTAACCGTTAAAATTCAAAATTATAAAACACAAACCATTATTATAGATTTGTTACAAAAATAAATATATCATTTATATCTATTTCAATGCTATTTCACTTTTAATAAAGGCCTTCAGCATTTAAAACTTCACAAGCTTGGGCACCTTCCTTTCTGTCGATAAGTTCACCAATTCTGTAAACAGTTTCACCAGCTGCTTCTAAGTTCTTAGTTAATGTGTCAACATTTTCAGGCCTAGTAATAGCAATCATACCAACACCCAGATTCAATGTCTTTAAAATATCTTTAACAGGGACACCACCGGTCTTACCAAGCCATTTGAAAATTTCTGGAACTTCCCATGTGTTGATGTCGATCTTAGCAGCCAAATGGTCTGGAAGAGCTCTTGGAACGTTTTCAACCAAACCACCTCCTGTGATATGTGCTAAACCGAGAATTAATTTTTGCTTGATGGATGGTAATAACTGTTTGACATAGATTCTAGTTGGGATCAAAACTTCCTTACCAATGGTGGTTTCTGGTTTCCATGGAGCAACATCAGTGTATTGATAATCTGTTGAATCAATGATTTTTCTAACAAGAGAATAACCGTTAGAATGGATACCATCAGAGGCTAAACCCAAAATGACATCACCTGGTTGCATTTCGTTGACCTTTGGAAGCATTTCAGATTTTATAACTGCACCAACAGCAGTACCGTTAGTATCGTAGTGACCTGGTGCATACATACCTGGCATTTCAGAGGTTTCACCACCAACGAGAGCACAGCCGGCTAATTTACAGCCATTAGCAACACCTTCAACAAACTGAGCTGCAATGTTAACATCCAAATGACCAATAGCAAAGTAATCTAAGAACATTAATGGCTCAGCACCTTGAACAACTAAATCATTGACATTCATTGCAACTAAATCAATACCTACAGTATTATGGATATCTAAAATTTGTGCAATTCTCAATTTGGTACCAACACCATCAGTTGCACCGACTAATAAAGTTTCACTGATGTCATTGTAACCAGCTTTTTTCAAATCAAATAAACCACCAAAACCACCGATATCAGAATCAGCACCTGGTCTTGCGGTAGATTTAACCATTTTCTTGATATTTTCAACCAACTGGTTACCAGCGTCAACACTGACACCAGCATCTTCATAAGTGATAGAAATTTGTTTTTTTGAACCAGTTTTGAATGCCCTGTGCGCGATATCAGTTCTGTTGTATTTACCATCAAAAGAAACATGTTCAACACCAACGTATGCTTTCTTGACAGCTTCTTCTAAAGTTGGAGCAATTGCAGTTGCAGCAATAACTCTACCACCGGATGTCACAATTTTGTTGTTTTCAGACTTGGTACCTGCATGGAAAATAAAGGTATCATTTGGTAAAGGTGTCTTGATTGTTATTTCATCTCCCTTCTTGTAAGCTTCAGGATAGCCACCGGCAGACATGACAACGGTTGTTGAAAATCCTTCAAAAATTGAAACATCAATGGCATCTAATCTGTGTTCAACAGTTGCAAGGAATAGTTCAAGAAGATCAGTCTTTAGTAATGGCAAAACGGTTTGAGTCTCTGGATCACCGAATCTGACGTTATATTCTAGAACCTTTGGTTCACCTTCTGGAGTAACCATAATACCAACAAAAAGACAACCAACCATTGGGTAGCCAGCATGTCTCATACCGTCGATAGAAGGCTTCAAAATATTTTTTCTAATCTTTTCTAACAGGGCAGGAGTAGCAATTGGAGCAGGAGCGTATGCACCCATACCACCAGTGTTCAAACCAGCATCACCGTTACCAATTCTCTTATGATCTTGAGCTGGTGGTAAGTCAACAAAAGAGTAACCGTCAGAAATACAAAGAATAGATAATTCGTCACCTTCCATGTACTCTTCAATGACAACTTCGCTACCTGCATCACCAAAAGCATTATCAACCATTATTTCCTTTATAGCAGCAAACGCTTCTTCCTTATTTTCTGGAATCAAAACACCCTTACCAGCAGCCAAACCGGAAGCTTTGATAACCAATCTGTAATCGGTCTTTTCAATGTAAGCCTTAGCAGCTTCATAGTCAGTGAAGTTTTCGTAAGCCGCAGTTGGAATATTATATTTTTTCATAAAGTCCTTTGAAAAGGCCTTTGATCCTTCCATACGAGCAGCTGACTCAGAAGGACCAAACACTGGGATACCGACCTTTTTGAATGCATCTGAGATACCATCAACTAAAGGAGCTTCAGGGCCTGGGATCACCAATCCAATGTCATTTTCCTGTGCAAATTTGACTAATGCAGGAAAGTCCTCCTTTAAGGAACCAATAGGCACTGTCTTAACGTTCTTCAATGAATCAGTACCCCCGTTACCTGGTGCAACGTAAATGTTACCTGCAAGGGCTGATTGTGCAAGTTTCCAAACAAGTGCATGCTCACGACCACCGTTACCAATGACAAGGACGTTAGTTGCGTTAGACATGGTTATCTCTTTGTGAATTATAGTTGGTTCAATTTATCAACAAATTTACGGAAAAAAGAATATATGTTAACTTGACATTCTTTTAAATGATTGTATTAATTAAAAAAAATTTTATTCAAAAGGTCTAATCGAAGACACAAAAAGAGCTGAAATTTGAAAAAATTTTGTGACTTGGGTCAAAATCCGCTCATATGCTCATGAATGCATTTCTTAGTATGTTAGCAAAACTTGCCAATTGTTATGCGCCGTTGAGAAGACCCAGATTGAGAAGGCTTGCTCACACCTTTCTTAGAACCTCTCTGAGACCCCCAATTCCGTTTTTTATACCCTCCTCTACTCCTAGAGTTACCTCTTCGCTGTGTTGCAGCTGCACCTCTCTGACTAGCATTACTTGCATTGCTACTCCTTCTGGCAGGAGCGCTCGTCCTCAGTATTTTTAATTGGCTCAAGGTATTCATATCATCTGAGGTTCTTGACCAGAACTTTGAGGTTTGAGCTTCCTCTTCTTCTCCAGCATTCATTTGCTCTACATTGTTATCATTAGCTAATGCGATAGTGCCAAACATCTCAACCCTTTTGGCCCGCAACTCATTGATTTTTCTAGAGAAATCAGAAAAGTATTGTACTTGTGAGCTTTTGAATCCATCTAGTAACTTAAACTCCGCATCTGTAGCGGGCAGAATTTGTGCCATGTCCTTCAAAAGAGTCTGTGAAGCAATATTATTTTCGTTATTTATATTTTTGAACTGTGCAATCTGGTTCCTAGCTCCCATTAACTCGGAATAACAAAAGTTGAAATGCTGCTTTATTAAGTCATTTTTAGCTGTTGATGCTGGTGTTTGGGTTCCTCGAGCCAGGGTCAGTTTCGAAGTGTTTTCGCTATACTGAAATTGGAATAGCTCTGATGTTGGTCTAAAAGAAGCCATTCGGTTTGCAGTGAGCAGCGCATCACTACTAACTGTGTTATTGTTTTCAAATGAATTGTCTCTGGTTTTATTTCGTGAGTGCACTTTAGGGAATTTCATCATTATTCTTTCGTTTTCTTTCAATAACTTCTTAGATTTTGAGCCTATAATAACATAATTTGATGCATAATTACTACCATAATGCATCTTTGATTTTTCTTCCAAATATCCCTGGTGAATAAGGTGGAAGAAGACACGTTCCACCTCAGTTTTAGTTAGCTCCTTACCACACCCATGATATTCATTTTGATCCAATCCATTATTCAAAATCTTTGCAGACCTTGATCCCTTGATAATATCTTGACATTGGATAACCGTTACATTACTTTTTTGAATTAATTGCACCAATTTCACACAATTCAATGCCAACGTAGTTACATCTCTTTCCTCAGTTTCGTCATCGTTACCCTTTTTACAATTATCACATTCTTTATTACAGTCATTTGGATTAAAAGATTCATTGAAGTATTGTAAGACTTGTTGACGCCTACAATCGCTTTGGTTCTCACAGTATTGAATAACTTGTTTCAATTTTTCTAAGTGATGCTCCCTTGTTTGTTTTGTTAATTCTTTGTCTTTTCTAATCAGTGTTTGTAAAGTTCTTGCATCCCTCATGGAATAAAACATGATACAGTCCGAGTGCTGTCCATCTCTACCAGCTCTACCAGTTTCTTGGTAGTAGCCTTCCAGGTTTCTTGGGATTGTCAAATGAAACACAAATCTAACATCGGGTTTATCAATCCCCATACCAAAAGCAATAGTTGCAGCAATGACCTTGGTGACTCCAGTTTGCCATTCAATTTGAACTCTTGATCGATCTTCAGTTGTCATACCTGCGTGATAAAAATCACATTTAATACCTAAATCCATTAACCTTTTCGATGTTGATTCGCATGAATTTTTGGAATGACAATAAATTATGCCAGTTTGATTCCTATATTTTGATTGTATCAATTGACAGATTACTTCTAAAACATTTTTCTTCTTTGGGAGTACCTCATAGAACAAGTTGGTTCTGTTAAAACTTTGCTTGAAGAATTTTGGAGTTTTCAATCCAAGGTTATGTATGATATCAAGCCTAACATGTTCATTTGCAGTGGCTGTTAGTGCCATCATGGGTATATCGGGGTACTCCCTTTTAAAAAAAGACAATTCTTGATAGTCTGGTCTGAAATCATGACCCCAAGAAGAAACACAATGCGCTTCATCAATGACAATTCTTGCAAGTTTGCCATCTCTGTGAAGTTTTTCAATAGCTCTTTTACATTGGCCACTCTTACTTATCATTTCAGGTGACAAATACATCAATTCAATATAACCTTGAATGAACAAATTGAAGATATGCTTTTTTGAGTCCGCTGACATTCTCGAGTTCATCATTGTTGCCTTGACAAGCTTATTTTCCAAGTTTGAAACTTGGTCTTCCATCAATGAAATCAACGGAGAAATGACAACCGTAACTCCAGAAGTTGTACCAGATGTTACAATCGCGGGCAATTGGTAGCAAAGTGATTTACCACCACCTGTAGGCATTAATACAAATACATCTTCACCGGAAAGAGTTGCATTAATAGCTTCAAGCTGATTAGATCTGAATGATTTTAACTTGAAAACAGTCTTGAGTTTCTGATAAACTTCTGAAGTCCATTCATATTTTTGATGAAATTCTTTGTAGTCCTGTGGGTTCTGAACATCTGTCAGCACTTGAAGATCATCATCTTTTTCTGTTTCAGCCAACAGTTCATCTCTAACGTTTGAAGAGACATCAAGTTGATGAATTAAAACATTATCATCATCATCATCCCAGTCGTCATTTTCAGCATTGACATTATCATTGGGGTTGTCATTGTCATCGAGTAAAGTGATTTCTCTTTCTTCATTCATTTGTGTCATGTAGTCTTCTTCCTTTTTAACTCTAACATCATCATCGTCATCAGAAAAGTCATCATCATCATTATCATCATCATCATCGTCAATTTCGTCATCATATGATTCCAACTTGTTACCTTTTGCATCAGTTATGATAATTGAATCGTCGTCTAAATCACTATCAAGAGGGATTGACGAATTTGAGTTTGAGTCTGGATTTGTAGGAAACATCTCCAATGCATCATCAAAAACATCATCATCGTCATCATCATTGATGATTTCATTATGTACCTTTGAAGTTGCAGATATTCTATTCTCCGGAGCACTCTCAGTAAGCTCTTCGTCATAAAGATGATCGTTATAAGTTTTAGTACTAGTATTACTTTTGATCTCTGTTACCTCAGTAACTTCTAGCTCATCGTCATCAACATCAGTTAAATGTGACTGATTGTAGTCAAGATCTTGTGATTTTTGATCCCATTCAATAAAATCATTCATTTCATGTTTCATTTGGCTTTCGCTGGCTTCTTCTTCATTACTTTCGCAATCGAAGGAATCCTCAATGGCATGATCTTGAGAAGAATATGGATTTAATGTCTCATTTACCGCTGGCTTTGACGACTTTAATGAACGTTGGAGTAGAGGCGAAGACATCACTGGAATATTTGGTTTATTATATTGGGTATTTATTATTGGCTCATTTATTTCCAAGTTGTCAATGCTATTTAATTCATTTATCATCCCCTGAATTTCATTACATTCAAGTTTAATATTTGATATTCTCGAATTGTACACTTTCCTCTTTTCCTTCTTTGTATCCTCCGATAATGACGTTGAGGTTTCAGTTTTCAAGTTTTGCTCATATATGGAGTTGATAGCTCTAAGTTTTCTAATAATGTTATCTTGAAACATAGCGTACCTTTTTAGGTTTTTAAAAGACATTGAATCTATTATATCATTATCTTCTCTCAAACTGATTGATCTAGCTGGCAGCAGAATTTTTTGTTTCTTGGTAATATGGTTGCTGTTATTGGTGTTAGGGTTAGAGCTTGGGAAAGTCTGATCATCGTCATCAGAAAATGAATCGTTCCCTTCTATTAGTTTCCTCTTTTGCGTCGACTGATGCTGTGTTAAATCGATGTAAGAATCCACTGTTGTTGACGCGTCAGTTGGATGTTTACTTTGAATCATATTAACTATATCTCTTTGAACAGACTTCTCAGGCTGTCGCACACGTGGCGACGAAAGCTTTGCTGGTATATGTTGAGGCACCGGAGTTATTTGCGGCACTGTTTGCTGTGCTGTGATATCAGACTCAATAGACGGTATAACTGGTTTAAAGTTAGAATTTGATCTATATTCCTTGATTTGATCTAGTGACAACTCTGGTAGTTGAGGAAGCGGCAAGGGTATATAGGATTTGCTTTCTAGGAGCCATTTGATCTCATCTTTCAAGTTGATTAATGGTGCCATCATCAACACTTGAGGTCGATTCTTTAAAGACCAAGGTTTAATACAGTATTTTTTTTCATACGTTACCAAAATTTTAAGATAGATACTATATTAGCACGAAAGCAGTGGCGTCTCTGAACACGAACCAAGCATAGTATCTCTAGTAAAGGCTAGGTATTTGATTATTAATACCAAAGAAGCGATTTAATTCATCAGTTACAGTCTAAGTACAGGTTTATGTTGAAAGCACAGCTACAGATGGTCTATAAATTGCCTTAGCCTTATATCAACCGCAACCAAACCTTTGGTTACGCACTGATAAAAAAAGAACCTGGCGTCAGAAACCTAAAGTGTAACGGTAACGACACCAACAACTAAGCAGGCGGATTCACCAGATAAATCTGAATGAGCTCCAAGTCACTTAATAAAGTTTGGGAGAAAAATAATTGTAACATTAAAAAGGCCACATGGACCTTGATTTCAGTTGTTACACTGAAAAGAACAGATACTACACTTGATCTAAGCCAAATGGCAAAGAGATCTTGAAAAAAGAAGAAGGCTTTTTGGGGAGACAGTGAAAGCCGGGGCATCAAATCCTTTTATAGTCGCGACGTGAAGAAAGCGACTTTTTGAAGAACAGTTTCGATTTGCCAACACTGGGCCGGGTAACATAAGCTCACTTGCTCATTTTTTCAAGGCTCCATTTGAGTCCGGGTAACCCTTCTCAAAGCTCATTTTTTACATTTCTATTTTTCACATTGGTCTGCCAATTTACGACCGTGCTGCGCAAAGATTTACGAAGGGGAGTGTTCGCGCGCGCGTTCATTTCGTCTTGAGGGTTTATAGTTTTTGTGTGGCAAGGGAAAACTGACATGGCAATGGAATTGCGACGTGACGCGTTTTGAGCTGTCATTGGCAAACTTTTTTTTTTTTGGCTGCTTTACTTATTAGCAATTTCCTAAATTAGCAACAAGCCAATTTCATTTTAAAAATGGACTTGGTGGTGTTCAAGGGATTTGCGGTGGGATTACTATTTTTGGAAATAACGAGTGATGTCCAATGCCGAAAGACCATATGCCAACGCAATGCAATGATCAGCCAATCTAGACCACCTGGCGGCCTGCTTTTGCCAAACATACCGCAAAGTGCCGTGGTTTGCTTTTAATCGTGTCAGTAGCTGCGACGCCACGGCTATAGGATAGCAGCAATTTGCCATAAGGAGGAAAGCAAACGGGACCTCCACATTGCATGATTACAGCTGTTTCGACGCGTCAGTCTATTGTTAGCAACGCAGCCATATGCAATATGTGATACGATTCACAATAAACTGCATTTCGCTAAGCATGCAGGTCTTCCGAAAGAGGAAGGTGAGGTTTTGGCACCATCGTGCTTCCGATATATCCAAATTGTAAGTTTGAACAATATTAGCAGGCTTCCTTCCTAAAGCAGAAATGTAGTGGGGTTGTTGGGGACATGATTGTTGTAGATTGGACAGATTCTGCTGGGAAGGATCTAGAATGGTTGGCACGATAGCGATATCTTATCCGAATGGGGTTGCTGCTCAAGGCAGATCGAAGTTGGCAGCAGGTACGACAAAAAGTCGTGGTACCGAAGTGGGGGTATACAGAGCTGATTAATTTGAGTTAAATTTACACGTAACGTACTGATGGCTCTGACGGCTCAAAATGGACGCACACGAGATGCGATTACATTTAGGCTTTATCAACGCCAGTTGTCGCCATGCCATGGTCTTTCCACCTTCTTGCAAGCGCCGGCGTTTGTAGGGAAAGCACTTCTCTCTAGCCCTCCCGATTGCAAGTGTGCTTCCATTTCCTTCCTCTTGTCTAAGTGCAAAATTTTCCTATCTATTCCAGGGACTTTACGTAAGCACGGATTTTTTGTGGTCGAGGAGGGGAAAAACAAAATCCAGTGCAAAACGAAAACAGTTGAGCTTTTTAAGATGTTAAGAGTAATTAGAATGGACTCCCTGTTGAAGGTCAGAAGGTACCGATTGGTCATAGTGGCGGCGATTGTGGGTATCATAATGGTTGTGCTGTTCAACCAGGGCCACAGTGCGCCTGCTGCCAGCATAGAGAGAAGCAAGTACTCTCAAGATAGGGTGTTCAATGGCTTGATCAATGAAGACGGGAACCTTCTAAAGGACGCGGTGCAAGAGCTCTCTGAGAAAGAGAAGGACGAGAAGGAGATGAACAAGCAGCTCAATGCACAGCTCGACATCATCAAGAAGAAGATGTATGACAAGAAGAAGAAGTACAAGGCTAACAACTAATAGCAAGGATCGAGAGTTGCGCCAACAACTTGAGGCTCAATGTATAATCAAGACACAATTTACTGTCACAGCTTTTTTTTTCGATAGGGGACGACTGCTACTAGTCTGTTGCTCAACTTCATCCACCTCTCCTCATCAGTCCTCACCTCCCTTCTTTCTCCCTTTTTAATTAACTGTATAATCTTACTCTATTACCGTCTAATTTTCCGTTACTCCTCGTACATACAGCTTACATTTACAACCTTTTGAAATCCATACTACATTTTGCCTGTGCACTCCGTGTTGCTATTCTTGTCATTTCCCAAACGGGTACAAATGCCTTCTTGCTATCGGCACAACAACACTTCCTAATTTTAGTACACCTGGCATTTATGTCTACCATATATGTACGATCGTCCACAATTAGTCACTTGTGGATAGGTTAAGTAAAAGAACAACAACAACAACAACAACAACAGCATCAGCCAAATGGAACCCGTTGCAGCAATCAGCACACGTTTTGTCGGGGTACGAATTTCTTTTTTGGGACCAAACTGCGATCTCGACTCTTGGATCCCAGCTCGCAAATCTTGCAAGCTAGATCTTGGATCTTGAATCCCTGACGCCACTATGCTTTTGAGCGTTGCAGCACTCAGTTTCTATCTCTTTCTTCACTATCATCTTGTCGAACAACCACTTGTGAACAACAAGAGCAATCATGCTGCATATGCATTAGCCCATTTTGCCTAACGATTGTGACGTAGCCTTGCGCATTCCCAATTTGGGCAACGCATCAACGATCTGCTTGACGCGCGCGGCGAGAGGCCCTAAGGGGGGATGCCCGTTCTAAATTAAGATCTGTGGATCTCGAAGGCGCTGGGTTGTTGTTGACAATACCAGCACTATAAAAGGAATGGAGGCTGCCCTAGGAGTAGATTCCTGTTGCTTTTGAACTCCATCTATAACCACACTCGCTTAACAATGAAGTTCACTCAAGCTCTTACTGCTTTGGTCCTTGCTGGTGCCGTTAACGCTGCTTCAGACTCTGTTGCCCCATCTTCTTCAGTTTCTACCACCTCTACCTCTACCACTGGTACTGAAACCACTGGTACTACTACTGGTACTGAAACTACCCCAACTGGTTCTGAAACCACTGGTACTACCACCGGTACTGAAACCACCCCAACCACCACCGGTACTGAAACCACCGGTACTACTACTGGTACCGAAACCACCCCAACCGGTTCCGAAACCACTGGTACCACCACCGGTACTGAAACCACTCCAACCACCACTGGTACTGAAACTACCGGTACCGAAACCACTGGTACTGAAACCACTCCAACTGGTTCCGAAACTACCACTGGTACTGAAACCACCCCAACCACTTCTGGTGCTCCATCTTCTACCACCTCTGGTTCCTCTGCTCCAACCAACGACGCCTTCTTCTTCCAAGGTGAAATTTACTTCCAATTCTACGTTGATGCTGCTACTGAATACGCTTCCGTCAACTTCTTCTCTGATGTTGACCCAGAGGTCAATGGTTTCCAATACGACCCAGACCACATCTTCGGTCTTTACAAGCCATCTTCCAGAGCTGGTGATTTCACTTCTGATTCCACCGCTAACTCTCTTGATGTCTCTGGTCCATTCAGCTTCCAAGAAGATGACGAATACCTCGGTTTCTACCTTAACGGTCCATTAGCTTCTGAAAAGAACGAATACGTTGCTGCCTTCCTCTTCAACTACCAAAACGGTGCTGCTGCTAAGAGAGATGACTCAACCACCATCATCGTCACTGCTACCTCCACCGACGCTCTTCCAGCTGGTTTGCCATTCACCACCACTGGTCCTCTTTACAACCCAACCTCTACCACCACCACCACTGGTTCTTCCAGCTCTGGTTCTGCATCTACTGGTTCCGAAACCGTTTCTTCTTCCGTTACCTCTGGTTCCTCTGGTGCTTCCACTTCTGGTGACGTTTCCACTGTCATTACTCACTCTACCACTCTTATCACCATCACTTCTTGTGAAGACAACAAGTGTACTGAAGTCCCAGTTACTACCGGTGTCACCGTTATTACTGAAAACGACACTGTTTACACCACCTACTGCCCAGAAACTGAAACCAAGGAAGGTTACTCTACCATCATTGTCCACTCTACTACTGTTGTTACCGTCACTTCCTGTGAAGACAACAAGTGTACTGAAGTTCCAGTTACCACCGGTGTTACCGTTGTCACCAAGAGCGACACCGTCTACACTACTTACTGCCCAGAAACCGAAACTACCATCACTTACACTAAGACTGGTACTAAGACTGGTGCCCCAACTACTGTTGCTCCAACCACTGTTGTCCCAACCACTGTTGCTCCAACTACTAAGACTGGTGCAACCTCCACTTCCACCGTTGCTCCAGAACAATCTTCCACTGAATCATTCTTCACTGATGCTGCTGGTTCCATCTACACTTCTGGTGCTCTCTTCTCCTTGATGGCTGCTTTGTTATCCTTGATGGCTTAAATCTGAGGTTTCCATCTTATGTTTTTTAATACTTATTTTTTAACATTGTCTTGATTTCCCCGTTTTTCATTTTGTTTTGAAAACATTTTTGTTCTAATGGGTGTTTAATACTTTTATATTATATGCAACATCTTATAAATGTTATATTTCACCATTTTAAATTCGAACCGTTATTTTCTGAATCAACTAGAACTTGATTTTCAAAGACTTGAAACATTACATAAAATGCAATCAGCTCTAGTTTTGACGTATCATGTCTAGCTTACCGAATTTTTGAAATGGTATTTATTAATTTATAGAAGCGTTATACATCATCGTACTCATAGAAAGAAGGTTCTGAACCACTTTCCGCAAAAGAAGAAGACGACTCGTTATCTGATATCTCACTATCTGAAAATTCACTATCAGAAGAGTGTGAGGAAAAGGTCTCGTTACTTGGAACGTGTTTCTCAGAGTCTGCATGCATGCGCTCTCGATCAACTTCCAATTCCATGCCTTCTCTAAATATAGTGATAGTTTCAACCTTTTTGTGGCACCTTAAGCAGTTCCAGCTCTGTTCACATCTCTTCAATTCATTAAGCAAGCAAATGTAACAGTATATATGACCACAGGATGTTATCCAGGGATTGTGGACAAGATTGTCGTCTAACAACCTAGTATCATCTAGCCTTGGATCTTTGCTGTAGCAAATGGCGCAGCACCTGATAGGCAAGTTGCTGTATTTGGGGACCAGCTTAGATTGATTGTTCCATATAGATTTTATTTTGAGTGGAATGGGTATTGAGGGGACTACTTTCAAAAACTCAGTCAATCCGTTCCAGATCAACTGTCTATTCTGAAATTCATAGCTAATGGCTTCCGGGTTCGAAATGAAAGAGGTATGCATTGAGTTTAATGATTGATAGCGTATGTTTAGTAAAAAATGTAATATACTTACCTGTTGACGTTTGACGAGGAAGTTGAGTGTGACGAAGAGATCAATTAGCGATCTGAAATTAGCAAAGTAAGGTATCCAGGTCCTCACCCTCTCCATTAATGCCGAATCTGAGCCATGGACTATCGAGTCACACTTTATCAGTAGGTACGACATTATTATGTTTGACAAAAGAGCAGCTTTTTTCACTTTTGACAAGTCACCCAGTTTCAAATTCTGTAAGATGAATCCATACGTTGTTGATTTATCCCAAACAAACAACTTGAAAAGCACCAGTTTCAATAGCAAGCGTAAATCTTGGGCGTGTCTTGAATGTAATCTCTGTAATAAGATAGGCAAACTAGAGTCTTTGAAAATATCTGTGAATTCGTTTGCTAAAATGTCAGTGATCTCTTCATCAAGAGACACACCGTCCAAAGCATAGACACCTCTAACACTCATCCAATGACAATATTATATATTTGATACTTATTTAAAGTTGCGATGGGAAAAAAATAGCTAACCGCTAAGAGCTATCTGATGATGAGGGATAAAGTTTCACTTGGAGAGGTATAAAAATGTGTCATTTTTAGCTAACTCTATCCTCTGCTTCTTTTCAGTATCTTTGAGTGCTTAGATCGTAATGAAAAGAGTTATTGTTGTTGGTGCCGGTATAATTGGGCTTTCCTCTGCACTCGCAATTGCAGAGGATAACAACGATGTTGAAATTGTCGTTGTTGCCAAGGAATTTCCACTCGAGGGTCAAAACGTTGCAACATACACCACCAACAAGTCCGGAGCACATTTTCGTCCATTCCCATCCAAATCGCCTGAAGAGTACAGAGACTCTAAGTTGGCGAGAATTACCTACAAGAGATTCAAGAAATTGGAGAAGGAGTTTCCCGAAACTTCGGTGAAGTTCATCAAAGGTTATGACTTTATCGAAAAGGAGGACCCACTCTATATCAATTTGGCAAAGGGTTACACAGAGGAGATTGACGATTTTGAGGTCATCGATCCAAGTGAGTATCCAAATAAGAACGTCAAATTTGGTGCCAAATACAAGACGTTTGCAGTGTACCCTCAACACTATCTGTTGTGGCTGCAACAAAGATTAATGATGCGCTATCACGCTAAAATGGTGCAACGTAACATCAGATCGCTTAGGGAGGTTTCCCAACTTTATCCTGGTAGCGTAATTGTCAATGCCACTGGTATGGGTTTGACATATGAAGGTGGCTACGATCCATTGTCCTATCCAATTAGAGGGCAAGTTCTTTTGACCAGGCCACCCAATGCGCAGGCCTTGGACAAATATTTGGGGCAAACCATTACTTATCAGCTGGAGAACGGCGATTGGAGTTTTGTGATTCCTCGTCCTTTTGATAATGGAATTATTGTCGGTGGTACTAAGGTTATCAACTCAACAAATGCCGAAATAAGCTCTACAGAACGCAATATTGTTGTTAAGAACGCCGAACTCAGGTTTCCAGACTTATTTGATCAAAACGGAGAACTCGAAATCTTGCAGTACAGCATCGGTTTTAGACCTGCCAGAGAAGGAGGCGTAAGATTAGAAAGAGAAGTTGTCGACAACAATGTTACTATTGTACACTGCTATGGTTTTGGGGGTTGTGGTGTGGAAATGTCTTGGGGTGCTGCTGTCAATGTTTCGAAGTTGGTCAACTTCAAAGCAAATTTATGATTCGAAATCAATTTTTACAATTTATCTTTACAAGAAGCCTGTTTTATTTTGTAATTTAAAACTGACGATTATTATTACTGTAACTTTGACCATCAATGATGCGTTAAATCAACACTGAAGCGCAGTAATGTCATTTTTACCAACAAAAATCATATGCAGTAAATCTGCTCTGTGCCGGAATTATCGAACTTGACAGGAAAAATAAATGACTTTAGCTATCAGCTTTTTGGAGTCATTTTTTTTGCTTTTGGTTTTGACACATAAGAAAAGAAAACAAAAAGCAGTATTCAAAGAAGAGGTATGAGCAGCTTGAAGAGATCAGTGAAAGGGGATGAGATAGAAGCGCTGGTTTTGAAAAAGAGAAAGATGGAAGAAGGGGACATTTTGCTGAAATTACCAAATGAAATATTGCAGCAAATTTTAAAAGATCTAAGTAGGAAGGATGTCATAAATCTCTCGTTGCTTTCGCATAATCATCGAACGCTGTTTCACTCCGTTTTGATGAGTGAAGTCCGATGTACATGGCCACAGGTTAACGATTTTATAAAAAAGTTTAAGCATCATTCGTCGGTTGAGACAATAAGTATAACTGCGGATCTGGAGCATGAAAAGTTAACTAATCAAAGTGAGTGGAACGTCTCGTTTAAGGAAGTTCTCAAAAAGTGTGTGCATTTGAAGGAAATGAAGATAGAATTATTAAAATCGGCGAGATGCCTAAAATATAAGGATGATTTCGATGAAGATCTCAGCAATAAGGTTGTAAAGTTGAGCATAAAGTCGCATCACGGCACCAGCAGTGGAGACTGTAATGGGGAGTCAATGTTTGAGTTGACCCAACTACAAAGATTTCATAATATTAAAGAGATCAAACTAGATGGATTTAGTTTGAACAGGGACGTTTACTACCATCCAAAAGTGAAGGAAGATCTCTCAGATTACCATTTGAGGAAACTGGACGGAAAATTGAACCGACTCAAAGAGATAGAGATGGTCAACTGCCAATGGGACTATCCTATCAGTTTGAAAGACGTGTTTTCGCCAGAGTACCCATTACCGGAGGGTATCAACGGCAACGACAGCGAAAGGTGCTCACCAAACAAAATATCGCTAACGTACAAGAATGAGGCAAGCAAGTTTGTGGAAAGTGAGCGGTTCAAGATGTTCATTGACACGGACTACAACAAGCATTTCATGTTTGAAATCAACTTCCTAAAAAATTTGAGAGAGTTGGAACTCGTGGTGACCAATTCCGACTACGAGAATAACAAGTTCCAGTACTACTATCCACGGCTCAATCTGATCAACCTGAAAAGAATCTTCTACTCCGAGAACGATCGGGGGGAAATCAAAAAACAGAGTTTGTTGACAAACTTGACCACGCTCAAGCTAGTCGGCTGGAGATTGTGGAGTGGGCTAGAGCTCGAGAAGTGTTTCAGCATCAGACAGGAAGAAGACCTGTCGTACTCAATGACGCACTTTGAGCTGTACATCATGCGAAGCGGTGATTATGACCTGAGTGGTCCAGATGAGAGCGATAGAGACGCGGCTCGTCAGCACGAAACCAGGTTGAGAGGCATCTTTCCCGACTTGACAAAGTGTGTTGTTGGATATGTGGAAGATTATGAGGGGTGAGTAAATAGTGCGTGTCGACACTAGCAAACCTGGTATCTACATGAGCAAACCTGGTATCTACATGAGCAAACCTGGTATCTACATGAGCAAACCTGGTATCTACATGAGCAGCACATGCGTGTCTACACGAACACAGCTGACGCCTACATAACTGGCCACTTGGCACCGCGCCGCTTTCACTGCCACCAAAACAAGCCCTATACTATCTATTAGACAGATGCACTTGTGTCCGGCAAGCTCATTTTAGCACTTTATAATAACACTAGCACCAACGGCGTTAGCAATCTACTCCTAGTCCATAATTAGTAGCGTTGAATGCTCATGCCCCCCGCTGGTGCCCCAGAGCCACCCACCATCTTCCTCTCCACTGAGCACTCCTGCTCCCTGGCGGCTGCGCTGGCGGGATATTGGGATGTCTGGGCGGCCCATGAAAACCCCGGGGCCTGAGCGTTCTGTGTATTTCTGTGGGGGGAGGGGGTGCGTCCCCGGCCAATGCGATGGTCATGCTTTGTCATCAGAGATTGGCACTCGTATAAATGCGGGATGAGTGCAGCACGGGGTGCAACGCATGGAATCGAGAAGCGCAACTGCCAGTGTGGGCACAGAGCACACAGCTGAGAAGACCCACGCTAGGTGGCACAGTGGTGGTGTGTGTGCCAGCAGCTCCCGCACGCACTGCGAGCACCCCCTAGGCTCAGCTGGCTTTTCGCCTTTTCTCCGATACGGAAACCGGCGCGTGATTAAAATGGAACGCAGTAGAAACACCCCTACTGGAGACGCTCTTCGTACTGCGATGGTGGAAAGTTTTAAAAGGAACCCATTGTACCCCTCCGAGTGTTGAGGGCTCCTTTGAAGGGCAAATTAAAAGTTGCGCATTAGTCAATTGCGAAAACACACACAGTGACAAGCACAGACGCAGTATCGTAAGATCGGAGAAGATTGAATAGCTAGCGTCGTTTAATCACAAAAAGCACAGTTTGTAAACCCTATATAAGCAGTAGAGAGAGAAAGATACACAATGTCGTCAATTCTAAAGCAGCGTGTGAGATACGCACCATATTTGAAGAAGCTGAGAACGGCCGAGGAGTGTGTGCCGATGTTCAAGCACGGGCAGTACCTAGGATGGTCGGGATTCACAGGTGTCGGAGCACCCAAGGCGATCCCAACAGCGCTTGCAGACCACGTTGAGAAGGAGAAGCTGCACGGCAAGCTCGGATTCAACCTCTTTGTTGGTGCTTCTGCAGGACCAGAAGAATCGAGATGGGCGGAGCTGGACATGATCCTCAGAAGGTCACCGCACCAGGTGGGTAAGCCGATTGCCAGAGCCATCAACGAAGACAGAACCCAGTTCTTCGACAAGCATCTATCCATGTTCCCGCAGGATCTCACCTACGGCTACTACACCAGATTCAAGAAGGACAACGACCTCTTGGACTACACCATCATCGAGGCCACCGCCATCACCGAGGACGGTGCCATTGTGCCAGGGCCTGCGGTGGGTGGCTCGCCTGAGATGATCGCTGTCTCCGACAAGGTCATCATCGAGGTCAACACCGCCACTCCGTCCTTTGAGGGTCTCCATGACATTGACATGCCGGTCAACCCTCCCCACAGACAACCATACCCATATACGACGGTGGACCAGAAGAACGGTATGACCGCGATCCCAGTGGACCCTTCAAAGGTGGTGGCCATTGTGGAGTCAACCACTCCTGACAGAGTGCCAAACCCGACTCCTCCTGATGAGATGTCAAAGAGAATCGCTGGCCATTTAATCGAGTTCTTTGACCAGGAGGTCAAGTACGGCAGATTGCCTGAAAATCTACACCCATTGCAATCCGGTATTGGTAACGTGGCCAACGCCATCATCGAAGGTTTAGCTGACTCCAACTTCAAGAACTTGAATGTTTGGACAGAGGTGATGCAAGACTCTTTCTTGCCATACTTTGAAACGGGTAAGATGGATTTCGCCACTTCCACCTCCATCAGATTGTCCGAAGACGGTTTCAAGAAGTTCTTCGACAATTGGGACCTCTTCTCAAAGAAGGTTTGCTTGAGATCCCAGGTGGTGTCGAACTCTCCTGAAATTATCAGAAGATTGGGTGTCATTGCCATGAACACCCCAGTTGAATTTGATCTTTACGGTCACGCCAACTCAACGAACGTCAACGGTTCCAGAATGTTGAATGGTCTTGGTGGTTCTGCTGATTTCCTTAGAAATGCTAAGCTCTCAATTATGCACACTCCAGCAGCTAGAAAGTCTAAAACAGATCCTACAGGTATTTCATGTGTGGTGCCATTCTCTTCCCATATTGACCAAACCGAGCACGATTTAGATATCTTCGTCACAGATTACGGTCTTGCGGACTTGAGAGGTCTATCTCCTAAGGAGCGTGTTCCCTTGATCATTAACAATTGTGCACACCCTGACTACAGAGCTCAATTGAACGAATATTATGAAAGAGCTTTGTTCCATGCACGCAAGACAAAGTCATTGCACGAACCTCATTCCTTGAAGGATGCCTTCAAAATGCATTTGAACTTAGAACAAAACGGCACAATGAAACTTGACTCCTGGGATGTCAAATTTTAAGCGGCTGGACAATAAAAGTTAGAATACTATTCCAATCTGAACTAAGTGATTTTTTTCATCCAATTGAAACCTGCTAACTACTACTACTTCTATTACTACCTTATATATATATACAACCTATTTATTTATTATAATGATTATTTGAAACGCATAATGCCACCCCCTCAAGAGCTACCATTCGTCGCGTGATGGTGGTGCACTTTAGTCCGTTGAATGATAGTGAAAATTTTTGGAAGGAACAAAATCCGTTGGACGAGGTCATCAGGGAAAAAAGATGTCCAAAAGTTCAACAGTGGAAAAGAGTTGATATTCATCAAAACTATAGCCATGTCTTCTAGCAACGGTTCAGACAACGTTAACTTGCCAAACGCCCTCAGAATGGTGCTCATTGGTCCACCAGGTGCCGGTAAGGGTACTCAAGCACCAAACTTGAAGGAAAAGTTTTGTGCTTGTCACTTGGCAACTGGTGACATGCTTCGTTCACAAGTGTCTAAGAAGACCCCATTGGGTATTGAAGCCAAGAAGATCATGGACCAAGGTGGATTGGTGTCCGACGAAATCATGGTCGGTATGATCAAGGCGGAATTGGAATCAAACCCAGAATGTAAGACCGGTTTCATTTTGGACGGTTTCCCAAGAACTATTCCACAAGCTGAAAAGCTTGACTCTATGTTGAAGGAAAAGAACAAGCCTTTGCAATCTGCCGTCGAATTGAAGATTGACGATGAACTCCTTGTCTCTAGAATTACTGGTAGATTGGTCCACCCTGCCTCCGGCAGATCTTACCACAAGGAATTCAACCCTCCTAAGGTTGACATGATTGATGATGTTACTGGTGAAGCTTTAGTTCAAAGATCTGATGACAACGTTGACGCTCTTAAGAAGAGATTGGTCACCTACCACCAACAAACCGAACCAATTGTCGACTACTACAAGAAGTCTGGTATTTGGTCTGGTGTTGATGCCGCCCAATCTCCAAAGACTGTCTGGGGCGACATCTTGAAGTGTTTGGGCCAAAAATAATTATTTGTTGATAGTATTACTTTCCCAAATTATTATTCCCATCCAGCTAGATTTAAACTTTGAATTGTGTTATATACTTCTATTTTATATTACACATTGAATCAATATTTATTTTATTTATTATTCTCTATTAGTTACCGTTGACCTCTAGCCATCGTTCTGCCTTGTTCACATCTATTCCGCAGACTTCAACAGCTTTACATCTCCATCCATACTGCCACCCACCGTCTTTTAGTAGTGACACAATACGACGCTTAACACTCATGCTTTCAACAACACAAAATTGAAACTCTTCGAGAGGCAACTCCTTCACAAATTTCACTATTTTAGTCATGTTGTCTAATCCTTTAATCATATACTGTGATGAACCGCAAAGTCTATTATCACAATTGGTTCTATGGCAACCGTTTTTTAATTGCAATATGAGCCTTCTTTCGACTCTTTTCTTCAGCTGCGTTCCATCCAGATCTAGCACATTTGAATATGATGGCCCAAAACAAACATCGCATAACCCAAGCGCGTTGTTATTACTACTATCTCTGACTTTCACACACAGCGGATTTTTACAAGTCAATGGCTCTGCTTGTTCTTTTTTGAGGCTCTCGTGTAATTGTAGATGAACCTTGTAATCTCTTAGCCTAATGCTCTTTGAACAAAACTCACAATTTACGGTTTTCGATCCACATATCCACTCATGTTCGCTCATATTATGGTATCTGGCTTCATAACTAGACTCACCTTTAGGTAATGAAAGATGACAATATCGGCAAATATGTGAAGCTTCTGGACATAACGTACCATTATGTAAACCCAGTGATAAATTATTTGCAGGTATACCAGTCTCACAGTGTGAACAATTGTTGGTACCATTATCATGGAGATAAAACTCATGAATACTTAATTGTGTAAAATCGTTGCCCCAGCTGTTGCAACAATGCCAATGTGTTTCTGGTATACGTTTAAAAAACTTTTCGTTACATCCTTTGTCACATTTGATGGTGTTTCTTTGACAAAACGATTCATGCATCACCTTGGCACTTGAAGAAATCAAACTATTACAATTTTCGCATTTGATCTTATCGCTAGTAACATCTTCTTTTGATTCGCTTGCAGGCTCTTTTTCGACTCTAAGACTCAACGACATTAAGGAATAAATAGTAACTTCTCTTCGGTTTTGTTCATTATGCCACCTTTTTTCATTTTTTTCATTAAGACTGATCTCCACAGAGCACCATTCGAACTGCAGAAACTGATCGCCAATAATAAACTCACCATTGAATACTATGGTATCGTCTTCTTCGAGTGAAAAATTAACTTTAATACCCTGATCTATTGTAATGCCTTTAACAATACTTTCTCTGTTTACGTGCATCGCTTCATGTACATAAGGCCATCTTTCTTCGTCATTGACACATTCCAAATCATTTTCAACTCCATCAACTCTAAGTTCAATATCTTGATCGACAATGCAAACACTCCTACCATTGACTTTAACGACATCAATGATATACTCCCTATCACCAACAGGAAGATACAGAGTATCACCGGTGGTCACTACTGTATAGAACTGCGGTAGCTTTGCCTCTAGAATAGCTTTCCAGCTAGTTGTTACACTATGCCTAGGCTTTATCTGAATGAACGCATCAGTCTTGTTGGTTACTGTAGTCAACTCCAAATGTAGTTGTGCTTCATTTCTTAAACCCAACTTATGTTCAATATCTATCGGTAAAACTATTTTATTATTGGCACTAAACTCCTTAACACCAATATAGCAACTAGAATTGATAGTACTGATCCTGAAAATGAATGGATGTGGTAATTTGTCATCATTTCCATACTGCTTCATGATGTCTTCGAGCATGTATTCAGGCAAAATGGCTTTATCAGAGTGCTTTGGTATACTATAATCTTCATTTTTCCCAGCTATATATGTAATATTCCACATATCAAAGTTATTATTGAAGTGGAGAGATTACAAGTCAGGAAGGATATGATAGCTTCCAAAGATGATCCTGTACAGATGAAAAAAAATCCGTTTTATTCGCCACCCGGACTTCAACTCCGAATCTCTCTGATTAATTTTTCGAAATCATCGAAAATAGTTTTGACTTTAATATTTACAACAAATTCTTTGCATATGTTTATGTTGGCAAATATTTGTTGCTTGACAACTAGTTTTGTATCTTCACCCCTTAAGCATTATCATAACTGTTTTTGTTTACTCGTTGACATGAAAAGCTCCTAATCTGGGTATTTTAAGCCAACTGAGCAATTTAAGAAGACCTAAACATTCTGCAACAGTTAGCAACGGTACCTTTTATAGCATCATTTCAAAGAACGTCAGAAAGCTTGTTCAAAAATACACTTCACTAAGTTTTCCTGCAATTTTTCTGATCCTGTACCAAACTTTACTATGATGTAGTACCATGTGTCAACATTCTTGAACAAATAGAATCATCGCTTATGAGAAAGCACTTAAAGGATGGTTCAACTGCTTAAAATGACAGGTTAGTTGACGGTTTAAGGTATCCAACTTGGTAAAATTTGTTTTCTTAAGCAATATGTTGCGCAACCTATTGAAATGCGAACTCATTTGTTGCGATAAATCTATAAATAAACAAAATCACCCACTATAGCTTTAATACTCTTCCTAATTATTTGGGAAATGGTGTAAAATGACTCTTTGTTGACATCCAATGTGCTTTCCAAAAAACAAAAACAAAATAATCCTTCACATTTATTGCAAACGATAGTTGTATCGTCCCATAGAATATTCAAAAGTTTAGCTGAATATAAAAAAAAAGGTAAATGTGGAACCTCAATCTTATGGTCCTTGCAATTTTCAGAGCAAACATATTTAGGTGCCCTGATTTACGATAATCATGCTTATACTCTAATACTTGCCCAAAGGAATTTCTTACTCTAATGCAACAGGACTTAGCCAAGAAACCTATTGATATTTTGCATTGTAAGTGAAAGCCCCAGCCTATGTAAAAATAATTTGAGTACAATATTCTTTTTCAATTTATAGTATGATTTGAAAACAATTTTATTCATACACTATGCAACGTGCTAGCTTGATAGATTAAAGCTCACTTTGAGTAAAAACAGTTTTTTAATGTAATTGTACAACGGCGGCAAACGTGTTGAGTTTTACTCAAAGTATTATTAAAGTAAGTGTAAACCCAAGTTGCATTTCTAAGGATTTGATCAAAATGAATACGCTACCTACTGTGGGTTACTGAAACTTCCTCAATTTTGAGCCTGTATTGTAATCATTTATTTATTGCTTTAAACACAGTACTTACCCAAACATTGCTTTTTATTATTGTCAAGTTATTCCAAAACTTTGATTACATCAAGTACTAAAACAGGATAAAACTTCACCTTTCATTCTTATCTGTAACATTTTAGTTAAACAGTTCAGAATTTGTGAGAATCACAACTAAAACACCAATGGAAACAGCTTTGAACACGAGCACGAAATGTTTATTACAAAGAAGAAGAAGAAAGAGGTGAGAAGAGTTGGGGAAAGCTGAGCAAACGAATCGCGATCTTAATTACCTCTGGGAACTAGTTGGTTCTTTCTTCACATACTACAATCACATAGTAACAGTTACAATATTAGAACAAAGAATGTCATTCATGTTTCGTTCACCTTTAGACATCGAAATTCATCTTGAGGGAGAAGAAGCTAGAGAAACAGTTGAAGTACGCACAGCAAAGGGTAGAAAAGAAAAGCTGCTACTCTACAAAGATGGCGAAACCGTCAAGGGTACTATTACATTAAGGCCAAGAGATGGGAAGAAAGTGGAGTTTCTTGGTGTTAAAGTTCAACTGTTAGGAACTATTGAAACGAAGCCGGATTCTAGCTCTAGCACAAGTGGCATGCACAATGACGATTTTTTATCTTTTGCTCAAGAATTGGCAGCCTATGGGGAGATAAAGACAGTTGAAACATATGCATTCGAGTTTAGAAACGTCGAAAAAATGTATGAAAGCTATAGAGGAATTAATGCCAGACTTAGGTATTTTTTAAAAGTAACAGTTGCAAGAAAATCCGCTGATGTTATCAGGGAAAGAGAATTGTGGGTTTACCAGTATGTGACCGAAGACCAAGTACCAGCACCTGCAGTTTCGTCATCTAAGAAAGCACTTGGAGGCAACAAGCAAAGCAGTGATGCACCAAACACAGATTTAGACTCCACAATTAAGATGGATGTCGGTATAGAAAACTGTCTTCATATTGAATTCGAATATTCCAAAAATAAGTTTCCACTCAAGGGTGTAATAGTCGGACGAATCTATTTCCTGTTGGTTCGTCTCAAAATAAAACATATGGAACTATCACTGATAAGAAGGGAAACAACGGGGGCAGGACCCCAACAAAAAAGTGAAAGTACAACTGTCGTTAGATTCGAAATTATGGACGGCGCACCTGTTAAAGGTGAAACAATTCCAATTAGGCTATTTTTAGGTGGTTTTGATTTGGTTCCAACTTACAAAGACATTAACAAAAAGTTTAGCACACACACATTTTTAAGTCTTGTTTTAATCGATGAAGATGGTAGAAGGTACTTCAAGCAAAGTGAAATTGCGCTTTATAGAGAAGCTTAATACAATGTTTATATAAGTATCTATTATTTATTGTAATGTACTTTTGCGCACATACATTTGTTTGTTTATTTTTATCCTTTTTAGTACACAGAAGTCTATTTAGTTATACATATTACTTGAATAACTTGGCAATAGAGACAGCACCTTCTTCATTCTTGTTCATAACCTTAGCTACAGCTAGCTCAAAATCTTCCTGTGTAACATGTATTCTTCTTTCTCTTAGGGCATACATACCAGCTTCTGTACAAACACCTTTGATTTCTGCACCAGAGCAACCGTTCATTTTTTCAGCAATCTTTTTCAAATCAATACCTCTGGTCAAATTCATCTTTCTTGAGTGAATTTTCAAAATGTCAGTTCTTGCATTCAATGTTGGAGGAGGAAATTCAATTTTTCTGTCAATTCTACCTGGTCTGAGTAATGCAGGATCAAGAATATCCAACCTATTTGTTGCCATGATGATTTTAATATCCTTCGACGATTCAAAACCATCAAGCTGGTTCAGTAATTCCAACATTGTTCTTTGAACTTCGGAATCACCGCCTGATGAACCATCTGAACGAGACGAACCAATAGAATCAATTTCATCCATGAAAATGATAGATGGGGCATGCTGACGTGCCATCACAAACAATTCTCGCACCATTCTACTACCTTCACCTATATACTTCTGGACCAACTCTGATCCTGAAACTCTGATAAATCTACAATCCGTATGGTGAGCAACTGCTCTAGCCAAAAGAGTCTTACCAGTACCTGGAGGGCCATATAAAATGACACCCTTTGGTTGTGCAATACCTAATGATTCAAACAATTCCGGATGCTTCACAGGCAATTCAATGACTTCTTTGATTTCTTTGATCTGTTTATCTAAACCACCCACCATATCGTACGTAGAATCTGGAACCTTTTCAACCATCATAAGGGACACTAGAGGATCCACCTTGTTTGGTAACACCTTATGTAATTCATAAGAGTCTGATTTTAAACACACTCTTAACGATGGAGTGATAGTCTTGATATCAATATCCTTTGCTACGTTGACAACATACTTGCCCTCTGGATGAATTTTAACCAAAACTTTCTTCTTACCCATTACCTTAACAACTTCACCAACGTATGAGCCAGGCTCCTGGAGCACTTTTAGTTCATCTTTTAGTGATCTGACCTTAGTATTTAACGTATCTCTTTGAGCTTCTAAACGTCTAAGGTTGACAGTCTTTGCCGCAATTTCAATTTCGTAGTCCTGAACCTTTTGTTCAAAAAAGGGTCTCACCCCACTCTCATGTGTAATTGCTGAAGCCATTACTTAAAAGTTCGTTAGTATGTTGAAAGAATCAATAGCATTTCCACTTGGCCTTCATCTTTTTTGGTAAAAAAATTCGCCACCTATATAATATACGTCTCAAAATTTAAGCTCATTATAATGGCTGAAAAAGCTTTCCATACTTTTCCATTTCTTTAACTACAAATGAATTCTATACCTCCAGATACTATTTACTAGGAAACATTATTAAACTAATTCAGCGTCTTCATCTTCTTTTGCAACAGCCTCCTCTGGTGCATCTTCTGCATTTTCGTTAACTTCTTCAGGTTCATGATGCTCTTCTTCAGAATCATCATCATCATCCATTAGCTGTGAGAATACATTCTTACTATTCTGTCTAGACTCTTCAGCGGCTGGGGAAGAAGAAGTCGTAGCCTGTGTATCATTCTTTGCTTGTTGAGATTGTGTACGAATACTCTTAGTTCTAGTACCAACAGAAGTAAAGCCATCATCAGCATATCCTCTTCTAGCAATGGCAAGGGAACTAGATTTTCTTGGACCTAATTCGCCTGTACTTGATCTTATTTGACCAATTTTACCAACGTCACTGGTACCCCATTTAGAGCCTGATCTACTATTATTTCCGTTTTGACCACCTCTACCAGAGTTACCTCTTCTAGAGTTGTCACGCTTTTCCATCTCGGAAGCTATACGCTTTTGTTCAACAGCAGCGTGAATTTCCTTAATAGTCTTAGGACCATCTAATCCAACCTTAGGGCTATTCCAATTAGCTCTGTAAGCGTCAAGAAGATCCATAAGCTTAAACCTTAGACGTGATGAGATTTTTGTGTTGGTAGTATAACTTTCAATGTTGCTAAAAACGGTTGCTGCAACAGTTGGTTGACTTTTGGATAATCTTGGACCAGCAGTAAGAAGAAGTTGCAAAATAGTTTCCAATGTATCTTCTTGTGGAACGAATTCTTCGTCGGAATTGGTTTCCTCTTCACTTGTCATCAATTTCTTTAGAGAGCTGATCAAAATGTTTTCCTTCAATATGTTTAATTTATATAATTCAGCAATGAAACGGACTAAACCAAGACCACGTCTCTTTGCCTTTGCAATTTCATAATAATCATCAGACATCATTTCTGGCTCTAAAGGTGTACCATCTTCATTAGTTGGCAAGTTATTTGACCAGCCCTTTTCATATTCCATTTGACAGGTCTTCATTATAATTCTATAGACTAATTGTGAGCCACCAATAACCTGTTCACCGTTTGGACCTTGAATTGCAATTTGAACAGCAGGGTCAATTTCCTTTAATAACTTTTGTGTCCATTGAGCATACATCGCAGACCAATGTGGTTCATCAAATGCCTTAGCAAACGTATTTTCGATAACTCTATTTAATGCATTCTTGTCATCTTCCCATTGTGATTGCTTTGCAAGCTCTAACAATTGACCACCGACGATATCAAGGTTATCAAGGGTCATCTTATTCAATAATGACTTAGTCTTCATTTGAATGTCCTCATCATCGTAAATAACAGTTGTTCCATCAGGAGCATATTTGACTTCCTTTTCAACCTTCTTTTGAGACTTTGGAACCCATCTGGTCTTACTCTTTTCTAATGGTTTAACATCTTCTGGTGCTAACTTGATAACTGGCTTACTTGAATCAGATTTCTTGTCATCTCTTCTATCTCTTCCACCTTTTTCTCTTTTAGAAGGTTCTCTTCCACCTTTGTCTCTTCTAGAAGGTTCTCTACCTGATCTTCTCTTTGAACCAGTCCGACTACCCTTTTCGTAATCACCTCTAAGAGTACCTTGTCTAATTGAGCCTGATCTTCTTTCGCCACGACCCTTAGACTTTTCTCTACTAGCAGCACGAGTTTCAATGATGGCAATAATACCTTTATGTTGGTTCTTCCATTCATCGTCAACTTTAAAAATTAGTTTAGTAGCAAATTGAGTTAAGAAATTTGGATCGTAACATCTCTTCGAACGAGTTCTTAAACGTTCGGAAGGCAAGACAGTGCCTTCTGGGTATTTGAAATTGTAAATATCATTAACAGGCTTTGCAGCGTTCAAACGAGTAATGAATTCAGTAAGAGTGATCTTTGGACCCTCTTCAGATTCGTTAACTTGGTCTGCTAATTCGACTTCTTCATTAGTTTCAGTTTCAACATCTGCTTCCGCTTCTGGAGTTTCCTTAAATTCAACCTTTAGTGGTTCAGCATCTTTTGAATCTTCTGTGGCGTTTTGTTCAAGTTCAGCCTTTAGCTCAGTTTCAGTCTCCAAACTTTCACTTGGTTGTTCCTTTGGTGTGTCTTCAACATGTGTGTCTTCAACTGGTGCTTCCTTATAAGTTTCTCCTTTAGGTTCTTCAACTTCTGAAACTGGTTCTTCCTTAGATTCTTCCTTGAGCTCTTCCTTGAGCTCTTCCTCAAGTTCTTCTTTTAATTCTTCCTTAGGCTCTGCCTTTGGTTCTTCCTTTGGTTCTTCCTGTGGTTCTTCCTTTGGTTCTTCCTTTGGTTCTTCCTTTGGTTCTTCCTTTGGTTCTTCCTTTGGTTCTTCCTTATGCTGCTCTTGTGATTCTTTCTTCAAGGCTTCTGCTTTTTCAGCAGCAGCCTTCTTTTCAGCAGCTCTCTTCTTGATGGCTTCTAAGAAATTTTTTTTGGCATCATTAGCAGGAGCAGAGTTAGTTGCCTTTGGAACTCCAGTACTGGCTAAACCTGCATTCACAATAACAGGGGACCCACTGTTACTAGTAGACTGTAGTGGAATGTTCGCTTGCAATGGTGATCCAGCGGTGTAAACAGGTTGATAGGAAGCCACATTTTGGTGCTGAGACAGGTCATTTGCCTGGGTCATATCAGGGTAATAGTAAACCGGTTGCATCATCATTGGCTGGTAATAACCTTGTGGTTGATTCGGGTATTTCTGATAACCGCCAGCATTGTATGATTTGTTGAACTTCCTGTTATTTGGAGCATAGTTACTATTGTTGAATTGCTTGAACTGTTTCTGCTGTTGAGCGCCTGGCGCACCTTGCAACGTCTCGGCCGCTTGTTGCTGTTTCTGGTTGTCTGTCATGTAAGCAATAGGGTCGTATCTAAGCGTAAGACACGGCGATTCTGGTGGGACGACAAGGAAAGAAAGGAAGCAAATTTCCTAAACTCGTGGAAAAAAAAGTTAAATTTTTCACTAAGGATAAAAATTTTTCGTAAGTGTGAGTACTAAAAGACACCGGAGACGTCAAATTTGAACAAAATGTTGAAATATAAAGGAAACTGAGGATTTTGAGAAGAAAATTTACCACCAATAAGTGACTGGTACCATGATATACTGTTTTTGACAAAAATTAAGATCAAAGGGCAATCGGACTCGCACTTAGCAGTGTATTTCATGTTTGATCTAGTGGCTCATCACCCACTGATGTGTTGAACGATTATCAAAAATTTTCGTTGCTTAATTATCTAGTATAAATTTGTATAAACAAAGGATGTAACACCAGTTCTCCCAACTCAGTGAATATATAATGGTCTCTTGAACACATTCATTTGTCTTGCCTATCCAATAGATGTGGCATTATTATGGACGACTGGTTTCAACGATCAACTGTACAAACTCATTTTCGGGATCCTTGGAAAACTTGCAAGTGTCACCAATGAACAACAGCTTCTTTATACTAACATTTATTTTGTTATCGGTGAAAACCTCTGAAAGAGCAGTTAAGACACGATGAACAGATTCTTCAGAAGAAAAAAATTTAGCTTTAATCATCACATTCTTGAGTTCGTCCATGTTGGTAACATTATTGACAAATATCTCATCATTAAAACAATTTAACATGTCCAAGCGCTTCATTGTGTCATAGTTGGATGTTGTGGCAATCACAATCAAACGATGTCCTTCTGGAGGGTTAGTCTGAAGCCTTGTCATCAATGCACGAAGAATAGTAGAAGAAAATCTAGGCCCGATTGGAACATAGTCGATCAATGCCTCAACACTGTCCACAATAAGAATATTCAAAGGCGATTTATAAGCATCACGGAAAACGTTGTCAATATGTTGAACTTTTGCTGCTTCGGACATTCCAACCATATCTGTGGAGCTCACCATTTTAATAAATGGGAATTTAGAATCAAGAGCCAGTCTCGCTGCAAGTGCGGTCTTACCACTACCCGGAGGACCATGAAGAAGTATGGACGAGAAATTAATAGATGACGACTTCTGAAGTTGCGTAATATCACGCTCCACTCTTGCAATGATATGTTGAATGGAAGTGGAGTATTCAATGATACCATTTTTGACGCAATTGTGTAAGTCCTCTTCGTTGACACCGAACGCCGGCTTAACTTCCTGCAATGCATTCATGAAACAATTCATATCAACAACAGTACTCTCTAAGTCACCCTTGATTTGCGTTCCAATACTGATATGCTGGTTAAGAGCAAAGGAACCAGCTGACTTAATCAACCCTTCAATTTCAGCACCTGAAAAGTTCTTGGTTAATGCTGAAAGCTTTTCCAAATCAACATCAGGGGCCAATAAATCATTTTCTCTCATTGTCTTTGTTTTAATTTTGAAGATTTGTAATCTACCGGCCTTATCAGGTAAGTGTATTTCGACTTGAACCTCAAATCTACCAGGTCTGAGCAAAGCAGAATCAATCAAATCCTTTCTATTTGTCATACCAATGACTAAAATGTTGTTTAGTTGATCAACACCATCCATTTTGGCCAACAATTGATTAACTACGTTATCAGCAACACCTGTTCCATCACCCCTAGAACCTCTTTGCTTGAAAACAGAGTCCAATTCATCAAATATAATGATATGAAGAGATGATGCATCGCCTTTCTTCTTTTGTTCTTCTTCAGCATCTTTGAACAAGTTTCTAATGTTTTCTTCAGAGGAACCAACATACTTGGAAAGAATTTCTGGACCGTTAACAATTTTTGGTGGCTTAGCATTCAACATTTTACCAATTTGTCTAGCAATCAATGTTTTACCGGTACCTGGAGGACCATAAAGAAGAAGACCTTTGACATGGTGAATACCCATTTTTTCAATCATTCCTGGAGGAAAAATTCTTGAAGCAAAGGCTCTTCTGAAAATAGCAGTAAACTCTGTATCCAAACCACCAATTCCCATGTCCTCAAACTTAAAGTCAGGCTTGAAAACAGCATTGGTGTTTGGTCTCGTGCTTGATTGCTTTAAGTTTACACCTCCATTTTCACTTTTAAAAAAGTTGACAACAGTATTTTGCATCACAATACCCTTATTCGAAATATTGGACGATGGTTCAATACCATCTGCTGTAGCTTGTCCAAGGTCAATGACTTGCGTGGACGTGATAATCAACTGGAAATACGCTCCTTCGAATTCAAATAAAAGAATTTGAGTTGGTTGTAAAATCATCCCATCTAATTTGGTGACGAAACTCTTCATCAAAGCATCTGGATCATACTCTCTATTAGTAGCTCTGTTCTTATTCCAGAACGCAATTTCAGCATTCACTGTGCCTAAATAGGCACCCTGGGTGCCTTTTTCTGAAAAGACGTCATAAGTTGCCACTGAAATGGTTTGATCTTCACTCCATTTACCCCAAAATCGTTGATGGCCACTCATACCAACTGCACCTGGGATCATTTTGGTTGTTGCCTTTGTCAAAAACACGAAGGTATCATTGATAATAATGAATTTGTTGTCAGGGAAGTCTTGTGGGTTCACTGCCACGCAATTGGTCTTTGCGATTTCGTTATCCGGGGCACTTTTCACCAGGAGAGCTTTTGCTATTGGTCTGGATTTGTTTCTAAAAGGTAAGTTGTTCATTAAAGATTGTTTTCAGTGACTGTTGTAAACTCTGCTCCAAAAGAACTCGTAGATGATATTTTCAAATCTCAATCTGCCTCTTTTTTCTTTCTTTACTCAAGAGAACAACACGTAAAAAAGATATTTATCACATAAGATGCCGAAACATGCTTTTTTACAATTACATCCATCACAAATATTTTGAAGGCAATTCTATTTAAAGTATTGGCACACTTTTATGTCGGATTTTTGTCTGGAGGCAGAACTTTGGATGAAATTTAATGGCTTTAAGCTATGCTCATGTAATTATAATTTGAGAAATTTGTGCAAACAGTCCATAATATTTACTTTAAAACAGTTACATATAATCATTCAATTTGAGGGTTAAATTATACAGTTCTAAGTCGTTCAATAAGAAATGAGAGGCCGATTATCACATTTTTCAATTGTGAAGTCAAAGTTTTCAAGCTCCGAAATCTCTCAACCGCACCGATATCGTTAGAACCGTCTTGACCTTTCGACGAACACTTCTTCTTCTAGAAAACACCATGACAGTTGCTGAAACTACACCTTTGTTGCCACAGGCGGGCAATAAGCTGGAACTAACCAGATCAGCTTTTTTGATTATATTATGTTGTCTTTACGCCAACGTTTTCTTGGCGTCTTTAGATTCAACTATGGTTGCCACACTTTTGGGGAAAATGGCTAGCGATTTAGAGTCTCAGGAGCATATTTCATGGGTGGCAACGTCCTACTTGTTGTCCTGTGCTGCATTCCAACCTCTATTTGGAAAGATCTCCGATGTATTTGGAAGGAAACCAATTTTACTATTCAGCACCGTTTGTTTTAGTTTGGGGTGTTTAATGTGCGGTTTAGGCGCATCTTTGCAATGGCTGATTGTTGGGCGGTTGATTACAGGTATCGGAGGTGGTGGTTTCACGTCGCTTGCAACAATTTCAGTGTCAGATCTCGTTTCAAACAGAGAAAGGGGTCTATATCAAGGTTACATCAATATCTTTTTCCACGCCGGTGCCGCCTCTGGCGGTATTGTTGCAGGATTGCTGGATTCGTGGTTGGGATGGAAATGGGCCTTTTTAATCCAAGTTCCAATCTGCTTTTTGACTGGATTTGCAGTTTACTATTGGTTCAATTTGCCGGTCAAGATCGATGTCACCAGTAAGGAGCTGACATCATGGGAAAAGTTCAAGAGCATTGACTGGATAGGTTCAGCGCTATTAGTATCGTCTTTGCTTGCACTCATGATTATCAGCGGCACAAACGGCACCGAGTTGCCAGTCGGAGGACCACTGTGGGATTTCTTGTTAGTATACACAGTTCTAGGGTTCACTGTTTTCTACTTGTGGGAGAAGAGAATCGACAGCCCTATCATTCCGGTGGAGATGCTGCACAACCGTACGATTCTCTCCAACTCCATAAACTGTTGGCTCATGTCCATGAACATGTTTGCCAGTTTATTTTACCTCCCATTTTACTGGTCCAGTGTCAAGAACCTGTCTCCTTTAGCATGTGGTTATAGATTGATTCCAGGCTCCATCACCGCTAGCGCAACGTCCATATTTGCCGGCTGGTTGATAAAAAAGACCTCCAAGTACAGAAACCTGCATATCATCTCTGGCTGGATCGCTATTGTTGGCTGCGTCATTTTGTACTTGTCTACGAAAAACGATGGATGGTTTGAAGACTCCATGATTTCCGTGCCACTTAGATGGGGTGCCTCTGCTGACATCACTACTGTTCTAGTTGCCATGGTGTCCTCTGTGCCACAGTCCGAGCAAGCGCTGGTGACCTCCATCCAATACGGATTCAGGTCTACAGGTTCCACCATGGGCGTTTCTCTTGCCAGTGCCTTGTTGCAATTCACTCTTAGAGGCTCGCTGACTACCAGGTTCGACACAATTGCGAACGACTTGCCAGACGGCTGGTCTCCTAAGTCTCTTCGCACGACTTTCAGAGGTGCGATGGAGGACCCTTCTTATGCGTTTAAAAACGACCTTCCTGCGCCGATCAAGGACGCTATTGTGGCATCCTACGACGACGCCTGCCACTGGGTCTTTGCCTTTCTTTTTGCTACAAGTGTCGGTGTCATCTTCACCATCTACAACACCAAGGAAAACGATCTTGACGAAACTAAGTAACTCTCTTTTAGTCATCTGTGTAAATCGAAATAATCTTCTTAAACCAGACCGAGAAGTTTGATAACGGCTGTAAGAGAACATATCGGTTTTTTAGGGCAGGTTCCTCAACAGGCACAAAAGTGCCTCATAGCTTCACAACAGCGAATATGGGACGTATGGGACGTATTTGGGTAAAAGGTGAGGTACGGTGCACATAGTTTGGTCAATGGCTTGCTCTCGAGGTGCGACGTATGCTAGGCTATGTGTTTTGGGTCTTTTTGCAACCCCCATTGAGCCTATTGTGTATCAAAATTTTTGTGCATAATTTGGTCCGACCCAATAATATGGTGCAGAACACGTTTATGGCTCACTGTAATTAATTGGGTAGTGTGCATTTACGGATGCTCACAAAGTGCTGCTCTTCTTTGTGCACTGACTTATTCGGTTAACACACACACAAGTTCATAAAGCAGCGTGTAAGCTAGTACAAAGTGATGATAGACGTAGAGTTCCTTGCCAAGGGTATTCCAATTAGCATATTTCAAGGGTTCAGCTTCCCTACACTGTTATGTATGGTGCTGATGAACACGATTGCTTCAGCAAGTATCACACGCATCACTGACCTTTTGTTCTGGCCAAAAGGCCTCGGAGCGGCTGCTGGTTCCGCTATCCTGGTGTCTGGTCTGGTGAGCGCCACGGGAATATTGTTTGGTTTTGATTACGTTTGTTGCGTGCAGGTGGTGCTGGCACTCTCTGCAGGCGCGTGGTGTCTCAGCAGGCGTGAGAAACACCAGAAGTCTAAGTGTGGATCCAATGTCGAAAATTCAACAATGTTCACTGTGGGGACAACACTTTCTCCTCTACTTGGTCTATTTTTACTCCACGCCAAGGTTTCAGGATCTGGAACAATAGTGCTGCTGCCCTCCTGGTGCCTGTACATTCTTTTAAATCTGATGCTTTTGGAATTGTTTTTAAAAAGTGAGCAAATTGAATTTAATAATATTATTTCGATCTTGCTCCCGACATCCTCCTTTCAAGAGTCTCATAAATTGTTGATTGGTTTGTGTATGCTACTGGCCAACGCCATTCAGTATGGGTACTTGCTTGCTGTTCCATGCTATTTGGTCATCTGCAAAGGAATGGACAGTTCTCATGCCCTAATGTTGATTTTTGCTCCATTTGCTCTTTCTCTGCTAGTTGTCCAGCTGTGTGCAAAAAGCACTGTTGTCAAGAAATATCTGGTAATTCCTTCTTTGCTGCTAATTGTTGGCTCTACCTGTATGTTGTACTACACATTCATTGATGAATTTGCAACTACACTTCTTTTGTTAATAATAGTACAAACAAGTATGGCTTTTTTGTCACATTCATTAACAAGCACTTATAACAAACTAGATACCCCCGAAGGCTCAAGCTGTGCCCTTCTTTATTACGTCTGGAACTTCCTAGGAGCAATGTTAGGACTCACAATATCTCTTTATTCCATGAAATTGTTTTTTTACCATTCAATGGAACAAGACTTTTTACACTTGAAGAGTCGACTACCTGCAGGCTTAAGTATAGATACGTTTAATGTGTTGAGAAGGAAGGCTTTCTTTGACCCAACATATATTTATCGTGAAGGACTGCCACAGGTGGTAGTAGAAGCTGTTTCCAAGGCATTTTTAAAGGGATTTCAATCCTGCTTTTTTTGCTTGATACTTTTATCACTTCTACTGGCATTCTGCTGTGCATTTGTCAGATTACCTACTGCTAAATGTGAAAAATCAGATTTAGCATGAGCAACCTATAGATTAATAAGCTGTATATTATTATGGAAAAAAAGACTAAAAATAAATTCAGGATCTATATTCTGTTAGATTGTGTAAACGGGACCTTAATTATTGATGGCCTTAGGAGAAACAGAGGCGTTGCTACCCGATTTAGTAGATACAAGTAGGTCCCTTACCAAGCCCCAGTTTAGGATTATACTAGCATGTCTGTTTTCGCTATGTTTCTTATCCTCTGCAGATTCCACAATGGTGACAACATTGATGGGTAAAATGGCCAGTGATCTAAACTCACAAACACATATATCTTGGGTTGCGAGCTCATATTTATTATCTTGTGCAACATTTCAACCCTTGTTTGGTAAGTTATCAGATGTTTTTGGCAGGAAGTGTATGATTCTGATTTGCATTTCACTTTTCAGTGTTGGTTGCTTAATCTGTGGCTATTCCAATACACTCAAGCTGCTGATTATTGGTAGATTCATCACTGGTATTGGTGGTGGTGGGCTGAGCTCACTTACTACTATTGCTATGTCTGACATGGTCTCAATGCGAGATCGAGGACTTTACGGTGGCTATATTGGGGTTTTTCTTGATTTGGGTGCTATCTCTGGAGGATTGCTGTCGGGGTTTGTTGATAAGTTATGGGGCTGGAAGTATGCGTTCTTAGGCCAAGTACCAATATGCCTTGTAATTGCTGTTGCCATTTACATTTGGTTTGACGTTCCGAAGGAAGAGAGTGATAAACTGACAAGTTGGCAGAGATTCCTTGGCATCGACTGGATTGGATCTTTTATTTTGGTCACATCTTTCTTTTCACTGTTGTTAGCTACTGGTACAAACAGAGGCGATATTGCTAATTCAGCTTGGTGGGCCTTACTTGGATACTGTATTTTTGGGTTCATCTCGCTTTACCTATATGAAGATAATATTGAGAATCCTGTGATTCCTGTGAGGCTATTACACAACAAGACTATTTTTGTCACTTGTATCAACTGGTGGTTCATGTGTATGAACTTCTACACCTATGTATTCTACTTACCATTTTACTGGTCCAGTGTTCAAAACAGGTCGCCGCTGCAGAGCGGCTATTTGTTTATTCCCTCTACGATAATAAGTTCGTTTACCGCATTGTTTGCTGGCTGGATAATCAAGCACACTGGTAAATACAAAATGTTTCATTTAGTTGCGGGTTTCTTTATTGTCATAGGTAGTGTAATTGTCTATACTATTACACCAAAATCTGGTCAAATCTGGGAGTCAATATTTTCTCTACCACTGAGATTTGGAACAACATCTAACCACACTATTATGCTGATTGCAATGCTCTCTAGTGTGCCGCAGTCGCAACAAGCTCTAGTAACATCCATTCAATATGGTTTTAAATCTTGTGGTTCTACTATGGGTGTAGCCATTTCAAATGCCATTATGCAGTTACAACTACAAAGATCAATGGACGGGATGTTGGCATCCATTGATATACCAGACGGTTGGAGTCACAGTGATGTCGTCAACGTCTTCTATAAGGCATTGAAAGATCCTGGAGAGACTTTTAAGCCAGGGTTACCCTCCCAGCTGAAAGATGCTATAGTTTTATGTTATGACCAAGCTGGTCACCTGGTTTTCCAATTTCTTATTTTGACAGCTTTGGGATGCTTGGCAATGATCGGATTAACAAAAGAAAATAACTTAAACAGGAAATCAGGCACCGCCGTTGGAGCCTAAAAGCGCGTTAATCACCGCTGCAAGATAGTATATTGTAGAACCACAGTTTTTCTTCTTTGTTGGTAACCATGAGTCCAGAGCGTAGCGATGAAGAGGCTCCACTGCTGCTGGAACAGCAGCCTGACAAAGACTTTACACCAAAGGGGTTTCATTTTTACCTGATAATCGCCTGTATATTAAGCACACAATTTATAGCTTCTGTGGATTCGACTATGGTGGTGACCCTTTTGGGTAAGATCTCCTCAGAGTTTGAATCCCAGCAACATATTTCATGGATTGCAACGTCGTACTTGTTATCATGTGCGGCACTACAGCCTCTATTTGGCAAGCTGTCAGACATCTTCGGTCGTAAATTATGCTTGGTAGTGTGTCAAATCATTTTTGGTATCGGATGTCTAGCTTGCGCCAAATCGACCTCGCTGAATATTTTAATCTGGAGCAGGTTGATTACAGGTATTGGAGGAGGCGGTATGCAGACATTGTCGTCAATTTGCATTTCTGATCTTGTCAAAATTAAAGAGCGAGGCCTTTATCAAGGGTATGTATCAATTTCTTGGCAAATAGGTGTGATATCAGGTGGGCTCATTGCAGGTTTGTTTGACGAGCTTTGGGGTTGGAAGTCTGCCTTCTTTGTTCAAGTTCCATTCATTTTAGGAATCGCATTGCTAGTGTGGCTCTATTTCGATTCTCCTATTGATAGGAAATTGAAATCCGTTCACATCTCAGAGAAACTTGAGCAAATAGATTGGATTGGGTCCGTGTTATTGGTAACATCTCTTTTAAGTATTATGTTTCTATTTGGCACTAGCCAAGAAGAAATACCAACTTGGTCGGCAACATGGTATTTTCTAACTGCTTTTTCCTTTGTTGGCTTCACTTTGTTTTACATTTGGGAGAAACGCCATCCATCTCCAATTATTCCAGTTCAATTGCTACACCGTAAGAACATTTTTTGGACCTGTATCAATTCATTATGCAGTCAGATTAATTACTACGCATGTTTATTTTACATGCCCTTTTACTGGACATCTGTTCAAAACCATTCTCCATTTGAAGCGGGCTACAGATTGATACCATCAACAATAGTGGCCTGTTCGACATCTGTAACGATTGGATTTTTCATCAAACACACAGGCAAATACAAAAAAATTCACAAGCTTGGTAGTCTTATGCTGTTCATAGGTAGCATGGTTGTATTCACACAATGCCAAGCTTACGGTGTCATTGTGGAATCGCTGTTATCATTACCCTTGAGAATTGGTACATCCACTAATTTTAATGTTTTGATTGTCACTATGTTAAGTAGCGTTTCAGAGGGTGAACAAGCGTTAATTTCATCTATACATTATGGTGTCAAATCTACTGGTTCGACAATAGGTGTTTCTCTTGCCAACGTTGTCATGCAGGCATCGCTCAAGTTCATTCTGCATAGTAAATTTTCTCTTTTGCAAACACCAGATGGATGGACCAAGAACCAACTAGCCAAGGCCTTGGTAATGGCGTTGAATGATCCCAGCTATGCTTTCAAGGACGGTTTACCACTAAGCGTCAAACGAGCTATAATTGATTCTTACGACTCAGCATGTCACTATGTATATGGGTTGATGATAGTGATGGCTGTGTTGATCAACATTTGCATCTGGCAGACAGAGGAGAATAATTTGGATTCCACTAACAAACCCTGACAGTGCTAAGCATTTTCCATCTCGATATAAAAGCGGGAAAATTTTTCTACAATTGTTCATTTTAATAGACACTGTTTTTTATTGATCAAAGTGGTTGGAACATTGATTGCAGTTAACTCAGTTGAGTTCAATGATGTTCAATAACCTAGACAGTAACATATATTTTAGAGCACGCGATATATATACAGACTTTGAATTAAATTTGCCTATAATTATTGAGAATGATGATTTATATCAAGCATAGTTCAGCTGATTATCTATGAAGACCTAAAACATCGAAATTAGTCTTTCACCCCTATCTGACCTCAACATTTTGGCTTCAAAGCGTACATTCTAATTGGGTACAACTCCTTCGGCATACCCTTTTGTAAGTCCGTCGCAATCAACCTCCAGCCAGCTAAATCAAACAACCGTCTAAAGTTGGCGTCTGTTCTTGTCTTAGAGCTATCTTCTTCGTCAAAAACATCACCATCACCAACGGCGTTGTTTTCCTTCACAACAAGAAGACCATCCGCTTGCAAACCTTTTTTGCATTGGTCTAACCAGACGATAAACGCTTCGTCTCGCAAGTGGCCACAACACCATTGGCACCAGATCAACGCATATTTGCCTTCTTCTGCCTCCCAATCCTGCATAGGGATGTCCCAAATCTCCCCAATCTTTTCCTGTTCATTCAAATCCTTCAGCTCCACTTTCATCTGTTCCACAAACGGCGTTACTGGTTCCAAAAGATCCACCTTATCACATATTTTGTGCAAGAAGTCTCTGGTGACTCTTCCAATACCGGCTCCAAAATCAATACCGTACTTGACCTTGCCTTCCTCAGCGCTCCATCTGGTCCTTAGCTTTCTCATGAACGTTGTAGAGCCAACAACGTCTGCCTTAGGCACACTGGTTGTTTCCCCAAATCCACCTAAAACTCCATCAACCGTTGCTGGTATCGATGTCCAGTAGTCTAAAGCAGCATTGTAATCAATGCACTGGTCAACCTCGCTCACTGGCCCACTTTCCTGTGTTTTCAGTGGCATTAGAGTGTACTTTGATTCGGTATAGAGACAAATGAAAAGAAAATAGATCACGTGATATATCTATTAGCTTAAAATTTTTTCAGTCCATAGCGGGCAAAAATGGACGTAAGTGAATTTTAGTAAGATTTGAAGCGGGTTTGCACTTCTCTTTATAGGTTAAGGTAATGAGTTTTAGAGTATTGGACATTGTGAAGCCTTTGGAGGCATTAATGCCAGAGATTGAGCTTCCTTTTGACAAGGTGTCGTTTGACGAGAAGGTGTTGTACACTTTAGGAGCTGCGGTGATCTATTTGCTTGGTGCTTTGCCATTATATGGAGTTAGACCAAACAAGTTGATCGACCCTTTCCAGTGGTTGAGATTTGGTATGGGTTCTGATATTGGTACGACATTAGAATTTGGCGTCTTGCCAGTGGTGACAGCAGCTTTCTTCTGGCAAATTTTAGCCGGTTTCAGAATTGTAAAAGTCAACTTCAGCAACATTTCGGAAAGACAACGTTTCCAGTCTCTTCAAAAATTGACTGCGCTCACTTTAGGGTTAGTATATGCTATTTTGTTGGCATCCACTGGCTATTTTGAAGCAAGCGATGCCTTCACTAAACAAGATTTGATTAAAGAAAACAGCGGCTTCTGGGCCAACCTCATTATTGTCACCCAGCTCACTATCGGTACAGGTGTCGTCACCTACCTTTGCGAGCTGCTTGAAAAGGGTTACGGGTTTGGTCCTGGTGTCATGGGATTCCTAGCGATCTCCTCTTCAACCAAATTTGCTGGTGGTTTGCTAGGAATTGTGCCACATGCTTTGGCAAACGAACCAAAGGCAGAAGGTGTCATCATTCAACTAGTTAACAACTTTTTCTCTTCTCCATTTAAGGCCATTTACGATTCTTTCAACAGAGTTGAGAATTTGAATTTGACCCAAGTTTACTTCACTTTCATTATTGTTGGTGCATTGTTATACCTTTCCAACTTTAGACAAGACGTTTCCATCAAGTCTGCAAAAGTCAGATCCATGGTTTCTACCTATCCAATTAGATTGTTCTATTGTGGTGCTTTACCATTATTATTTTCTTGGGCCATCCTTTACAATTTGAACATTTTCACCTTTGCGTTCAGCAAATTGGTTTACTCATCTGACTACTTGGCAAAGTGGGAAGTTAACGCTTTGACTAATAAGACTTATGATTTAACTAACGGTTTCCTCTACTTATTATCTCCAAACAACACCGGTGAGTGCCTGTTATTAAATGTTTTGAGACCATTGACATTTATTACATTTATTGTTTTAACTAGTGTCATTTTCAGTATCAATTGGTTCTCCATGGCTGGTTCCAGTGGTAAGGATCTTGCACGTCAATTCAAAGACCAAGAAATTACAGTCCTTGGTCACAGAGACTCCAGTATGGGACGTGAATTAAATAAGATGATTTTCAGTGCTTCTGTTGGCGGTGCACTTGTTTTGAGTTCTGTTGTTGCAATTTCTGAATCCTTAGGCGTCTCAAACGGTGTTTTTATGGGTATGTCCATTGGTATTTTGTCTGGTTTAGCCGTTCTGGAATCAATTATCAGTGAGTTCCAGCAATCAGGTTCTGCCAACACTCAATTTGCCCAAGTTTTTGGTTCCTAATTGTGACATTTTCATAATAAAAGACTTTAAACCTGTGATATAGGGAAAACTGGTGATTTAAATTGAAAATCTACAACAATTATCCCTGCATTACTTCCTTACTTATTTGTATTCATGTAAACGTACTACAATTAATAAATTATTAGATAGACTTTGATTAGTATAAAAGCAATAATGTTGATAATACTGATTTGTAAATGACTAGTATTTTTAGCATATTTTTCTTCATGAGATCTTTTCTTTGACAAAGAATCTATGATTAAACCGGACCTGAAATTATTGAAGCATTTTAATGTTACGTTCAGTAGATCTTCTGGGAAAGGAGGACAGCATGTAAATACCACAGATTCTAAAGTCCAACTGAAACTGACACCACGAGAATGGCTTAGATCAAGGGGAAGTTGGCTACCAGAAACGGAATTTGACAATGTGATGAAAAATTATAAAGATAAAGAAACACCTAAGGAAAAGCGGTTTCCGTTTTTCACTAACAAGATGGGTATTTTAGTGCAGTCGTCAAATTCAAGGGTGAGAGACGAAAACCAGTGGGATTGCATTGAAAGATTTTGCACGAAATTTAATAAATGTAGTGAAATTCAGCAAGAGGTAGATTTAAAGACGCAGTTACACTGGGACAAGCTAAAGAAAAGAGATAATGAAAGAAGGATCGAAACTAAAAAGAAAAACAAAGACAAAAAGCAGTTTAGAAAAAAACAAGCTATAGACTATTAGTTGCTAGACCAGATGTCATCAATTGCAAAAAGAGAAGTGATGATACCAGCGATACCAAGTCCCCGTTCGTCCAAATTCAACTGGAGGAACTGGTTGAGGGCAATTGAGAGGTCAAGAACATTTCTCAACGTGTCTCTTTCTACACTCTTGATGTTGATTTCCTTATCTGTAGCAGCGTCAGTTGATTTGTAGCAGTTTCTTAAGAAGAGGATCTGCCATTGTCTTAAATTTTTGATGAGGCCTGCAACAAGTGAAACAGACCAAAGACCGGCAGCATATCTACCGATTTGGGTCTTGGTCCTGATCAAGCTCAAAAGTTGGAGGTAGTGCACCGAGTCTAAGGCAAAGTAAAGTGCCAAAGCCAACTGTTTCAACCCTTCAAAAATTTTCATTGTTGGGTCCATCAATTCATCGTTGACTATTTTGATAAAAGCCTTAAAGTGTCCCAATGGCTTGAACGCTCTGAGTGGCTTTCTTGAAAGCATGAAGATTTGCTGCAGGTTTGCCACATTGTACCCCTTAGCTTTCAAGAATCTGGCCAAGTACTGGAATAAACGAAGCAGTTTTTCCCTTGCATTAGAGTCGTTTGATATTTTAATACACTTGTTGTAAACAGGATGCGACACGATGTTCATTGTTGTTACCAATTGCTAGCGTCCACTTTGTTTGTACTATAATGATATGATATTATTACCTCCTTTCCCGGTAGTCACTCATCTTATATTTAAATTTTTTTCTCCATATGCTCACATAACCATTATTAGTCAAAAGATGGATGTTGTTATAGAGTACTGTGTGAGGTGCCAGTGGATGCTCAGGTCAGCATGGTACCAACAGGAGCTGTTGCAGACGTTTACTTCCAAAGCCAAAAGCGAAAGCGAGGCGCCACTAAGGTCGGTGACGCTAAAACCAAGTTTTGTGCCAGGAACATTCAAGATCAGTATCAATGAAGAGGTGATATGGGACAGAAGCACGGACGGAGGGTTCCCAGACGTAAAGATACTTAAGCAGAAAGTCAGAGATGTTGTAGATCCGAACAGGAACCTCGGACACAACGAAAGCAAGAGGCAGACAAGTGCAGAGGTGGAGGTGCCGATTGCCAAGGCTCTCAGTCATGGAAGCAACGATCTCCAGCCGATAACCAGCATCAAGTCTTCGTTGAGCAGCAAACACACGTTCTGCGACGAATGTATTGAGAAGTTACCACCAACGTGGGAAATGTGATGATTACGATATTTATTTTGTGTATATATAAGTGAATCTCTAAAGTAGAACGAAAGAAATGAACACAGCTGCCAGCGCTATCCACAATGTGTACTTAAATACGGAGAAGCGCAGCCAACGGTTAGACTTTGTGTGAAACCCGGTTTTCATTTTGAGCTTATTGATAACGGCATCCTGCCTCGTGATAGCACTCAAAAGCCTATCGAGGTTTTTGCTGTTACTGTGGAGAGAGGTCAGCAGCTGATAGCAGCTGATTAGTTCGTCTTTGATGATGCTGCTGTTCGACTTGCCTAGCAAGTCATGTAAATTGCGAATGCGCCCATTAAGCAAGTCCACTTGCACGCTGGGGTTCATATCATTGGCCTTGAGCTGCAGCTTGAACTTGGTCGACTCTATTTGCGGCTGTTTGTACTCCACCTCATCTTCGCATGACTGATTGACCAACCCCAAGAGATCATAGTTTAGTAATCGTTTAAGCAGGCCGTCCACCTGCTCCAGCGTCAATCCCACCCTCTCATCGCCCGAGTCCAATATGAATTCTAACAAGAGCTCTCTTTGGTTCACAGTCAAGATAAATCTATTCAATTTGAACTCTAGGTTGTCGATCAGTATTAAAATCTGGTCCAACTGTATCGAATTGTTGATGCAGACTTCATCCCACGCCCTCTTGATGTAGTTCATGAACCCTGATGAACCTACCAACCACTACTATGTACTTGTATCTACCTCACAAAGAAAAGAGAGTGTAAAAACACAGGCTTACGTAAGATTACATAATACATGGCTTACGTAATCTTGTTACAACGCCAAAATAAATTGTCAATTAATTAACTGGGTGTTGGATATAAGGATAGTCATATCTAGTTTACACAAAGAGCAATGCCGACCCTCTTTCAGGTCAAATTCCGACTACAGGCATATCTCCTCATGCTTACACGATAACATCTCAGCGCTAATGAAACCTTCAAGTGTTACCTTAGGATGTCGCTGTATCCTGCCGTTGGGGGACACTTTTGAAGCTGAGCAGTTTGTATGTCGGTCCCACATGCCGTTCTGGGCAAACTATTGTTGAAGAGACCGTTAGGCATTAGATGTCAAGTGAAAAGTGATCGCTAGCAGCAAAGTAAGAGATACTTGGGGATGTCGAGGCAGAGGACAGAGTACCGCGTGGCAGGCAGTTGGTAGTGTTTGAGGGAGCCGCTGCAGAGTTCGTTCTCCAAAATCGGACTTCTGCACTTTAACCGGTGACATTTTTCTTGAATTTTTCCGTGATTCCATAATTCATATGGCATTAATTAGGCCCACTGTTAGCGACAATTCGAGTCAAAGCACTTCCGTTTTGGAACGAGTTTGAAAGTACAGCATAACACCTCGTGAGTGAATGCATTATAGCGCCGTGGCCTGCTGTTTTTGGACAGCTGAAGCAGTGTGCTATCAAGTGTGCACCTTGGCGAAACTTTCACCTATCTTCCCCTCTCTTATCTAGAAAAACATCACCTATCGCAACGTCTCCCCACCATATCTACACCATTGGATTTCTTTTTCCTCTTATGCCTCTCCGCTACTAAATACTATATATAAGTGTCACAAGATGTAGGAAAAATTTTTTCATAGAAAGAAAATTTTCATGTGTTACATTATCACTCTTGTAAAGTTAGTGAAATCGAAATATATCATCTAGAAGATTGATATACACTTCGGAAATTGCATTCTTGTTACAGACACTAAACATACGTTTTACATAGTAACAACGCTTCATCAAATCCCTAATTCACAGAAATATAATTGGCTGTTCTATAATTGGCCAAGAAAAGCATCGATAGATTGCAACTATGGGAGTACTACATAAGCTAATCCCTAGACATCAAACTAGCTCATCAGCGTCTCATTCCAGCGACGACGACGAGGATGTGGTCGTCAGCCACTACGCTGTTGGCGAAAAGGATCTCAAAAAGGAGCGTTTTGTCGGTGACTTGGACGTTGAGTCCCAGTCGCTTTCAAGCGCTCATGAAACCGAAATTAAAAGAGGTTTGAAGTCTCGTCATGTCTCCATGATTGCCCTTGGTGGTACCATCGGTACTGGTCTTTTCGTCGGTACTGCCACTCCTCTTAGACTGGCAGGTCCCGTCAACACCTTGATTGCGTACCTATTTTTTGGTGTTTTGGCGTATTCTGTGACTCAATCGCTTGGAGAAATGGCCACTCATACCCCTGTGGCCGGTTCCTTCTGCTACTTCAACCAGGTCTACATATCAAAGGCATGTGGGTTTGCTACAAACTGGTGTTATTGGTTTTCTTGGGCAATCACCTTTGCCATCGAACTATTTGCTGTTGCCCAAGTGTTCGAATACTGGACTGACGCTGTTCCAAATTGGGGTTGGATGTTAATATTCTTTTTCCTCCTAACTGCTGCCAACTTTGTGCCCGTCGAACTATATGGTGAAGCTGAATTTTGGATCGCCTTTGTCAAAGTCATCGCTATTGTGGGTTTCCTCATCTACGCTCTTTGCATGGTTTGTGGTGCCGGTAAGTTAGGCCCAATTGGTTTCCGTTACTGGAGAAATCCAGGTCCTTGGGGTGAAGGTGCTGGACTAGTTGCCAACAAAGACACAGATAGATTCCTTGGTTGGCTTTCTTCCTTAATCAATGCTGCTTTCACCTACCAAGGTGTTGAGTTGACTGGTATTGCTGCTGGTGAGTCTGCAAACCCAAGAAAGTCAGTCCCAAAGGCAATCAACAAAGTTATTTTCAGAATCTTGATCTTTTATATTGGCACATTGTTCTTTATTGGTTTGCTCGTGCCATACACTGATCCTGCTCTTAACTCCCAGGATAACTTCATTTCGTCTTCTCCATTCTTGATTGCAATCCAAAATTCTGGTACCAAAATTTTACCTGATATTTTTAACGCTGTTATGCTCTGTACCATCATCTCTGCTGGTAATTCAAATATTTACATTGGTTCAAGAATTCTTTATTCGATGGCTGGTACCACTGCGCCATCATTTTATGCTCGGACTACAAAGCATGGTGTCCCATACTTCGGTGTTCTCACTACTGCAATTTTTGGTCTCTTAGCATTTTTGAATGTTTCGAACAATGGTCAAACTGTTTTCAATTGGTTATTGAATATTGCGGCCCTTGCGGGTTTGATTACTTGGTGTTTTATCACTGCAGCTCATTTGAGATTCATGAAAATATTAAAGGACAGAAACATTTCCAGAGATACTCTTCCATTCAAGGCCAACTTTGGACCTAAGTTTGCATGGTTTACTGAAACATGTCTTGTTATTATAGTCTTTATTCAAAGTTATTCAGCTTTCTTTGATTTCAATGTCTCCAATTTTTTTGCTGGTTACATTTCACTTATTATTTGCGTCGTTTTTTGGATTGTATCGCAATTGACCTTATACAGAAAGGATCCTTGGCTTATCCCAACATGTGAAGTTGATTTAGACTCTGTTTCTAGGAAGATTGAGAATGAAGTTTGGGAAGATGAACCAAAGAACATGTCAAAATTTGAAAAGTTCTGGGACACCATACTATAAAAATTCTTTACTTTGCGGTATGGTCAAAACATCGAATATGTTTCCCATACTTTTCCAAACCTTGCATTTTCCTAGCTTTTTATTTTATATCCATTTTTCAGTCGATTTCTTTCAACTTAGTATAATTTGTACAAAATAGTAATATACCAATGTTATAAATAAATTCTTAGTGCCATTAGTATTTTTACTAACAATAGATTTTTCTTCACTTAAAATTATCTTTTATTTTTAGTTTGGGATAATTCACTGACCCCAACAAAACTCGATTAGTTTGTCCATCCGAACATTTTTATTCATCATTTTCATTAACCACGGATGTTCAAGAATTTGTCTTGGACTCGGTCTCTTTTTATTTTCTTTCGTTAGGCAAACTTGGATAAAATCTTTAAACCCTTTTGACCATTTAATATCGTTTTCCGGTTCATCGTCCAGTTTGGGTTTGAAATCTATGATTATCATTAGTAGGTCCAATGGTGAAATTTCCAAACCATGTCCACTCTCTCTTATCAATGGAAACTCACCCATTGCACCTTCCAATATGGTCAATCCAACAGACCAAACATCACAACTTATAGTATAAGGTTCATTCTTGATTCTTTCTGGTGCCATATAAAACGATGTCCCCGTATAAGTAGTTGCTAACGAGTTAACCACATCTCCACTAACACCAAAATCGCATAACTTAACATTACCCTTGTTATCCAATAAAATATTTTGTGGTTTTATATCTCTGTGCATAACTTTGTGTTCATTTAAGTAAGCTAAGCCTTTCAAGATGCCTTCAGCAATTTTACCAAGCGGCTTTTCACTCAAGCGTCCATTTCTTACTTGGAAAGTTTTGTAAATAGAGTCTAATGAGCCTCCTCCCATATATTCCATACAAATATGAATTCTCGAATCATCAAGAAATGTACCATAATATTTAACAATATAGTTAGAATTAAAGCTTTTATTGTAATTGAGTTCCCTAACCATCTGCTTTTGAAACTCTTCACTAGGATCAACGGTGATGGTTTTCAAAGCAAATATTTCATCCCTTAATGAACATTTCTTGACACACCCACCATTACCTTCTCCCAAAACTTTCACCGTCTTTATTAATTCTTTATTGTAAACCATTCTCCAATCACTGCCTGTCATTTCCTCCAATGTTTTTGGTTCCTGATCAATGTTCAACTGTGAAAGATCTGGTGGTATCATTTCTTCGTTTAAAGTGTCAATTGATATAAGTGTATTAGCACTAACTGACCCTGGCTCCACCGGTTTTGTTAAAATCGTTGTCATTGCCGTATGGGTATCTGGTATTGGTGTTGGCAATGATAACTTCGGTGGTGGGTTCCGTCTCACCCCCTTTCTTTGTCTTAATGGAGGTATCACATCCATACTGGATCCAATTCCATTCATTTAACCTTGTTTTCTCTTCTATCCCTTTTAGGATTTTGATATGAATGCTATTTTAAATATAAGCCTTATATAAAGAAAAGGGTGTATCAAATCTGACATCTTTGACAATGTCTATTTTCGAGAATTATGACACATGCGCCACGTTTAGTCCAATTCACTTGCCACATACATCTGTTTCGATTTACAAGCAGGCTTTTTTTAATTGAATTATAGTATAGGAAGTCACATTAGAAGTGACAATGGTTTTATAGATTATTGGTGTTGTAACCCCTATCAGCCAACTCTTTCTTGGTCCAACTCCAATTTTGATTTGCATGATTTTCGTTTAACGCAATGAAACTCGGTGTTGACTCAACTCCCAAAGTAGTAAAGTATTTACCGTTGTCTCTAACTAAATCTAGTTCATCACTTGCTGAACACTTTAAAGTTGACCAAGCACCCTTTTCATTTGAGACACCAATAAAATAATGCAAAATTTGAAAACATACCCAAAATATCGTTCCAAAAATAGGTAAGGCTGTTAATGGTTTAAACAAATTAGTATTGAAAACAACACCAGGATGCACCGCAACGCTTAAAACATTCGGATGCCTTTTTGCAAGTAATTTAACAAACTGGATATCAACACATTTTGCCATTCCATATCTGAGAATGGTCCAAAATATGTTGGGCCAGTAGTTGAAATGCCAGGATAAGTTAAATTTGAATGGAGCAAACCAATGTCCAATCGATGATAAAATAATAATACGTGGATCTTTGACTTTCGGTAATTCCATTGATTTGATTAGTCTGTCCGTTAAGAGAAAATGAGTGATGTAACTTGTCTGTAGTTGAACTTCAAATCCATCTTTTGACAATTCAAAAGGGACTGCCATTATACCTGCATTCAAAATCAATACATTCAAATGCGATTCCCTTTGTTTAAAACGCTTCACGCATTTATCCACAGTCTCTAAGTTCAGCAAATCTAGTTCTAATATGAAAAGGGATCCTGTAAATCGATTCTCCAATTGTAAAGAGGTATACTTATTAACTCTCTTATTGGCCTCCTTTTGAATATCAATCATGGCTCGTTCTAGTCTGTTCTTGTTTCTCCCTGCTAAATAAACAATAAATCCATGCAAGTAAAGGTGGAGCACTGTTGTATAACCAATACCGCTGTTGCCACCTGTTATCAAGCAGACACGACGGTCACTACTCGGATCATAGTACGGAAGAGTATCCGGATTGAATGCCATTCGACTAGCTGCTACTCCTAATCTCTTTTTCAAATACAATAAAATTACACAGATAAAAAAAATGTCGAGTGAAATGCAACTACCAATGAACAGTTGGAAAAGAATATCATAATAATTTTTATAATTTGGGAAGGTGCATTTGGATACGTAATTAAGCTTCTCATGGGAGCTTCCTATGTAGTAGAGACACCCATGACTTTTTGCAGAGTGTTACTAAACCGCAAGTGTAACTTACGTGGTATAAGAGGTAATTAAAAATGTATATTATGCTGATCTAGCTAGCACCGTTATTTGAAACTATCGCATCATAACGTTTTCAATTCTATGTCGGCTCTATGTGGTTATATCTATAATAAAGTCGATGTTTATTGTACTTCAGAGATAAACTCACGCAAAGGGGATTTTAGTGCGCAACATACTATGTTAGCAGGCAATAATGAATTAGATACTGTTTTGAATGTAATCCAACTGTGGACTCTTGAATCGGAGTTAAAGAGCCCCGACGTTTTATAAAGTCATCCCAGTCAATACATGAGGTTCAATTATTCTTTGAATGTTATTTTTCATGAACCTATTCATCGAACTTTTATGTTTTGTATCAGATAAAGCATACAAGGTGGTTTCTTGATTAAGAACATGTTAACAAATCTTGGTACCCAATTAGCTAGTAATAGCACATTAGTCAAAGCTTTTTCACTATTCAACAAATTATTAGATTGTAAAAATATGCAATTATTGACTCATATCCACTCGAAAAGCTAAACAACTTCATTAGCAACTACTATTTTATTATTCTAAAAACAGGTAATATAGTCACAAAAGCCCGGTAATGTTAGATTTTTAAACTTCCAGGATTAGCAAAAGCGCAATACTAAGTAAGAAACAATACTGAAATACCAAGTGCGTCATTGAATGGCAACTAACTCCATAAATATATACGTATGTGTAACAAGCCGCAAACAAAACAAATTTGCCTATGGTGAAAGGCAATCAGCTAAAATGAAGTATCAAAAATATAACAAATTACTGGAATTAAAGAGGTGATAATTGCAGACTATATTGTAAGTTATCATATGACTTTTAATGCTAACATTCATAACAGCACATTACACCAACTGTAAAAACATTCTTACATTAAGCACCTTATCCAGCAATTATAACAAAAATCGTTCATCTGTTTGTCCAGTAGTAATGGAGAGCTAAGATTGTGCAAAAAATAACAGTAGTTTGTATTATAATTTGATTGATTACCTTCAAGAAGGCAAGCAAGAGAATGCTCCATATGTTGTCGCCCAAAATTGGCAAGACACACTTTTCAAAAAGGACGACGGTTATGGCTGAAGACACAGAAAACCCGATAGAAAGGTAAACCTGTTTCTTGAGATACGCAGGCTCTTGTTCAAGCACCCATTGACGTAATTGCTCATTTGTGGTCAATTCACTTGGATATGCGGATCGATTTTCGGTGTCCATTGAGGTTCTTAGCTTGGCAAAATCAACTTATTTACTCTTGCTGCGTTTGTGCCAAAGGACTTGCTTTTTCAAGCTGCGTCACATTACGAACGCTGACACGGCTACAGCACGGATGCTTTGTTCTGCCAGTGAGCAGCTCAGCAAACCGCTCAAAATTTAAACTTGATATTAGTTTTTTTGATTTTCGGTAACACTTACTGATTGGTGGTGAAGTGCAACATCTCCATGTCACCAAATTTTAAAATACGTAGCTTCTAGCTGGGCGCAAAGTCAAGCTGCGTCATTAGCACTTTTAGGGATTTTCTCAAAGGCATTAACTCCGATAATACCTCTTGCTCAGATGAGTAAATGGCTCATGTAAATATTATGTATTAAAAACGTTTTTGTGGTATTGTTATGTTGCACCTTTGATTCGAGACGTAATAGCACCCTCGTTGATTATGTTGTACCGAGGTACCAAATAGCATGACTTATGTGACCATCATTGATGATTGAAACTGAATGCTATTTTTGAATTTTTGTAGTATCCTTTGAATCACACATGGAGTACAATATACCAAGAGATATGAATGAATACACAAGTTAATTCATCAGCAGAGAATTGATCATATTATGGGAATGTCTCAAGATTAGTTAAAATTAGTGTGATACAACAGCTGATGCTATATCTTTTGAACAGTTGTGAAACTCAGGCTGATTAATTCGAATCAACTTGTTAAAATACAATGTCTTGCAGGGTAGTCAAATATAGATGCATACGTGTTTTATTGTAAATTTATAAAGTAGTAGCCTACACTAGATGTTCTTAATCAAAACAGCTGGTTGACCTGGAACAGCATTTTCAATGGACTTAACCTTGGCAGGAATTTCAACATCTTCTCCAGCTGCAATATCCTTGCCAACAGTTGCGCCATTTTCGAAAGAAACAATTTGAACTTCAGTGACGTTACATAAAGTTGGAGCTTTTTTAACAACTTCGCTAATTTGCTTGACAACATCCAGTTCATCAAAAATCAATTCTCTGTTGAAAACCTTCTCTGGCTTTTCAACTAATAATTGCTTTTTTAATTCACTAATGAATGGCATGGCTCTCTTCATTTCCTTACCATCAACGTAGTTCTTCAACTCCTTGTTGTCATTCAACAAATTCTTTTCATACAAAGATTTTGCAACTTCAACAAACTTTTGTTGCCAATCTGGGAACGACTTAGAGATGAAAACTGTCAACTTAGCTGGTAAGTCTTTGTCAACATCACTACCCTTACCACCCTTCTTCTTTTTCATAGCTTGGCCCTCGGCTTCTCTGATTGTTCTTTGCAAATCTCTCACATAGTTCAATGCAGCATTCCATTCATTAGAAACTGGTTCCTTAGGTGCCGGCCATTGAGCTTGATGAATTGATGTATTCTTACCAAGAACTTCTCTGTACACGAAGTCAGAAAAGTGAGGAGTGAAAGGAGAAATTATAATAGCTTGGGTTTCAATAAACTTGAAAATAAGATCTTTGTGCATACCGAGGTTGGCAGATCCAGTAACATCTCTGTAAAAGTCTCTGGCATATTGGAAATCAAACAATGCAGACTTCAATGCAGCTTTGTAATAGGTTGCATCATAGTTCTTGTAAACTTCTTCAATAAGACTGTTCATTTCATTATCAAATGCTTTGTCAAAGAAGTTGTACTCGCCAGTTCTGAGGCTATCCTTTTCTTTGACCATTTCTTCAAACCATTCCTTCAAATTGTACAATCTTAGGATAGCAGCATTAGCGTTAGTTTCGTCAAAGTTGGCATCTTCAACAGTATCACCAGAGTCAGCCAGTGCAATTCTAGTAGCGTCGGCACCGAATTTTTCAATTAATTGGATCAAAGTTCTAAAGTTACCAGTAGATTTAGACATCTTAGCATTATTCAACATCAAGTGACCATTACATCTAATACCCTTTGGCCAAAATGTCTTGGAGAACAAAGCAGCGTGACAATAAATGTAGAATGTTAAATGATTTGGAATCAAATCCTTACCAGAAATAGATTGATCCATTGGATAGAAGTACTCAAATTCTCTTCTCATGAGGTTTAATTTATCTTCAGAAATTGGCAAGCCTTTGGCGGACTCAGCTCTACAGAAAACGTAATCAAACACTTCATCAGTCATGTCTTCTGGCTTGATCCCTAATGGGCCAATGTCTTTACCATAGAAATCAGTGTGAAGTAAGTGACAAATGGTGTAGAATGATTGATAAACAGTAGAATCAGAAAGAGATTCAACAAGATACTTTTCATCCCATGGGATTTTTGTACCTAAACCATAAGTTCTAGAAAGAGCCCAGTTCTTTAACCAATCAAGAACACCTTCAAAAGCATTGTTAGTTTCAGGGTGGAAACATTGCATTTGAGAAAGACATTCTAAAGCTTGTTGCTTCCAATTTTCTTCACCGTAGTCTAAGTACCATTGATCTTCAAGGGAAACAATACATGAATCACCAGATCTAGACATCACAACAGATTCTGGTTCATTGTAAACGATGGCATCGCCACTGGCAACAAGATCTTGTTTGACCTTTGGTTTAGCAGCTTCGACAGTTTCACCTTTGTATTTACCAATAATCATGGTACCGTTGTAGAAGCCTTCTTTATAGGCCAATTCCTTGGCAATAGCTAATTGGGCAGCATCCTTCGGAGAGTTAATCTTTAAGTCATTAACAAGGAATTCAGCACATTTGTCACCGTACTTAGTGGTGTTGACAATTGGAACTGGTTCTTCGATAACCCATTCCTTTTCAACATGGTAGTATTCTGGTTTATTGAACAAATCTCTAGTGGTAACAAAATCATCTGGAGAATCAGATGGAACACAAGTAACAACACCAGTACCCTTAGTCTCCAAGATGGTTTCCATTGGCAAAACTCTAAGAGATTCATGAACAGCCAAAGGAGCATGGATTTTAGAACCAACAATAAGTGAACCATTAATAGTAGCAACAGGCTTGAAATCACCTCTGTTTGGAGTTAAATCTTGATATGACATGTTCTTAAAAGCTCTTTCAGTACAAATGAAATATTCGCCATTACCAGCATCAAAAACACCATAATTAATCTTTGGAGAAACAAAACAACAAGTTTGACCGTACATAGTTTCAGGTCTTAAAGTAGCGGCAACAAGGAAAACCTTCTTTGATACGTCAAAGTTCTGTTCCTTTAGGGATTCTATAGCAGCTTTATTAAAATCGGTGATTTGGATCTTGATACCGGTGTATTCCTGAGGCAGAACACCTTCACCGGATTGTCTATCGTGGTCCATACAAGCTTGACCGTCCTTGACAGAGTAGATAGTGTATCTTTTACCGAACTTAATCTTACCGACCTCTCTCAATCTGTTCATTTGCCAACGGATGAATGCATCATAGTATGGGTTCATATCAGTGGTGATCATGGATCTTCTCCAGTCAACTCTACCACCGAGAGCCTTGACGTGACTTTGTACTAGAGGTGGGAAGAACTCTAACCAGTGGTATGGGTCAGCAAATGTGGCCACTTCTTCACGAGGGATACCTAATTGAAGCATGATTTCAAATTGATACTTAGCTCTACCAGTTTTTTGTAAAACCTTTGATTTCTTAGCAGTGAACTTGGTTGGGTCTGTCTTGGCCTTAGCAGCATCAGTTGGCTTTTCTTCTGCTGCTTCATCCTCTTCATCTGGAACACCGCTAAAATCAGCACCAAAAAGTTCAACTTCTCTCTTCAGTTTGTCGGCAGAGGCCAAAATTGGCATACCAGTACAATGGAAACCTAACGGATAAATGGCCTTCTTACCTCTCAATCTTTCAAAACCAACAGCGTACTCGATCTTGGAGTAAGTAAAGGCGTGACCAGCATGAAGGACACCATTCATGTATGGATATGCCATAGAGCCCATAAATTTAGGATGTTCAGCATGTAAGTCTTCCCAAGTGGTTCCATATGGAACTTCTTGAGAAGTTGGTGCATCGATTTCATGTGGCTTTTCCGTTTCCCATTTACTCTGATACTTTGCTTCAATAGCAACCAGAGTATCTCTTCTGGAGGTATTCTCCATAGCAACAGGAGTCGCAGCAGACATCGTTTTCTTGAATAAGAAGGTTATGACTATGAGGTAACGTTGAACGGAACTGAAAAATTTTTATTCTTTGACTTGTTGTTGATATTATGTAAGACATTGGGCCATTTGATATAAAACCTTAAGTTTAAAAATGGAGCCATATAAGATAGCCTCGGAGGCGATTGCAGTATCACTGGAAAAGGGTAAACCTCTCTTGGTGTTAGTGACTAAAACAGGTGACATCGGGTGGTTTGGCGACATTTTAAGTGGGCCTGACATTAATCCCAACACCAAACACACTATATTGAACCGAACAATCCCCTTATCCATCTTATGCGAAGGTGTTGATTATACTAATTTAACTCATTTTGTGCCCCAGCTACAATCATGCACGTTTCCATGTGCTTTGTTCATTTTTGGGGGACAGCTAATTGAGATGTTTGATATTAGTGATGAAATCTCATCTATAAAGGTGAAGCTCGAAAGTCTAAAGGTACAGCTAGGTGCCACCAGAAAAGATTCTAATACCCCATCAAAATTATTTCATGTCAGGAAGGAGAGAAAACCATTGGATTCAGATAAGGACAGGATAATGAAATTAATCAAAAACGACAAATTGGAAAGGATGGCAACAAGGGATAATAATAATCTACAAGCAAATAAGAACTATGAAACAAAATTGAAAATGCAGAATTTAAAGAACAGCACTGTTTATAAATTACAATTAAAATTGCTCGATGGAAAGGTGTTGAAATGTGATTTTGGCGCCAATGATAAACTTCACGCTGTCAGAAGTTACATATTAGAAAGACATCCGGAATATAATGATTTCAACTTCTACTTTTTTAAACCTATTGAAAGGATAACATTGGGAGAAGGCGATGAATTAAAGACTTTAAAAGATTTAGATCTTAACATGTCAACCTTGATTATAAAATTAATAGAACCAACGCTTGAGCCAATAGCTAGTCCACAAGCATCGCTTAACTGGTTTAAGTCTACTTGGGACAACCTTTGGAACCGCAAACCCATTGAAGTAGAATCTGATTCTGATAACGAATCGTTTCACACTCCAATGCTAACGCCTGTTCCAGAATCACCATTGAGGCCAACACTTAGTTCTTTTTCACTTTATGGATCTCAAAGCTTGTTATCCACTGCATCCACCGCGACACTTTCAAGCCTTAGAAATGAACTGAATACTCAAGAATCAATTTATCAACGTCAAATCCAAACCGAGTCGCAAAATGAAATACCAGATTCCACTGTTAGTAATGGCAATAATGTCACGCTGCAAAGGCCAAATGATGACTAAAATATCTTCAAAGAATAGGAAAAACTGAATTAAATTATACATAAAAAAGAGCAGGTAAAGATTTAAAATTAAAAATAGGTCAAAGAGAATTTTTCATGTAAGCAATGCCTTTAATATACCATACTGCAAATAAATCACTAAAACAATGGATGACAGCAAGAAAAAACTTTTCTTTTTGGTGCTTCATCAAAAAAAATATTATCTTATTTAGTGTATACAACGATATATATGTATATATACCCCTTTAAATTTATTGGAAACTTAATTAGCGAGTATAGTATCATATTATTGTGTTCATTTAGATTGCAATATTCCATAAATAATAAAATGTTAACCTATATTATCTTGCTGGTCAACAAATGATATATAGAGTTGTTCACAAATATCTATATTTAAGTATAGGTATTGAAAGCCATTGGGTCAGTAAATTCGTCAAATATTAGAGAATAAATATCAGTAAGAACTTCACTGTTGCCGTCCTTTTCCTTAATAGGTTGAGATTGAGGTTGCAAGGAAGTAATTAAATTTTGGGAATCTAAAACGTCATCAATACTTGGAGTTGTACCAGGTTGTGGAGTACCAGTTGGTGTTGGATCATACAAATTATCAGTCATCAAAGAGGACAGGGCCATTGTGGAGCCTGGCTGAGATTTTATTTTGAAATTTGTTAAGTCATTCATCATTGTTGATAGATTAGAGTCACTTAAGGACATCAGAGATGGAGATGGCTTGGTATTCTCACTAAGAGATTCCAGAGCACCAGTAAAGTTAGCAATTGATGAACTAGAAAATGGATCCATAGTTGGATTTGTTGAAGATGTTGAGGAAGTTGAAGAAGAAACGGAAGGAGTAATTGCACCTTTTAACATAGCAGATGCAGAAGGTGAAGGTAATCCTGATTTGAATTCGCCAACTTTCCTCATGTCCTGGTTCATTGAGGAGGATCTTGAGGCTGGGAAGAGGGAATCATAATGAGTCTTTTTGGACGTTGGTGTATCAAGAGAGACCAAATTTGCAGAAGAGGTTCTCTTCTTTTTTGCTAAAGATACATCTGCACAATCCTTTTGATCATTGAATTTGAAGTTTCCACAAACTAAATCCTCTTCGTTTAATATAGCATTATGTCTCTTTAAAATGGCATCAACCATTCTATTCAACTTCAAACATGTTGGATTGGTTTTGCTTAATGTGATAAGAGCCTTTTTACCAATAATGATATTGTCCCACCAGTCTTTATTGTGTTTTGAAGTAGGGTTCGAACATTGACAAGCCAACGGAATTAATAAAGCTTGGAATAAAAAGTATGTTGTATACCAAGAAGAAAGAGCTGATAATTTTCTATTCTTTTGATTTAGATATTCAGTAATTGATTGGATTGTTTCGTTAGCAGCTTGAAGACAGTGCCTACGAGCAGTTTTAGATTTTTCACTTAATGCAGCCTTCTTCTCATCGTCGCTCGCATTTGAAGTGAAAATTCCTTGGGAAATTAGCACAATCTTTTGCCAAATGAAAGGACGGAAAATTAGAATTTGAATATTTTTCAATCTCCAAAGCAATCTGCATCTACCTAGTGAGAACCATTCAGGAACACTGGATATATTGTTATTAAAGTATTTCTTAAGAACCAAACTGGAATCATCAGCAAAATAATCTGGAAGTTGATTTTTGAAGTCCTGTAATTTTTCATCTAGCTCAAGACACTCTGCCAAAGTTGGAGGAGATTTTGAGATGATTCTAGAACAAAATGTGTCAGTTAACAAAGTAAGTTTAACTTGCTCAACCATTGCAGAGTATATTGTAGGAGTGTCCATATTAGGTAGCTTTTGCTGACCGGTATTGTAGTTTTTCAAAAACGATTCGTCGTTTAGCAATTCATTGAAATTTTTATCTGATATATTTGAAAGTAGTTGAACATCAATGGAATATGGTGGAGGTAAGTGAGAAGGACGACCAAAAGTGATGGCGGTGCCAGAATCAAACATGTAAAGACACCACCAAACTCTTCTCTTCATCTCGGAATCAAAGATGAATTTTCTCACTTCTGATAAAGACTTGCCACTTGTGTTGTTATCTATTTCTTTGTGAATTCCTAGGGAGACTGCCATTGAGATTGCCAACCCTAGATAGTTCCAACCGGTGTTTGGCTTGTTCCTCTTCTGAGCGTAATTTGATAGTAAGATGAGAGAGGTAAGCAGTTCGATGTTGCCTGCTTCGAAGACATTGGAATCATTTTGGAGTAGCTGATTTTTAGCCTGGTTGTAGTAGTGGAGGTCATAGGAGGTGGAGTCACCGTAAACACACCAGCAGCCGAGCGCCATGACAGTGTAAAAGAGAGCGTACCATGAAGGGCCTAAGAAGGACTCGCTTTGCTCCAAGTTGGAGAAGAACTTGGACTTGTTGACAAGCGGGTAGGAGGTGTGGTAGTAGGTGAAATAGGCCTCGATGAATCTGACCTGGACCTTTTTGGAGTCAAGGAACTGAGATTGGCAGCTGGAGGAGTTGGTTGGACTAGGCCGCATTTTGAGCAGATCGTCGTCGTTGTATGCGTTGAGGTTGAGGTCGTCGTTGAGCTGGTCGCCCTTGATGATTCTGAGTAAAGTGGAGCTGGAGCCTGGTCCCAGGAAGCCGGAGTTGGCACCCATGTGAGCACCCATGCCCTCAAGCGACGACGTGTAGCCGAATCGCTGCCTGTGCTCCTGGGGACTTGTGGACGTCGAGGACGAGCTCGAGAACTGCTTTGGAGGTGAAATTGAAGGAGTGCCAGACCCGTCTAAGGTGTTGCTGTTGTTGTTGCTGCCCTTGTTGTTGTCGTCATTTTCAGTCCATTCGAACGTTGCGTGGTGGTGCTGGTGGCTGGAGTCGGTGAGGAACCGGTCAGGGAACTTGGGCGTCTCCTCCTTGACGCACACCTTGTCCGCCGCGGCCACGCTGGCCATGCTGGCGTCGTGGTCGTGGTTCCACGGCGTGTTGGGCTTCACCTCGTCTGCGTATGTCTTGATGATGTCCTCCATCGAGGCGTTCGGAACCACCTTGTGGATCACCGACTGGAGCACCGCCAACTTGTTTTCCACCTCCGTGAGGTACGCCCTCGTCAACGGGCTCCTCACTGCCTTAGGAGAGTACACGCAGTCCCATCCGTGTGCCACACACTTGGTGCATCTGGGAAGCTCCTTCGTACATTTGAGCTTCCGCTTTCGACACGAATCACAAGCCTGTGCAGGAACCATTTTGTCTTCTTTCGTTCTTCTGTGCTCTGATAAGACTATACTTCTAAAAGAGCTGTATATTTCAATACACCACAATTCCTTCCCCTATGTATTTTTCAGCGGGGATATATCGTTTTTTATTTATATGTATAACGACAGCGACTCCAGAATTTCTTTTTCGCTCTGCACTGACAAAAATTTGGCAAAAAAAAAAAGCTGGTGACCTCGGAAAAACCGTCGTCGTCTTATCCTGCGTCTGGAAAAACCTACCCTCCTTTTTCCTCGACCCGTTGCACCCGTTGAGTTTTTCCATGCTCGGCTGGAAAATTAGCACGAGCCAGCGTTGTTCCACGACGCCCATGAGCAAATAAGCGCGTGCGGCGCTGCGCCGCACATGTGTGGGGTATTTTTTCTCAATAGCTTGGGCACTTCGGTAGAACTCTTCTTTTTTCCCTCACACTGCTATTGTGCTAGACGGAAAAACTATCAGCTGCTTTTTTTCAAGCACATCACCTGTACACACTCGACAGTGTGCGCAGTGTGTGGTGGAGAACGCGTTTTGTGACGCTGTGTGCCTCTGTGTTCACGGTCTTGGCTCAACGCGGCAGCAGTGACCACCCCCCCCCCACACACACAGTATATTAAAATAATATGTGCCCGGCTCCCTCGTACCTTATTTGGTGCTGACGCACACACATGGCCAATCGTATGGTGCAAGCCAATTTGCCTGTGCCTGTCATGTCACTTTCCCTATAGGTGGTGATAGTTTTGAGTGCCAGCACAATGCGAAAAAAAATCTTCGATGCTCAGGAACACAGGCTCGCCTGTAAGTAATATCACGTGTTGGGGAAAGTGAGCGGCAGATGGAACACTAGAGCTACACAGATCTACAAAAGCTGCAGAACCTCTAAGGCAAGGCCATAGGAGGCAGTGAGGCCGGGCGACTCGATGCCCAGCAGCACCACGGCGCCATCCATGGGCTTGACGACGCCAAAGTCGTGGAAGCGCCTGCCTAGCTTGGGTCTGATGCCGCAGTAGCTCGCGCTCAGCTCGTTCAACTGGACGCTGGACAAGTACTCGTTGATGTTGGCCAGGGCCTTGGGCAGCTGGGCGTCGCTGACCCTGTAGTCCAGGGTGCGGACCCACTCTAGGTCGGGGCCAAACCTCACAGCGCCATCCATGTCGAGCGTCAGGTGCGTGCCCAGCGAGGCCTCGCTGGGACATGGATACACGAGCCGGTTGATGTGCAATTTTGGCCCATGGTAGCTGAAATAATTACCCTTTGCATACTCGAATGTCGTTTCCATTCCAAGCATAGAACACAGGTCTGCGCTTCCCAGGCCGGCAGTGGCCACCACATTGTCACAGTAGACGGAAAACGAGCCCTCATCGCCAGCGGCGGCAGTGGCCACCTCGAACTCGCTTGCGTTGGCCTTCGAGAGCCCCATCACGCGTGTGTTGTACGCTATCTCGCCCCCGTGCTCCTCGAACTGCGACTCCAAGTACGACATCATCCCGTGCGACGAGACGATCCCTGTGCTCGGCGAGTTGAGCACTCCGGCTCGTGCAACCACGCTGCGCTCCAGCTCCCTCGCCTGCTTCACACCCACAAACTCGGTCTCAACTCCGAGCTCGTGCGCCTTCGCATGCATCGACTCCAGAAACTGCATTTGGTCCTCGTTCTGCGCAACGATCCACTTGCCGCACCGCTTCACATCGAACTTGTCGGCATGTGCGTATATCCACTGCTTGCCCAGCAGGCACGTCTTCGTCTTGAGTGAGTCGGGCGGGTAATACAACCCTGCGTGAACTACCTCTGAGTTTCTCGAGCTCGTCTCCATGCCAAACGCCTGGTTGCGCTCAATGATCAACACCTTGTTCCCCGCACGCTTACTCAGCTCCACGCCAACCTGTAGCCCCACGACCCCGGCACCAATCACCACATGTGAAAAGTCCGCATATGCCGGCACGCTCGTACTAAACTTTCTAACAAGAGATCCCATCATAACCAAAAGAACATCGTTAAGCCTACTAACAAAAATTTATACGTCTATTAATCTCAGTGGTAATATCTAGCGTGGATTTCCAAAATCCGTTTGTCAATACCCTCTCTGTCACCCGCCTTCGAGGCCCTGTAGATGTTGATCACCCAGTTCAAAATACCTATCAGCTGGATCCACCTCGTTTTGAGCCTGAATCTCTGGAATGCGACGTCGATGTTTAACACCAGCTCCACCAAGTAATTGATTATCTCTAGCATGCAGTAGTATCGTTCTCTCATTAGCTCCTGCATCCACTTTACTAAATTGGCATTCAAGCTGTTCTTCATGCTGTTGTTGTCAAAACTTTTCACGATCTCAAACTCCATGTCAATCAACTTCATGTACTGCCCAACTTGCCAGTACCGGATAACCCACTTCTTCAAATTGAGCAGGTTGACTAGCAAATAAACTTTAGATACCTGCCGTAGCCCCCAGTTGATTCCTCTAAATCGCCTTGACTCAAACCACTTTGGGAAGAGTGCCTGAATCATGATTAAATTGTCCATTGAGCATAGTGCATTCTCCAATGTTTCAAGCACCCTAGATTCAAGCTGCCAAATTGACTTCCCAACCCCAAAATGCCATCGTTTCTTTACAATCAGGTCGTTCTTCGGCATTGCATTGAATTCGATCACTTGGTGACTTTCCCTCAATACTGGTTGCAAAACTCCCATTTTCTTCATATACCCACGTCTATAGTCCTTATTGCGTTTCTCCATTGCATCAATTGCGTTCCTTACTATTCAATTAATGGCTCTTTAGAGTCTGTAAACTTAACCTGTCATTAAGTCAGCTGCCATTTGCTTTTTGTGACAATAAGCATTATTTTTTTTTTTTTTCATCTTTAATTTTTCTCACCGAAGTATAAAAGACGATGCTCTTCCCGCCACCGCCTTCAGATTTACAAATTTTTCCTTCCAAGTTCATTGGTTTTATTAAAGAATACAGGATCATCTTTTCCTTTTGTTAGTATTAGTTCAAGTATAACAACATAAATTTGTATTCAATAAAATAATATTATTAATAACTGATAATCATAACTAATAAAAATAACTTTAAATTAAATTAATATTAATTTTAATCTAATTCTAATAGTATAAACCATAACTATAAATGAGTACTGATACCATTGACAACTTTAGGTCTGTTTTAGCCGAACTAAATTCTCTTAAACCACCAGGTGTTTCTGGCTCCAGAATTAAATCTTTAAAGGAAACATTTCTTAATAACGTTAGCCTCGAAGCGGAATTAACTCCAGTTTTAATCGATGCTTGTAAGAATGCGAATAAGTCGAATAAGTTGGGACCTTTGTACGTATTAGATGCTATTGTTAGAGGCCTCATTGATGAATCATCTAAAAATGAAGACGTAAATGAAATTGGACCAAATAGTGAAAGTGGAACTGCACAAGCTGCCGTATACAAGATACAACAAAACATTGAAGACATTATTGACAACTCGGTTTCTGTTTCCAATGACGACGTCAACGATAAGATTGCCAAGTTAATTGACATCTGGGACCACTGCAACACATTCAAGAAGAAAACCATTGAAAACATTAGAAACAGTCACTTCAAGTCTCACACTCCACCGGGTTCCCCTCCAAGTAAATCAAATAACGAAGGTGGTGCTTCTGCTGTTTTGAGTGCTCTAGCTAACTTAGCCTCTAAGAAATCTCCAACTCCTGCAACTAATGCAACTACAACAGCTGCGCAACCAGCTGCTCAAAGTGCTCCTGCAAGCGACTCTAATCCTAACGCTATTTTTCAATTACTTCAGTCGATGAACAAAACCTCTGCCAATAGCACGCCTCAAGCAAACTCTAATGTTCAAACAAGTAACAGCGATAATTACAGAGAAAGAGAAGGTAGGGATAGAAATAAGTCTGATAACAACAGAAGAAGAGAGAGATCACCTGCCAGACCAAGATCAACTCACATTGAAGGCGAACAGAATACACCATCAAATCCACATTTCAGACCAAAGAAGCCATATGTTGATCCTGAAATTCCCCACGGTTGTATTGGTGTCTTGAGTAGAACAATTTTTATTGGTGGTGTCCCACATTCTATGGGCGAGAGAGAGTTGAGTACCACCTTGAGACCCTATGCAGAGGTTCAAAGTGTTATCTTGAACAATGAAAGAAAACATGCTTTTGTTAAAGTTTATTCAAGAGCCGAAGCTGAGCAAGTTATTCAAGCTCTCTCTAACAATCATCCTAGCGGTTTGAGAGCACGTTGGGGTGTTGGTTTTGGCCCGAGAGATTGCTGTAATTACCAAACTGGTATCTCGACCATTCCTTTAGACAGATTAACCGATGCCGATTCCAAATGGTTAACCTGTGCACAGTGGGGTGGTAGCGTTCCTGAATTACCTGTTCAATCAGGACTTTTTGTTGAAGAACCAGATATTGAAGTTGGGAGTGGTGTTTCTTCAAAGTCAATCTCAAGAAAAATGCCAACCAACTCCAACCCCAACGGGCCAAAATCTGATGGTGGAAGTGTCACAACCAATGGTAGAAATTATAATCATCGTCAAAATCATCATCAACAACAGCAACATCAACAACAACAACACCAGCAACATCAACAACAAATGATGCCTCCTCAACAACAGCAAGCTTATTACGGTTCACCACAAGGCTACAGTCAACCAATTCAGCCACAAATGCCACAGCAACCAATTCCATCAATGAATGGCCAACCAATGATGAACCAGGTCCCGCCAATGCCACAAGGAGGAAATCAAGCACAAATGATGGCTATGATGGCTGCCATGATGGGCCAAATGAATGGTCAACAAACTAATAATGGTCAGCAACCAGATATGGCGCAGATGTTCCAAACGATGGCCAACATGATGCAACAGCAACCCCAACAACCTCCTCAGTGATGTTACTACTACAAGTGTATTATTTTGGCATATTCTTTTGTTCTTATAGCTTTTTTTGTTTTATAGTTTATCAAGATATATGTTTTTTAGTTTAAATGCATTGACGTATGCTGAGCACTACATTCTAAGCCAGGTGGAATTTTACCATTTTTTTTCCTATAAAGGTTTTATATCTTGTTTCTTTGAACCTAGTTTCAAATTAAGGCATGTCTGGTAAGACGTTGTTAGGTTTTGATGCCTTTTCAAAAACCGCTGAGGATCGAAGAGTGAGAACTTCAATGGGTGGACTAATCACCATTGGGTGTCTTATAACAACGTGTCTTCTACTATGGATTGAATGGGGTGAGTACAACACAATTGTGTTGAGACCAGAACTAGTTGTGGACAAAGCAAGCAATGAAAAATTGAAGATCAATTTAGATATCACATTTCCAGACATACCTTGTGATATGTTGACCATGGACGTGATGGATTTAACCGGTGACATTTCTTTAGATGTTTTGAACAATGGGTTTGTCAAAATAAGATTAGGGCCAGATGGGAAGGAATTAAACCAAGGTCAACAATTAGTCTACAAACAAGATTACAATTCGCTTCTTGGCACACAGGATGGTAAATGTGGATCATGTTACGGCGCACAGAACCAAAACCTAAATGACCAGAAACCAGATTCTGAAAAGATTTGTTGTAATACTTGTGAAAGTGTCAGATACGCATATGGATTGACTGCTTGGAAGTTTATTGATGGTGCAGGTATTGAACAGTGTGAAACCGAAGGTTATGTGGAAAGCATCAACAAGAGTTTGGATGAAGGCTGTAGAGTTCAAGGTGTGTCGCAAATCAACAGGATAGGCGGTAACATCCATTTTGCACCTGGTATGTCGATGTCTTACATGGAGAAGCACATCCACGATTTGTCTCTTTTTGAAAGAGAGAAAGATAGATTTTCTTTTCAGCACACTATCCATCACTTTTCCTTTGGTGAAGACTCACACGAGGAATCTATGATATTCGCTAGTGATTCGCATGATCACACTACGTCTCATCCTCTGGATGGAATGGTGAAAACCAATACAGAACAATGGACTATTTTCACTTATTACCTCAAAGTCGTCAACACAAGATTCGAATATCTAAATGGAAAATCAATCGAAGCTAACGAATTTTCTGTTACACAACACGAGCGCCCTTTAATTGGTGGTAGGGATAAAGACCATCCAAACACCATTCACCAAAAAGGTGGGTTGCCGGGCGTTTTCCTATACTTCGATATCTCACCATTGAAAATTATCAATAGAGAGGCATACAAAAAGTCGTTTGGTGGGTTCCTTCTCTCTTTTCTTTCAGCACTAGCTGGTGTTCTTTCCGTTGGTGCTATTCTTGATAGAGTCGCCTTTACAGCTAGGCGCTTTTTGAAAGAAAAGAAAGCAATTTGATGATTTCTTACTTATCTTCTATATTTCTGTGTATTACGTAATCAATACCCCTTAAGGGGAAAAGTTTAAAGTTTCAAAGAAGGAAGAAAAAAATCAACATTCTTTAACCGTGTTTCTTCCAGTAATCTGGATATTGAACCGTGTTTAAAGACATTTAATAGCTAATTGGAACGCCGAGCATTGAACTAATTCTACGTCGCATCACCTCCATTTATCCAACTTGGTTTCAATTCGTGCTTCGAGCTATATCTTACTGGTTTTTACTCTACTTTAGACCAAAAGTAAAATTTTATTCAACTTTTCACAGTTATCATTATCATACATTCCATTTGAACGAAATGTCCACATTCATGCCTCCTTTAAGGACTAGCACTACAACTTCGGTGACCCAATCTGCGTCTCCCGTCAGAATTGCATCAAACGCCTCAATTATGACCAACAAACAGGCTACTCATGAGGAATCTTTATACTACATATGCTTGACTTTGATGACAAGACTCACGAAAGTGCCAGGTATGATGCCTTATATAGAACTAGCGCATGCAAAATCGGAAGATCAATCCGAAAACCAGGCATATTCCATTAGTGCGCCTGAATACATTGACGAGAGCTTGCACAGCGGGAATCCAAACGAATATGTTTTGAACCATTGGCTTAATGCTCTTTATACTTTTTCAACAGGAATACTACCACAGCAAACATCATATGACCCTGTGACGGCAATTTCAAACTTGTTTAGACAAGGCGCCCCATTGTGCCTCATCTTCAACTCGCTCAATCCTGAAAACTCCATTGAGATAGTCAGCTCTGATGATATCAAAATTTGCAAAATGTCCATTTACAAGTTTTTGTTAGCCTCAAAACAGCATTTAAACATTAGGGATGATGAATTGTTTCCTGTTACAATGGTCTTTTCTAATGATACAACACACTTGGTGAGAGTTATCAAATCTGTTGAATTTGTCCTTAACATGGATCCAAATTTTGACTGTTTACCAATTAAAGATCAAGTGACGATAACGGACTCAAGATCAAAAGTTGTCAAGGAACTCATAGAAACTGAAAGAAAATATGTTCAAGATTTGGAAACTTTAGTGAGGTATAGACAAGAGCTGATTAACAAGGAAATTGTAACAAGTGAAAACCTCAATATGCTATTTCCAAATCTTACAGAAATTGCCGATTTTCAAAGAAGATTTTTAGTGGGTTTAGAATCAAATGGAAATGTTCCTCCTGAGTATCAAAGAGTTGGTTCGATTTTTATTCATGCAGGTATTGATAGTTTCAAAATGTACGAATCTTGGTCACTTTTGCAAACTTCAGCCATTGACTTTATCAATAAAGAATCTTTGAGGCTGGAGGGAGCTTCTTCCATCATCAGAGACCCTTATGAATTGCAAAATTTTTTCCTAATCAAACCAATTCAAAGGCTTCTAAAATACCCTCTCTTGCTATCGCAGTTGATTAAGGAGTCTAGTGTATCTTGGCCATACTATGAAGAGCTAACAAGAGCATACACTATTACAAAAGAAGTTGCATTTCATATCAATGAAGCTCAAAGGAAATGTGAAAACCTTAAAACATTGAAAGAACTACAAGAAAAAGTTGTTGATTGGAAAGGATATAACACCAACAACGTAGGAAACTTACTGCATTTTAACGTTGTTACGGTGAAAGATTTATTAACAGATGGACATTCCAATGAAAAAGAGGTTTATTGTTATCTATTTGAAAAAGTTATTTATTTTTTCAAAGAAGTTTCAGCTAGGAACAAGTTACTCGGCAACAGGAAAAAGTCCAATGTTTCACTTGGTAACAACTTCTCACAATCTAGCTTCAATCTTAGTTCCACACAACTGGTACTGAATGGAATAGTTTACATTAATAAAATCACTCGATCATCGACATCTGATTCATCGTCTTACTTTGGATCTTCGTCAGGACATTATCTTTCATTAAAATGGAAGGGGAACAAAGACACAGGCGGCTGCGTGATGAGGTTTAGATCAGAAGAACAACTACTTCAGTGGAATAAATCTTTGAAACGGTTGATAATTGATGGCAGCACCAATAGTGTTGACTCTGATGAAATGTATTTGTCGGCACATTCATCAGGCTCGCTGGCCTCTTTCACTGGAAGGAATTCTAATGGCATCAATTTGAACCATGGTAAAATTAGAATATCTTCTGATTCAACTAATGTAATGATAAACAGGATGAGAACTGCATCAACTTCGAGCTTCAATACTATGGGCAATGTGAGTTATCCACCCTTGCCAACAGAAAAGAAACTGAGATCCGTATCCATCACATCATCATCATCAAATGGTACTACAAGGTACAACAATAGAAAGTCATCTTCAAATACTTCGCTAGGTGCCGATGAGATAATATCGAACGTTTCAAATTTGACACTATCAAAACCATATTCGAATGGACCTGTAACACCTACTGGTAAGGAGCTTGCAGATAAAACATTCATCAAAATGTCATTCAAAACAGATGTGCCTCCAATCAACCTGAGCGTCACTTCCGGTCTCAAATATAAAGAGCTGAGTGATGTTCTTATTAAAAAAGTGAACTTTGCACTGGGTTCTCAGCATGGCACTCACAACTTGAAACTAAAATACCGTGACGAGGACGGTGATTACGTAATTTTCTCAGGTGACGACGATTGGGAGCTAGCCAAGGAGATGTTGCAGCTTGAGCCAAATGGCATCTTGGAACTTAACGTCGAAATTTCACAATAAGGAAATCCGAGAACCGTTACGTGACTCAAGTCAGAAAAGGTTAGAAAATGTCCGAGATTTGAGAAAATTGAAATTCCTGCCCGCCAGTCATTTTCTTCTTTATTCAAATACGTGAAAAAAGGCGAGAAATCATACAGAGGAGCACCTTGGGAGTGTAATTCGAAACACCATTAACTATCATTTCTTTTTATTACCGTCATAAATATTATATATAATTGTTTTCAAAACAGGGGTAAAATTTTTCACTACAAACATAATTAAAGAATTCAACATCTAGATATTAAACCAATTATGTTGAGAGTAAATAAACATCTTGCCCTTTTGAATAAGCAAGGGCTGCAAAAAATACTCCCAGTGATACATATGGGTGTTAATTTAACATCCACTTATGCGCTTGTGAAGCAGAATCAAAGAAGTGGGTTCAGGCACCAAAAGAGGAACTTTTACTCTTCAGGTCTAAAGTTTCAAACAATTGAAACTGCTAGGCTTGAAATGGATGAAGATGAGTTAGAGATGCTTAATGAAAAGAGGATTGTTGATACAGTTGATGTCTGTATTGTAGGTGGAGGACCTGCCGGTTTAGCTACCGCTATCAGACTGAAACAATTAGATGAAGATGACCAACTACGAATCATTGTGTTAGAAAAGGGTGCAGACATGGGCTCACATATCGTTTCAGGTGCAGTGCTAGATCCAAAGGCATTAATGGAGCTTTTTGATACCAATAAATGCCCATTACCTGAAGAGATAGCTACACTTGTTACAGAAGATCATATGAAGTTTTTAACAGAGGACGGCTGCGAGTATGACCTACCTGAACCACCCCAAATGGCAAACAAAGGCAAAAATTACATTGCTTCATTGTCTGAAGTTACAAAATGGCTAGCTGAAAAGGCAGAAGAGTTAGGTGTTGAAGTTTTCCCCAATACTGCTGTTAGCGAATTAGTGTTTGACAAAGAAGGTGCAGTCAAAGGTGTAGCAACCAGAGACAATGGTTTGTTGAGGGACGGCTCGATTAGTGAAGACTTTGAACGCGGTATGGAATTTCACGCTAGAATGACTGTGTTGGCAGAAGGTTGTCATGGTTCACTATCAAAGCAAGCGATTTCGAGGTATGACTTGAGGAATGGAAAAAGTCCTCAAACTTATGGTCTTGGAATAAAAGAAGTTTGGGAAGTTAAGGAATCTGTATTCAAGAAAGGGTTTGTTTCCCACACCATGGGATACCCATTAACTGGTGTAGGTTATGGTGGTGGTTGGATGTACCACTTTGGGAATGGATTAGTTAGTGTAGGTATGGTGATTGGTCTAGATTATGAAAACCCTTGGATAAGTCCATATCAAGAATTTCAAAAAATGAAATTACATCCATTTTACAAGGATGTCCTAAAGGGAGGCAAATGCATTTCATATGCCGCCAGAGCACTTAATGAAGGTGGTTGGCAATCTGTTCCACAATTACATTTTCCTGGTGGTGTTTTAGTTGGTGCGTCTGCGGGGTTCATGAATGTTCCAAAAATCAAAGGTACCCATACAGCAATGAAGTCTGGTATGCTGGCCGCTGAATCAATGTATGAAAAAGTTGTTGCATTGAAAGCAAAGCAAGAAAATGAGTTAGGTCTCACAAAAGAAGAATATGAAGAAAACGAGGATGAGGAAAATGAAGATGATGAAAATGAAGGATTACCATTGCCTGAGTGGAAAGCAATTGATTTACCAGAATTTCAGAAAGCGTACGAAAAATCATGGGTTTATGATGAACTTTACGAAGTCAGAAACGTTAGACCATCATTTGATTCTAAATTAGGCATGTTGGGTGGCTTAGCTGTCTCAGGTTTGGTTACTATGGTTACTAAAGGAAAAGAACCTTTTACATTTGATCACACTGGCTCTGATGCAGGTAAAACAGAAGCAGCTGATAAGTATGAAAAGATAATTTATCCAAAACCGGATGGAGAAATTACTTTCGATTTGATGACATCAGTTAGTAGAACCGGTACATATCATAAAGAAGGTGAAAGATGTCATTTGCGTGTTCCCAATATGGATTTGCAAGAACATAAGAAGAAAATGTGGGAGAAGTTCAAAGGTGTTGAACAAAGGTTTTGTCCTGCTGGTGTCTATGAATACGTTGAAAAAGATAAAGACATCGAATTCAAAATAAACTCACAAAACTGTATTCATTGTAAAACTTGTGACATTAAAGTTCCAAGTCAAGATATTAATTGGACTGTACCAGAAGGTGGTGACGGTCCTAAATATCAAATGACTTGAATAAACAATTGTGCTTTTACTGTATAAATATTCATATGCATTTTTGCATTCTAAACTTATATAATTCAAACCAAAAATTTAGTTCGCAAACTTGAGATACCACAGCAATGATGACTTTATTACGAGTATATCTATAAATGTACAGTTATAAGAAAAAATTATGACTAATTATGCGTTTATTCGGTTTCTGTTATGTGAATGAAGTATTTGGCTGGATTCTTTAATGCATAGAGCCAACGAACATTTGCCCCAAATCAACAATTCCCAAAAGAGATTCTTCACTTAGGCCTTGAAACTGGCCACCATATCGTAAATCAAACGCACCATTACTATTCCTTGTGTAAACCAAACCGCACAACTCGAAAGTTTGTAGAAATGGTAAAGATGCAAAAGATTCATCTAATTGGTTTCTGATTAAATGATCAAACAGATAGCCGTTTGAAGAATATTTATGATTCCTAATCCAACCGTTAGTTTTGAAGTGGTTAATACATGAGTGACTATTATATTTGTTTGAATTACCGTTTTGCAAAATGTCTAGCTCTTGGCCCACAATCAATAAAGTACCAACTTTAATGGTTTGCGTGAATATTTCCCTATTTGGCTGGATGTTATTGTACCTGCCAAAACGACCGAATCCAAAAAAGGAATTATTATGTTCTTCCTGAAGCTTCCTTTGTTCAATTTCTTGAAGTTTCATAAATATATCTTGACATATTGAGCATGAGCAACTGTCAATAAAGTTTAATTTTGAAAATATCATAGTGGCATCTTCTAGTGTGGGTAAAATGTTAGCAACAAGATTTTCACTGGGACAATGTATGTTTAATCTTATGTCTCTCAATGTATTCAAGTTATTCGAAATCGGCGCACCAATTATCATTAACAGATTTGATAAATTCATCAAATTTATGTTGAGCTCAATCTTCAAAATCTTCAACTTGTGGAACGATTCGCAAAGTTTCAATAGCATCATTGATCTTAAATGATTTTTTTCTTCGTCAGATTTAGTTAAATGGTATTTGATAGATAATTTTTCAATGTTTAAACCATGAACTCTTATTATTGAACCTAATTTGTCGATTGGTTTTATTAGTGTCAAAACACCAGAATCATCTTGAATCAGCAAAGTTAAAGAATTTAAATTTTCAAAGATGATATGCTTTCCTAAAAGAGATATTATCGAATCAGAGGATTGATTGGTCAGTGGTATTGTTAAGGAATTCAAGTTAGGCATAGGCAAGTTCATTTTTCTCAGGATAGCGCAAAACCCTACTAGCCGACGATAAACGATATTATAGTTATCTGGATCGTCAACCAGAAAATGAAGCTCGCAAAGGCAGTTTATAGTTCGTGGAGCTGATGTTATCAATTTAAAAATTGTCATATCTTCATTGAGTCCAAGCTGTCCTTTAAAAAACAATTTCTTAACATTTTCATAGTTTATGAATTGCACTGTACCATGGTTTTCATCTACCATGAGACAAAAGTTTTTATCGATAATCAATGTGTCTAGATTTGGTGCTTCGGTATACGTTAACGGTTTGATGGGAATATTATCTGGAAATGTGTATGCTTTCAGGTGCGGAAATGAATGAGGCACCAAGCTATTTCTCCAAGTGACTAAATCCAGACTGCTTTCTGCTATCCAATCCTCTAAATATAACTCAACCACGAGATTAGAGTAGGAGAACCCTAAAACTGATCCCGTGTGAAGAGTAAGCAAAAACTGCCCTATGTTATGATTATCGATGAAAGTAACAGCACCTTGCACCTCATCATTGCCTTTAGTAAAATACATTTGGCCGACATTGGCAATGCCGGATGTGTTAGGCAGATAAACAACTTTTGAATACAATGTAGGTGCAAAAGAACGGAATAGGGTCTTTGAGGTTCTACAAAGCCTAGAACGGCTTTGTGAATCCAAGTTAAAAGCTATATTGACCAAAACATTGTCTGGGAGTGACTCCAAGTTCAACCATTCCTTCATACTGCTATTAAGGTGTCAAATCAACAGGAATAATCTCCAGAGCACATTTGATGTAGATTGTGAAGATCTCTCTTTTGAGGTTTTCAAATTTTCCATAGTAGGGCCCCCACCGCGGTTAAGCTCTCACGTGACATACATACAAATATATGTTATACTATAAACAAAGGAATATAATAGTAGCTATTCACACAATTAACTCGCTGGAGGAAGGAACTTTTTCGAAACCAAAAAGCTCACCACCTTCCATCACTTTACGATCGTAAATCTTTTCAATCTCGTCGACTTCTGAATGTAAAACTTTTTTTACCACAAGTTCCCACAACTTGTGCAGTTTAAAGAACACATTAGTGAAGACAATGGCAGTTTGGGAGACCCAAAGTCTTGTCAACCATTCGCCAATTGTATCACTCTCTCCAGATTCTAAAACTAATTGATCAACGCTTCTTTCCGCTTCCTGTACAAGAATGGAAAGTCTATTAACAGGAGAGCCGAAATTCATATTCAAACCAGCAACTATACGCATGGATCTCATGACAAACACCAAGCTCAATGGAAACTTGTCAGTAGACTTCAAAAACTGTCTTAATCTGTCTCTCAGCATCTCCTGCTTTTCAAAATATGATGCACTTTGAACCTTTTCAATGTGTTTTTTAACGTTTTCACTGTTCATATCCGCCACTCCAGCAAACGCCATCACCATTTCATCTACTTCCATACCCCATCCTGTCAACACTTCAACTGTCTTTGAATAGTTTTTCTCCATAGAGTATTTCCAAAATTCAGCATACTCTCTTTTGAACTTCTTAGAAAAGTGTTCGTAAAGCCCATGATCTAAGATGACCAATTGTTGAATTTTGTGGGTTTTGAAAAGCCAGCGAGTGAAAATGTTGTTATTCTCAACTTCGATATGACGAACCATCAAATTACCTGGGTGTAAGTCGCAATGGACGAAGCCCCAAGTGAATACTTGACGTGCATAAATTCTAGTGACTTGAGACATCAACGTCGTCAAGTTGTAGCCTTTATCAGCTAAACCTTGGTATTGACCAATTAATTCTGCATCAATCCATTCACTGATTAAAATTTTCTTGGCGGAGATTTCCTGATAGTACTTTGGAATGTAGTAGTCATGAGACCTGCCAAATTGGGAGTCACTATTAATCAATTTCGTAATCATCATAGCGTTATCATATTCATTATAGAAATCTAGCTCTTCTCTCATCTTGGTACTAACATAGTCCATTGTGGCTTGAAGTGGTAAATCAAAGACGTAACCGTAAATGGTCATAGCAGCTCTATAAGTAAACAGATCAGAGTCAATTTGAGAGGAGACTGACTTTTTCTGTATTTTAACTGCTACCTTTTCACCATTTTTTAATACACCTCTGTGAACTTGGGCAACTGATGCACTAGCAATTGGTGTTTCATCTAATTCAAGAAATATTTTTTCTCTGTAGTCCGGACCTAGTTCAGATTGCAATGTTCTGTCACAAGTAGCCCAAGATTCAGTAGGCGCCTTATCAAACAACAGCTTAAATTTGTCCTGGTAGTGCTTAGGAAACATCATACCCTGAACAGCGATCATTTGTCCCATCTTTATATATAGACCCTTATTGGTGATGATTAAATCGTAAAGACGTTGTGCGTTTCTCTCGTGAAGAGCATCAATATCACTACCTTCATAAAAATTCATTTTGTAGTCATAGGAAAGCAACAACAAGACGTATAAAGATCTGCATGTTCTATCTGTCAACTGATAACCGAAATACTTATCATATCCATACATTAAAGCCGTAGATCCAACAAATCCAGCTAGAACTTTTTTACCAAACCCATTGTATTTATTTCTATTAGACTCTTCTTTAGTGTTTGACGGCGCTGTTGATGTCTTTGGGGGTGCCTGATTAGGATGCTTGAGCTGGGGTATATCCCTCTTCAAATTCTCAGGATTAATCTTTTTTGGCTTGAAACCTCCAAATTTAGATCCACCAGCTTTGTTAGCATAAGTTCTAATACTTTGTATTAAAGACATTGTAAAAGAATTTGCCTGTTACCACTTCTTGGTGCTGAAAGACTTATAAAGGACCAATCATCTGTGAAGATAAACCTTCCGGATTTAAAATTTTTTTTGTCTGAAAAAAAACACTACAAGTCAAAGAAAAAGAAATTGCTACATTGAAATGGCAATAATGTAGCCGCTTACACATTTAGCATACATTAACAGCATTTACTTCAAGCTTGCTCTCTATGTTGTTCTTTTAATCTTTTTTTTTCAAAAACAATTTATAAACTCTTAAGAATTGTTCTTTTATTTGCCTGAACCTCTGAATTTAATTAAAATGCTATGTAAATATAAATCGGTGTATATGTTATTCAGTTCCAAGTAGATATCCAAACTCATCAGCTCCACCGACATCAACCAAAAAGGCTTCCACGTCCTCCATCATTTCTTCATCAAAAACACCACCTTTGGTTGCCCTCAAACCTTCCTTTTGTGCTTCTGCCATACTAGCTCTGCGTAACCTATTCTTATTAAAACTTTTAGTAGAAAATGACAGTCTTGAAGATCGTCTTGAGCGCTTGCGTGGATGCAGCTCGTCATTCACAAGTTCACTGTTCAAAAGTGGGTCCATGCCAATAAGAAGAACTTCATCGACGCCGTCAAGCTCAGGAATTTCATCCATTATAGCACCAAATGTATCATTTTCATCATCACTAGCAAAGGCAGCAAATCCATTGATATCGTCTTGATTACTGATCACGTAGTCGTCTATATTAGGCACGCTCAGGGAAATTCCTCTAGCTTTTAAAGAAGGTTCTCGATCCCCGTCAATTGGATCCTTTTTAACTATGACACCCTTAGTAGAATGGATTGGCACAGGACCAGCCGGCGCTTTGGCTGCTAACGATGTCACTTTTAGCTCACTGATAGTATCAACTTCCTTAATAGGATTCTCTTTTTTGATCTTGACTCTCCTGTTGACTTTTCTTTTAGCCTTCTTCTCTGCATATGAGTATTTTGAGCTATTCAATGCTTCAACACCATTCAAGTGGTATTTGTTCACGAGTCCTTTATTTCTGAAAGCAGTTAATGGGATATGCTTCTCACCAAACATTTCTTGTAATTTATCGTTAGTCTCGTGGTCATGAGCTGGATCATTGAAAGGATCATCATCTTTGTCCTCTTCAAATTCTTCAATATTTAGTAACTCATCTAACGCTAATGGATCATTTTGATCTGCTGATTGTGCATTTTGCTTCATTTTTTCAAGTTTCGCTTTACGTGGTGATTCAAATGGTTGAACAAACCTGGTTGATATACCATCAATAACACTGAATGGTTTTTTGGTAGTAAAGGTTCCCAAAGGAGGAGCGCCAAAACCTAGAGAACTTGATGAAAGTACCTCTTTTGCATGCTTTGAACCCAAATGTTTTTTGGTACTCATTTTTGGTAAAGAAATGTCTTCATCTGTTTCGTCGTCGCTGATCAACGATACCTCAAATTTGTAGCCATCATTCAAGCTTGAAGTGTCATTATCATCTGAGTCCCCTCTGGTTAAAATATTAAGAACTAAATTGGTGTCATCGCAAGAGTCTGAGTCTATTGCATCAGAATAGACTTCTTCCACTGTCCCAAGCATCTTTATTATATCCGCCTTTTTCGAACTCTTTTTACTTTTCTTTCTTCTAAGTTTGGATCTAAACTTTGATAATCCATCTTCATCACTAGATGACAATAAAGATTGATCTAAAATTGAAGATCTTCTTCTAAATGCTTGTTGTTTTGGAAACATATCTTCAAAATTGTCTAATCTATCGAGTTCTAAGTCATTATCTATAGCTGCTCCCGCTCGATATATAGAGCCTCTTCTGAGCAGCTTTTTGGTTTGACTTTCGTAGTAATCATCGACCATTGCTTTAGTCTCTAGCGCCATCAATTTATCGCTATCAGCATCACTTACATCGTCATCATCTGGTGTTGTCATTATGTCTTTCTCGCTCCCTGGGGTGTACTGCTTTCTCGTGGCAGCTAGTTTATCGAAAACGTCCTCCTCTGATTCATCTCCTTCAACATGTAATTCTGATTCATCGTTATCAACCATCAATGTTTGAATGAGTTCATCTTTATCGATTGAATAATCGTCGTCTGAGTTTATGTCTTTCTCTTCAAACTTTGGGACTTTCATTTGAACATGAATGTCTTCATTGGCAGCACTGTGATGGCGTATGCTTATATCATCCACAATTTCACCAACATCTTCTTCACAGGCTTTGGGCGTTTGCGACCGAGACTTATTGAAAATTGAATTGTTATCGTCATCGTTATCTTCTTCTTCTTCTTCTTCATTAAAGTCAAAATCAAAATTTAATCCAGCTAAATCATCATCATAGTCGTCCACTTGACTAGAAAAATCATTTCTACCATCTAGATCATCCAATTTTTTTTCTTCTTTCTTTATCACAGCATCAACCAAGTCATCGTCTAGTTCTGAATCAGTATTTTCAAATACCTCACCCTCTTCTGCAGATTCTGCTTCAATCTTATTACTGTTGTCTTTCGTCTGATAACCTTTCACAGCTTTCATCGCTTTCATTCGCCTTTGCTTTGTTAGCTGAACATAATCTACATCTTCTTCCTCGGATGAGGAGGAATAATTATCATCGTCATCAGAGGATAATAACGCCATACTCCCTCTCCTATTGAAACTTTGTCTTCTATTATATTTTTTGTTATTGGAAAGAGCACTTTCATTATCGATCTTATTAAGATAGAGATCATCATCATTTGATGAATCCGAAGATGAGTCTGATGAGTCTGAAGAATCCGAATTTGAATATCTTGCCCTTTGAGCAGAATTGAAATTTTCTATGCTAGTATCGCTATCATCACTATCGTCTTCACTTGCTTGCATTGAATCGTCTCTTTTGCTAAACGTACTTGATTTCGGTATGGGTCCCTTTATTGCTACTCGTTTTGAGGTAGATTTTCGTCCCATTTTTCCAATTGATTTTGAAGCAGACTTTTTAGGTGACTTCAAGCCCTTCATTGTGCTTGCAATGGTTCCTATATGCGCTTTCAATCTGAATAAAAGTGTTATTAATCCTTTAAATCATAAAAAATTTTTTTTCATCTCCTTTTAAAAAAGTTCCATTTTCAGGCTGTGCTAACTGAACTTTAGATCTAACATAAAGATAGAGCTGATGTGAACCATGGTAACATTTCCTGGACATCAAACTTTCATCTACGCATTTACTGAAAAGCGCTTTTAACTCAAGTAAAAAAAAATTTAGACATTATATATAAAAGACAACAAAATCTAAGTTATAAGTTGAGAGCTTCTTCCGGAAGAACAAAGTTAGTGAGCTTAGCTGACAATTCCAATTGCTGTTTGAGACAAGAAGTTAAATATTCCAAAACAAGAGAGTCATTAGCATCATTTTCAAAAGCAGTCCTGAGTTTGGAAACTTGAGATTCAGAAAGCTGGTACTTGAGGGTGGATGTGAGCAGGTTTGCAATTTGAGAATCACCTTTAATTTCACCGCTGGAAACACGAGAAACATATTCCTTTAGTATTTTGACCATATTTATAGACTTTTGAATAGAGGTTTGTAACTGCTTGAGTTCCTCCTCGTTTGAAACAGCCAAAGTGCTTGAAGGTTCCTTAGATGCATTTGAGATAAATTTGAGGGTGGTTAGTTCGCCCTTGGTACCGATAATTTCGTTTGGAATTGGTGTAAAAACATGTGCACCAGACTTATCAATGCCCAAGGAGTGAACGAGGTTTGAAGTGGATGGGAGCCCGATTGCTTCGGATGTAAAAGTGTTGATCTTTGGTGCAATGATGGTGCCATCAGCGTCCTTGTGCTGGACTGTCAGTAAGATGGCGTTTGATGAAGCAGCTTTGTTGTAAATGTCGTGAACAAGGCCTGTGTAAGTATCAATGTTGGCATCTGTTGAGAACCAACCAACAACGTTCAAATCAGAGTTGGACTTCTTGTATAGTTGCAAGGTTGAACGGTGATGCGCATCTTGAAAGGTCAAATCACCATTTTCTTCCTTCAGTGGCACGACATATGAAGTCATAACGCTCACTTCTGAACCATCATCTGAACGAGAACCAAGAAGAGTTCCAATAACCTTCGTATTAGAGGCGTTGTCGGAGTAAACCGCATCAATAAGCTCTAAAAGTGCACTGGAATCAATGTTCACTTTAGATGTGTTGAATCTACCATTATTGAAAGTCTTCACGTGTAATGCTGGGCCAACCATTGCTCTTTCGTTTTCCTTTTACTTTATACAAGATTCAGTGAAAATTATGTTTGGAAATTTTTCAGAGAAAAAAAAAGCGAAAAAAAGTTAGAGTGCATTGTCACGTGACCAGGTTATCTATCAAGCGTAGAGATGTCGCAATTGCAGCTACTTTCTTGAACAATATTACAATGTTTTTCACAAATGCTTTGCAATGATTCCCCCAAAAATTGCGTGCTTTGAATCCGTTTAGGCTCTACTTTTCAAAATGAAAAGCCTAAAAAAATCTGGATTTTATTAAAAAAATGATGCAGCAGTAATGTGAAATAGTTTTCAAGCAACAAACCACACAGTTGTAACCAAATAAGGCTTTGATAATTTACACCTACTTAATGTGCTCTTACTCGCATTAGTTTTGACTATCATCAATCGTCTCGTTAATTAACTGTCCAAAAGATTTTTTTTATCACCTGTGCTTTCAATTTCATTGACTATACTATAACACAAAACAGACAACCTGTTTTTTTTTTGATAAGTTTCTTCAACTAACTGTTTTTGGCCCCTTATTTTGTTAATGAAACGGATGATATTAACCAATTGAAAATACTGAGCACATGAGCATATAGATCTAAGTAAAAAATTTTGAACTTTTTCCCTAAAAGAAATAATTTTTCACTTTTATTTTAGTAAATTGGAGCATAGTTAGGCCATACAGGATGGAAGTAACGACAGAGAGAACTTATAAGAACGTTAATATAGAACCTTTTTATGCTAGTGCATCAAATGCAACCATTTCAAGAGATGGAAGGTTGCAGGCGACAGCAGTTGCACAAGACGTTATTGTGATTGATAGATTTTCTAATCAAATAGTACACTCAATTCAGGGGGACGGCAGTGATATCACAACACTGAGAATGACACCAGATGGTTCAAAGCTAGCGATTGCTACTTCTAGAGATTCGACTTCACATCAGTTAAAGGTCCTAGATGTCACAAATGGTGAGTTTATAAAATCTTTCAAACTATCAGCAGCTTCATTTATTTCAGCGGTTGACAAAACATCCTCTCTTTTTGCATTTGGGTTAACCGATGGTAGTGTGTTGGTGTATGATGTGGAAAAGCTGTTTGTAACACATAGTTTGAAAGGACACGGATCAACTTTATCAGCTTTGAATTTTTACGGTGACTTCAATTCTAAAAACTGGAAATTGGCCTCTGGTGATATCATGGGTATGGTCAAAGTATGGGATTTGGTCAAAAGGAAGACCATTTTTACCAGCAAAGAACATGCTGCCACCGTTAGAGGTGTTAATTTCAACGAGTCAGGCACTCTTTTCGTTACTGCAGGTAGAGATAATTTAGTGATGCTGTACAATCCGAATATGAAATTCAAAGAAGTAAAATCAATTCCCTTGAACCTGTCAATGGAATCTGCAGGTTTTGTGAATTATGAAGGTAAAGAATACTTATACACAGCTGGTGAAGGCTGCGTTTTAAAATTGTGGGATATTGACGGTGAACAGCTCTTTGCACAAACGAAAGCTCCAATGGAAACAACTGAAGAGCTTTCCATTACTGATGTACTTCAGCTTGAGGATAACGAATTGATAATTGTACTGTCAGATCAAACCATAATGGATTTGGATCTTCAGTGCGATCTAGATGAAAATAAGCACATAATCCCAGTATCAAGGACAATGGCCGGTAATCACGGTACCATTGCGGATATCAGATACGTTGGTCCAGGAAAGAAACTTTTGGCACTTGCAACAAATTCACCTGCATTAAGAGTTGTTAATATATACAATGCCCCCCTAGATATGGAGATATATGAAGCTCATACAGATCTATTGAATATGCTCGATGCAACTGTTGATGGCATGTGGCTTGCCACTGCTTCTAAGGATAAGACAGCTAGACTTTGGAAGTGGGATGAGGAAGAAGCAAAGTTCGAATGTTATGCTGTCTTCGAAGGCCATGTTGGTTCTGTTACTTCTGTCGCTTTACCAAGAACACCGATTGATGGATATCCAAAGTTCTTGATTACAGGTTCAGAAGATTTAACAATCAAGAAATGGACCGTTCCTAAACCACATATTAGCAATGAGCTTCATACTGTCAAGTCCTCTGACTATACCAGAAGAGCTCATGATAAATTCATTCATGCAATCGACGTCTCTCCGAATAATGACTTCTTGGCTACTGCGTCACATGATAAAACTTCAAAAATTTGGGATCTACAGGCTGGTGAAGCTCTTGGTATTTTAGAGGGTCATAAGAGAGGTGTTTACGATATCAGATTTTGTGCTTACGATAGATTGGTGGTAACAGCATCAGGTGATCGTACAGTCAGAGTTTGGAATTTGGAAGATCAAAGTTGTATTAGAAGTTATGAGGGTATGTCTAACTCTGTTCAAAGGTGTGCATTTTTAACTAAAAATCAATACATCGTTGGTGCTGCAGCTGACGGTTTAATTAAAATTTGGGAAGTCAGCTCCGGTGAGTGTGTCAACACATTAGATAATCATGACAATAGGATTTGGGCACTTGGTGTGAAAAATGATGGTGAGGAATTTATAACCGCAGACGCAGATGGTGCTGTCACTATCTGGCAAGACAATACGGATGAAACAAGAGCCGAAGCCGATGCTGCCAAGAAAATTCTTGTTGAAAAAGAACAAGACTTAATGAATTGTATCAGAAATGGTAATTGGGTCAAGGCGTTTCTGCTCGCTTTAGATCTTGATCACCCAATGAGATTATACAACGTGGTCAAAGAATGTATTGCCAAAAATGATGACCCTGGGTCAATTATTGGTTCTTTCGAATTGGAAAGAAAAATTGGACAACTAGAAGATGACAAAATACTTTTGTTGCTAAAAAGAATTAGAGATTGGAATACAAACGTCAAGCTTTTTGAAGTTGCGCAAAAGTTGGTTCGTGTGATATTAAAGGAATGTGATTTAGACAAACTATGTCAGGTCAAAGGTGCCATGACTTACATTGATGGCATAGTTCCATATACGGAGCGTCATTATTCACGTTTTGATGACCTCGTTGAGCAAAGTTTTATTCTTGATTATGTTACGCGTAAAATGGATGAAATCGTAGGTTAATCCTTTTATAGTATAAACTAATCGCTATTGTTATAATATAACGCAAAGACAATTTATGTAGTTTGATTCTTGTACTGCGTACTCTGAAAATTTTCCCAAAACACTAATAACCTATAGGTATTCTTTCCAACCTAAGATTTGAAATGGCGACTAGAGCCAAGTATAACTTTGAGCAGTATTGGGATGGCTTGATTGACATTCCTATGGAGTCGTGGATGTGCACTCTAGAGGAACTGGAGCTCACTACGCCGTCAAGAAATGATCCAAATCCAAAAAAAAGAGTACCATTCACTGATGAAATTATCAAAAGGATTAAAGGTGTTTACTTCATTTTCAACAGTTGTAGGTATTTGAAATTGTCTAGATCTGTTGCCGTAACTGCATCCACTTATTTCCATCGATTTTACATGAAACACAACATTCTGTCTTATCACTACTATGAAGTCGGAACAACATGCATTTTTATAGCATGTAAAACAGAGGAATGTAGAAGGAAGCTCAGTGACGTTATAAAAGTATGTGCCAGAATAGCTACTGGTAATAGGGAAGTCATTGATGAAGAATCGAAAATTTATTGGCAATGGAAAGATTTGATTGTTAAATTAGAAGAGACAATGCTACAGACTTTTCAATTCGATGTCTCATTGAAAAATCCATATGTACTAACGTCAGAAGTACTAGGAGTTCAATTAGATCCAGCTTTGCCATCGCTAAAAAGTGACCTTGCATGGGAAAAACAAGCTAGAGTTCTATGTGCCAATAGCATCAACTATCTTGAAGTTTTAGTTAGGTTGCCTTTGGTATTGCTTTTTCCTGTTGAGGTTATATGTGCCATGTTATTATTATATTCCAGTCATAAACTTCAAATAGAAGTGAAGAAAGAAGTTTATAGCTCAAAGTTAAAAGTAAACCAGGATGACATAATCAAATGCTTAAATACCATCATCAAATTGGGAACAATTGCAAACAAAACCGACCGACAATTACATGTATTATCATTTTTGCCACCTTTAGATCCAAAGGACATTATCCACTTGATGTCCCATTAAAAATATTTGTGTTGCCTTCCTAGGCAAAGTCGAACTGATTACGTTGCCTTTTTCCTTTCATCACATTTCCAAACACAAACTTTATACGATGACTTTGGTTCATAAAACATCACTACATGCTTCTAACATTGTATGTTGCCATCTCGCTTCGAACTTATACAAACCTATATACCAAATTATAAAAACTGAGTACTAATTTTGATAACATACTTTATGTGGTTATAGTAGCTGACAGCAGAAGAAATCAGAAAGAGAAAGTTTCTCAAAAAAGGTTTACAGCTATCAATCCTTGTCTTAGGCGAAGGTGGAACAGGTAAGTCAACATTTGTTAACACACTATGTGACAAAGATTTGCTTCCAATACAAAGAACATCACCAACAGAACTGGCTATCGAGACCCACCATGCTAAACTTAATGAAGGTGATACCCAAATTTGTCTTGATATTACTCTGTGTCCAGGATTCGGCGACTATGTCAACAATGATGTCTCAACAAGTAAAGTCATCCGATACATCGAAGATCAATTTGAAAGTATTCTTAACGAAGAATGTAGAATAAATAGGAATTCAAAATTCAAGGACACACGCATTCACGCCGTCCTATACTTTATTAGGCCAACATCGAAGGGTCTTAGTAACTTGGATGTTTTTTGTTTGAAAGAATTATCGAGCAGGTGTAACGTCATTCCAATCATTGCTAAAGCTGATTCTCTAACAGAAGAAGAAATAAGTGTTAACCGCAATTTGATTATGGAGGACATTATAGCGAATAAAATTCGGATATATGACTTTTCTGCATCTTTCGATGAGATTGATGAAGGAGAAAGTGAGTCTATTATGCAAATGGTTCCTTTCGCAATGGTTTGCAGTAACGAAAAAAGAATCATTGATCAAGTTGAGTACAAAGTGAGGGTTGTTCCTCATGGAATCATTAACATTGAAGATCCAGATCACTCTGATTTTCTCATCCTCAGAACATGTTTACTAGGTGCGTGCCTCCAGGATTTGAAAGAAAGTACCCATTGTATTTATTATGAGAAATACAGAACGGAGGTGTTGAGTAAGTCTAAACAGATTAATTCCTTTGAAAACCTAGGAAAAGAAGATGGCATTGCTACAGGGTCTGCTTCGGTGACTTTGTTTTAGCAGCTAAGTAAAATCGGATCAGCAATTATACAGTATTGCCTATTATTATGTAAGTTGTTCTATTATGCTGAGTAAAAAAAAGCTTAAATTTTTTAACCTTAACTGTATCAGTGATCAAGATCTTTGTAATAATAATGCTGAAAAGAGAGCAGATGGACATGTTGCATAGTGAGATGCCCAGTAAAACCAGGGAATTAGAGCTTCTCAGTTGCTTTCTTCAACCAGATATGAAATTAATGAGACCTATTCTAGTATTAGAGGGTGCTAAATCAAGTGGCAAGACATACACAATAACGCGTTATTTAAGCCATTTGAAAAAGAGCCATGATATTTCATTTGCTGAGATAGACTGCCAATACTGCATATCTGCTAGGGATGTTCTAAGAAGGATATTGAAAGAATTAATCTTACATTTTAAAATGAAATATACACAAATTGAAAAGGATGTCTCAACGTGTGAGGGTATTCAGAGCTTTCCTGGTTGCATAAAACAGTTAATGTCTAATGTAGCCACTGATAAATTGAAAAAACCCTTTGTGTTTATATTGAATAAGATAGACACCTTGCCACAACAAGAGGATATCTCAAATTTGAATTTTTGTTTGAGTAAACTACATGAACAATGTGAAGAGACAAATGGTCTGAGTTTTGTCATGATATGTACTAGGAGTGATTCATTGAGCTTGCAAACAAGCTCTATTCCGATTATAAAGTTTGAACCATACTCACTTGAAGTATTGAAGAGTATACTATCAGATTTACTGATTGACTCAGCATGGCCAATGGAATTGCTAACAGGTATAATGAACAATTCAGTAACTGTTCAGAAGAGAATTCAAATTTTTAGACAGTTCGTTGGATTAATGATGGACACTTACAAAGAGTATTTTGGAACAAGTATAGAAATTATTGAGCCAGTTTTGAGAAGACTATGGCCAGTTTTCTTGGATCCAATAGTTAGAAATGGAGGGTACTTTCCTGGTAATAATGACATACTAAGCACATTTCTGAAAAACAAGGATATGTTGAGTGAGGAAAACGTTGTATTTAGAGATTTTAAGAGTACACATAAGCAGTTAATTGATGACAAATATGATCAAGACCCGTTATTGACAAAGCTACTTGATAATTTAGATCAAACTAATGATTCTGACTTTGATTTGTCGAAGAAAATCAAGTATTTGATAATTGCATCATTTTTAGCATCATATAACGACGCCAAGTATGATACGGTGTATTTCACGAAGCATGGGAATGGCAATACTTCTATGATTAGAAAGAGAAGAAATCTGAAAAGGGCTAAACTAAATAAATCAGAGGGTGTGTTTAGGAGAGAGATGGCAGTGGCGCAACCGTTCAAAATTGAGAGACTGTTGGCAATATTGAAGTCAATTTGGCAGGAAAACGAAGGCAGTGAAGAGCCACTGATAAATGACGTGGGGTTGATGAATGAGCTGGCGTCTCTCTCGGCGTTGCGCATTATCATCAAGCTGCCAATGGGGGACACCATTGGAGGGCAAAGCAAGTGGAAATGCAATGTGCATTGGAACATTGTAGAGAAGTTCTCCAGAGACGTCAACTTCAACATTGAGAACCACTTGCAGGAGTAATACAGGTTTTATAGTGGATCATTAGAGTAAGGAAGTTTATAAACGTTAATAAAGATAGAAAAGAGTCAGAGATACATGTGAGCTACCACAAATCGGTGTCGTCCCCGGTGATGTGGTTGTCCGGAGTTTTGCCAATGGCGCACTGCGAAGCCCTATCCAAGTCATTGAAGAGCTTCAGGCAGTTGAGCTGAGTGCACAGGGTCGTCAATTTACCTCGGGCATTTTTCAGGGTCCGTTCATACAAATCCACTGAGTCCGGGTCGTTGCTGACACTCAAGGCGCCCTCCTTGAAGAATACGGAGTGTATATTCTCCCTGACCGTCTCCAACGAGGCGTGGATCTTATCGAAATTCCTCGGCTTGCCCTTTTCGTCACAGCTATCCTTGTTATCTATGTGGGTCTGACACTTTGCCAGTAGATAATCTGCCAACTCAACCAAAACGCCTACAAACAAGAACTTCTGGAACCCAGTCTGGATGCCCAGCAACTTGCCATCGTGCTGAGCGTCTAAATCTGGAGTGTTGATGCCTTCTTGGTACCCCTCGTCATAGCACTGCTGCTCCAGGTTGAGCGATCCCTCAAAGAGATCGCCCTCTGCAGGGCCAGCAGGTGTGACATCAAAGTCAGCGAGAGGGTCATCTGCTATTGCGACTGCTAATTCGTCTGCCATTGATAAGAGCGGGGAGCAAGCGATGGGCGTGGGAGGGCAGACTGACAATAATAACACTCTACGGAGTATGCTTACTAAACTGCTATGCTCCCCTTTATACACGCGTGAAAAGTTTTTGTGTCATATTACGTAATCTGCCGGCTCTTGCACCCCTGCACCACCACTGCTTTCCCTGTTGTGGCAAACTCCCTCGAGAGTGATTACGTAAGCACGCCATGGCGCGACTCGCAAATGACTCCAAGCGTGTCAGTTTGCGAGAGTACGCAAGCTGGCACACTGGCGGTGTACTGATGTGTCACGGATCCGCAAGCCAGCATAGCTCACCTGGCACGGCTAAACGGGCCTTGGTGCCTGGAGTCAGCGCTGCAACATTACGTAATATGCTACACCTCACTCCTGAGCGCACTTCTCCCAGGCGTGCCTGCTACACGGTCACATGGTAACAACAGTGAATGGAGCTAGCTAGCAGCACAGACAGAGGGGATCCCAGGGTATCCCAAAAGAAAACTAGATTTGGGAAAAGCAAAAGGGCAACTTACGTAAGCATCGCGACAGAAGTGCATGTCGCGGTGCTGCTTAGGCGTAATCACATGATTCAGCAGACGGCGGCGTTACGGAGTCATAGGGGTGTTGAGCTGAGCCGGATCCCCGGAGATTGGAATCAACCCAGAGCCCGCGGGCCAAACCGTTCCGCCGAGCTTTAGCCTATCTGAATAGATTGATGACTAAAGCGAAGGTATAAAAGGACACGGTCAGGTACTGAGATGGGGGTGGTGAGTTGAGCAGCAAGAACAAACAACGCATAGCACTATGACACCAATTGCAATTTCATCACTAAAATCGCTCGCCGCTAGACACATTAGACCATCCAGAGCTTATCTATCGTCCACCACTTACACGTACAGGCTATACAACCAGGCCTCGAACACAGTGTCGACGTCGTCAGGGACCGTGGAGTCGTCGGAGATGGCGTTTGTGAACAACACCGCAGGGTCGCACGAGTTGCACGACGTCGCCGAGGATCACGAGTTTGTGCCAAGCGTGGCCTCCCACGGAGACGTGTCTGTGCGTGGTCACAAGGATCAATAATTAATTTACTGGATATCTTGGTTTTTCGTTAGTCGTACCATGGAGCAATAGCAAGCTGTTGCCATTTTATTTATATCTCTGCTTTTCTTATAATACTTTACTTAACATACCGAACGATAATACTAAGAGATGAGCGCACTGTAATTTAGCTCTGGAGCAGCCAGCAGCTGGCGCCGTGGCTCGCCTTCTGCACAGGGCTCCATAGTCTAAACAAAGGGTTGAGGTGTTGTGCGGTACAGCTGCATTGGTTTAGTGATATGGCCTCGCACCACTAAACCGGGCGATACGTTAACACACTACGCAAAATATGTAAAAGTGTAGCCTCTCTGGTAATGTGCACGTTCAATGAGCCCACGCAATGAGCCTACCTAGATGCCGCTACCAGGCTTCACAGTCGCCGCATTAGCACTACACTGCGATAGCTCTTGAGCTGTATATACATCTCGCAGCGCTAACACACCCTGTTATTACTGAACTTTATTTCCTGTACAACTAAAAAACTCTGTCAAACGATTCACCCTTGATGGTGCCTCCGGACATGCTGTTGTACACTAACCGCTGAAAGTCCTCGGGGTACTTGGCCAAGTTGTTCGCAGCGTCTTTGTTCAACGGGTCGTTTGGATTTGGCTGTAGAAATAAGTGCAAAATGCCCGCAAAAACAAGCTGTAGCGTCAACGTTGGCTTCCAGTCAGACCTCAAAATGTTGAGACATACGTGGCCCTCTAGATCGATGTTTGGATGGTAGATTTTCTTTAAACAAGTGAACTCCGGCGCCGAGTTGGGGTAGTCTTCAGGTATTTTGCACTCAAAATCAAACGTGCCCCCGCTGTAGTAACCTTCCTGTGGCTTTATTGTCAAGTGAACCACCAGTGGGGTCTCTTCCCGATACACAAACGAGACGTTCGGGATTTCTTGGTATTCCTGTAAATCTCTCTTGACTCTCAATAACGAAGGAGGAATGGCGTTGCTGCTAACACACCCATTGCTACCACCTCTTTCCTTTTGTAATCTCTTCAACTTTAACTGATTCCATCGGTTGAGTTGACGTTAGTAACACAGTCAAGCTAAAACTTAAAAAAAACTGGATATTTCCTGAAAATGCCCTGTCGTGTCCTCAAAGCACTCTCTCCATATTTCTGTAAATACATTCAACATACCATGGTCTAGCAAGCCTTTTCCTGTACCCTGATTTGCAATGAATCGTAATAAAATATCCTGGGTACTATGATTCGAATCAGAAGACCAAACGCGCATTTTTTGATCTACACTCTTTTCTTGTAAACAGAAGAAACATAGTTGTTGTACGCAAAGCATGTCGCAGAAACCGATACCGCCAACATCTTCTTCCGATTTAAAGTTTCAACTTGGTGAGCTCCAAAGAAAGTTTGCTCCTTCTGCCGTCAAAGGTTCAAGAAACAAAAGTGAAGAACCACAAATTCACCTGCCACCAACGCTACTAAACACAAAGCAACAGCATGGTGGCATCGGTCAGATCAAAAACACAAGCAGCAAAACTGTTGATTTTCTAGGTGACCTTTCGGATGGTCTTTTAGTCGAATCAAGAAGACTGGCATATGAAAATAAACAGTACAAATCGTTACTTCAAAAGTCTGAATCCGATATTACAAACCTAAAGAAACAGTTGTCTAATCTGAATACAGTTTTCGAAAAGTCAAATGCAAAAGAAGAAGAGTTAAATGATAAAAATTGGGAACTGGAAGTCAAGATCCAACAATTACAGCTAACATTGGAAAAGACCAAGAACGAATATCAATCCTACAAAACAAAAAATTCAGAATCCGAAATTTCAAAGGATAACTTGAGATTGACACTAGACAGCTTAAGACTAGAAAACAATCAATTAAAAGAATCTTATAACAGCAAGATGACATCTTTAAATTCTGAAATGAGTGAGCTCAAGGAGTCTAACGAGAATTTAAACGATGAAAATGATTTACTTCATAAAAAGCTTGTCACTCTAAAAGAAGATTTTAATGCAATTAAAGCTGAAAATGATAAACTAGTTGATACCAATAGAGAGCTTCAACTTGACCAGAGAGCTGATACTACAATAGCTACCTTCGATGACTCTATTATTCAAGATCCTCTTTTATCAGCTCCATCTGATGATATTAAGTCATTGGACACTGAAACACTTCAAAGAAACTTGTCTCATGCTTACACAGTTATAAAAAAGTTAAGAACGCAGAACTTGAAGTTCAAAAACTCGTCCCCAAGATCAAATATATCTCCTTCAAAATCGTCACGGAACGTTCAACCTCTCAACAAAAACTTTGATACTCTTGCTAATAATAGTTTGAATAGTGTTGGTGTTGATTCATGGGAAAACTACGAAGATGATTCCTTTGCAAAAGCAACACCGTTTGACAACGTTCCAAAATTATCTCAGAATTCTGACTCGAATTCTGATGATGATGATATTGACGACTACAACAATGAGTTTAATCTCAGTGATATTGTTAGCAGTAGTCCAAATAAGATTGATGCAGCAAAGTTGTCGAAAGAATTTGAGAAGTATATTTTGGTGGTTCCTCATATTGAAACTTCACCAAAAGATGTAAAAAACATTGTCGAAGAATATAAATCTTTTCAAACTATCCCAATCACTGAGTCTGAATACAATGACATATTGAGCCAATCTCCAATTCAAGAAACATTTGGCTCATCAAGTGACGTTACTTTTTCAAAGTACGGCAATAATAAAAATTTAAAGTTATTCACAACTGCAGAGATGAACTGTCTTACAAAATCTCTTAATGAAAAAGACGACATAATTGCGCATTTGAAAACTCAAATCTCTGAGCTGGAGGAACAATTACATAAGTCCCAAGAATCATATGTTGGCATCACTAATGAAAAACAAACTAAAATTAATACTATTCAACAAAAATTAGATTCAGCATTGAAAGAATTGAAACACCAAGAGTCCCATGAAAAAGGAACCCAGGAAGAACTTGGTAAATTGAAAGCACAAGTTCATTCTCAAAATTTGGAATTAGATAAAATGAAGAACCAAATTGATACCCCGGCAGCTGAATATATTAAAGAAAAATCCAAAGCCCATAATCTTGTTGCTGTATCTTTGGACGACTTTGAAAATTTGAAGACTGAAAATCGTATTATAAAGCTAGAAATTGCTGAGTTACAACATGTCAAGGAGCAGTTGACTGTGACTCGAAAGGATTTGTCAGAAACACAATCATTGAATACTGAATTAACTGCAAAGCTTTACCGATTAGAAGAAACATTAGATACCGTTAATAAATCTCTAAGCGAAAAGAAAGCACAATTAGATCAAATAAATGAAACAGTAGTTTCACCTGACATCAATTATATCAAGTCGAAGGCATCTAATTTGGATTTCATTGCTGTACCAGTTAGCCAATTTGATGAACTTAATGGTGAACGTGAGATATTGAAGAAAAAGCATGAAACCCTTCAAAGTGAATTTACTTCTCTTGAATCTGACCACTCAGAAATCTGTAAGCAAGCCAAATTCTCAAAAGAACAATATCTTTTATTAAAACATGAAAACGCAGAGTTGAGTGATCAATTAGAGTCAGTTAAGGAAGATTTAGTAACTAAGCAAAAGCAGCGTCTTGATCTGGAAAATTTGAGAGTTGAATTATTGAACGCCCAATCCAGTCTAGATTCCACTAATCAAGTTAAATCACAGTTAGAGAGCGAAATAGCTAATGTTAAGTTAGAATTGGAAAACTCTCATGACTCATTGAAAGAAAAAGAAAATGAGATTAAGATGTTGAACTCTCAAATAGAAACTCCAGATCTAAAATATATCGAAGCAAAAGTAAATACTCATGGCTTGACAACTGTGTCAATCAAAGAGTATAATGCTCTCAAACAAGAACTTGTGGACAAAGAGTCACAATTTCATGATTTGAATGAGAATAAGTCCAACATGGAACTTGAAATCAATCAAAAACGAGAACGGATCGTTGATATGGAGTTGGAACTAGCCAATTTGCAAACATTAAAAACAGATTTTGAGTCGCAAGGATCAAAAATTAACGAACTGCAAAAAGAACTGGATCAAATGGATGCAGTTGTTTCTGAACTTGGAAACGCTCAACATGATTTGGCTGAAGCTCGTCAGACTTTGCATCTAAAAGAGCTTGAGCTCATAAAGCTGCAACATGAATTTAAAAATCCTTCTGCCGCCTATATCAAAGAGAACTGTTCTTTGCATAATCTTGTGGCTCTTCCGATTGCTGATCTTGAGGTTGTGAACCGTGAAAGTGCTGACTTCAAAAATGAATCATCTTCTTTGAAAGCTCAACTAGCTGAATTGAAGGATGCAAACGATAAATTAAAGTCTAATTGTGAAGAGAAAGAGCAGCAAAGAATTTTTGTCGAATCCGAATTAGAAAAATCCCGTCAAGATTTTAATGATATATCAGTTCAACTTGAGACACCTGCACTTGAGTATCTAAAAGCTAAAGTTAGTGAAAATGGCTTAGTCTCCATACCAATTCTGGAATATGATGAGCTAAAACAGAATATTAGAAATCTTGAAAATGATGGCAAGGATCTACAACAATCAATCGAAAATCCTTCCATTGATTATGTCAAACAGCATTGTAAGAGACTTGACTACATTGCACTTCGAAACAACGAATATTCTTTGTTAAAGCAACAAATAAGTGCCAGAACTGATGAAATAGAAAAACTTAAGCAAAAATCGGATAATCCTAGCTTGGATTACATCAAGGAGATGGCCTCAAGGCATGAACTTTCTGTTGTACCTCAAGCAAAATATACATCTATTTTATCGGATTTGAGTGCATTGAAAAAAAGCAATGAAGCACCTGATCCTGAATACATTAAGCAAAAGGCAAGTTTGAATGGACTAGTTCCACTCCCTGTAGCTGAGCACGAAAGTTTACTTGCCGAGCTGCAAGCAAAAACTAATGAAAACCAATCTTTGGTAAAAGATAAAGTGGAGATGAGCGAGCAAATAAAGAAGCTAAAAGAAGAAGAGATTTTGTTAGGGAAACTCCAAGAAGAACTAAAGATCAAAGAGAATGAAAGTGAAGCTCTGAAACACAGATTAGAAAATCCAGACAAGAAATATCTTGAAGCCAAATCCAATGCGTGCGGACTAATTGCGTTACCAACATCCGAACATGAAAAATTGACTAAGCAGTTATATGACGCTGAAATTGAGTTAGAGACTAGAAATATTGAGATTGCTTCTCTTCGTAGAATAAAACAAGATTTGGAATTACAAGGAGAAAAGCTTGTTTCTATGGATCTACATGATGCAGTTCAATCTGAGTTGGCCACAACAAAGGACAAACTACGTGAAGCCAAAAGGGATCTGGAAACCGTTAACTCTGAGCTGACTTCGGAAACAAGTAAGATTGAAATTTTGAAAGCAGACTGTGCCAAATTTTCATTAGCTGCAACAAAAGTGGCCGAAGTTGAATCAGAGTTGAAATCTTTGAAAGAGGCCAATAAACAGCTTGAAGCTATTGAAAGAAATTATTTAGAGTTACAAACTGCTCACAAAACTCTGGCTGCAAAATGTGAAGTTTTGGAGAAATGTAAATTGAAATTAGAAACTGTTACAAAAGAGTATGAAGTACAATCTAAACGTTTGAAGGAAGTTGAAAATTTTGTACAACTGCCCAACAAAAATTATATTGAAGAGAAATCTACTATATTGGGATTAGTTACTCTTTCTGGCACTGAATACGAAGGTTTGAAAAAGGATCTAGACTTTAAAACCGAAGAACTTAATCATTTGCAGGATATTGAAACTTGTTTCAACGATAGCAAAGCAGAAGTTGAGAGATTAGAGAAAAATAACTTAAAGTTAACAAGCGATCTTGATAATCTTCATAATCTGGAAAGTACTTTGTCTGAAACTAAGTCTCAATTAGAGGCTAAAGAGAGAGAATTGAGGAATATCAATGAAACACTAGCTGATCCGCCCCTAACTTATATCGAAAACAATGCTTCAAAACGTGGATTGGTAATCGTTACAAAAAGTAAGCATGAATCTCAATTAAAGGAGTTGTCTTCCTTTAAAAGTTCAATTGATGAAGTAAAAGACAAGTATGCCATATTGGAGGAACATAACACCAAGATCATTGCTGAAAGAGAATATTTGATGAAAAATATTACTGCATTAAAAGCAAAGGAATTTGAATATAATGAATCGTTAAACTTGAAACAAATGGAGCTACATAATGCAAAATCTCAAATTAACAAACCAGATAAAGCTTATATCAAGAGTAAGGCTGTGGAATATGGGCTCGTTGTTATTTCAACAGACGAATATGAAAGTACCAAGCATGATTTGGAAATTCTCTCAAAACAAAGAGAATCTGACACGAAGAGTTTGAATGATAAAGTTGCAGAACTAGGAAAAATAAAACATCAAAGAGATGGATTAGTAACAGAGTTAGCTCAATTGAAATCGAAATCTGCTGAAGATATTCAGTTGAAAACAAAGGAGCTTAGCGCTGTTAAAGGACTATATGAGAACCCATCCACCGATTACCTCAAGGTGAAAGCGTCAGGAAGAGGTTTTACTCTTCTAGAGGTCATTGAGCATCAGAGACTTCGTAAGAAGTTAAGTGAGCTGACCAAAGAGATCAATCAAAAGTCGCATGAAATTGACTGTTTACAAGTAAAAATTAAAACTCTTGAAACTCCTTCTAAAGAGTACATTGAAACAAGGTCTAATGCATTAGGTTTTATTCCAATCCCAATTTTTGAACATCAAAAGTTAACTAGAGATTTTGAATCCAAAGATAAAATGGTCAAGAAGCTAGAAAATGATAACAATGTTCTTTCAAAAGAATTTACCGAGTTCAAGGAATCTCGTGAAGGGTTGATTTCTAGAAAAGAGGAAATTATTTCTCGCCTACAAAAACAAATTGATGAACCTTCGCTTGATTACATCAAGTCAAAATCGACTATATTTGAGTCTCTTTTAGTATCAGCAAGCGATTACCAAAATTTTATTAGCGATGCTGAACTTTACAAAACTAAGCTTGCCAGTGCCAAATCCAGTCTTGAGGATAAGGACAAAGAAATCAAAAATTGCAAAGCTTCATATATTACTGCAAGTGCAGAACTTGATCAGTATAAATCTGAAGTTGATAATATGAGACGTGACCTTGCTGATAAAGATAAAGAATTCGAAACGCATAAATCCAGCTTGGAGAAGATGGGTCAGGAGGTTGCAAAGTACAAGATTGATTTACAGAAAGTGAAAGAACTACTTGTTTTGAAAGAAAAAGAAATTGAAGAGTGTAAACATTTCAATGCAGAAAAGCATAAGGATTTAGCAGTGGCTGAGTCTTCTTTAAGCTCCGCAAATGAGAAACTCGTAGAATTAGAAGCATTAAAAATATCTACTTCTAAAGAGCTTTCTGATATGGGTATAAAATTGCAGGATCTTGAGAAACAGCTTGTCGATTGCCAAAATGCCAATACACAACTGGCTGCTGAAAAAGAAGGTATGCTGAAAATCCAAAATGTTCACGAAAATGAGCTGCAGGATAAGATTGTAAGAATCACTACCCAGCAAAATCAGTTCAGAAACGAAGTTGAGTCGCTAAAAGCTCAACTGACTGAGAAAACGTCATTGATTGGAAAACTGCAAAAGGAAGTTGAACAACCAGATGTAGAGTACATTAAGCTGAAATCCAAAATTTACGACTTACTTCCAATCACGTCAAGCGAATATGACTCAATGAATAACGAGTTGACCACTAGCAGAAGCATCATATCAGCTTTGAAGAGAGACAAGGAAATTAATAATTTTGGCGAAACTTCTGATCTCCAAGCTTTTAAGTCACACAACGCAAAGATGGAGCAAAATAAAATTAATGGAGAATTTGTTTCAGCCCTACTTGAAGACAGCTTTGAGCATAAAAGTAGATCCGATCCTCAAAAACTTTTAGCTGATGAAAATGTTGCTCATAGAACCCCAATTTTGAAAGAACTGAATGTAATGGACAATCAAAATAGTGATAACAAGAATGACCTTGGTGAAAATAACTTGGAGCAACTTGCTCTGGCTAGAGGCTTCGTATTACTCCCTCTTCCTGTGGGCCATAATTTTGGTGCAAATTTAATGCAAAAATCGTCATCTATTGCTACAATTACTGCAGAAGCTTCTTTTGATAGAATTCCAGAAAGTTCTTTGAATGCCATTATGGATTCAATGAATGAGAATGGCTATAAATGTCTTCCCGTCGATGAGTACGAGGCTTTGCTTCACTGTGAGAATTGCGGGGTAATCGATTTTGGAGATGAAGATATAGCAAATGCTACATTGGAAGCCGAAGAGATATTATCACAAATGGAATCAAAGAAACATAAACTAAAGGAATTGACGTTGGAATCTGAGCGTTCCAGTAATTCTTCTTTGAGATCATCCAGAGCCTCTTCTATCTCTGTTCATGACGTGTTGCAGGATAAGGAGGCTGCCATTCAAGCTAAAAAAGATTCGCTTACTACACATCTTGCATCACTGAAAAAGAAAAAAGTCAAAACTCAGAAACAGATTAACAGGGTATCAGTAACGTCATTCGATTCTAATTCTCAGTCAACTTCACAATTGAACTCTAAACTGGATAAAGTATTATCTAAAATTAATGATGAAATTGAACTCGCTAGTATTGAACTAAATTCACAAGAAAGTGCCTTGATTGCCGTGAAGGCTTACATCAAATCGGCACAAGGATTAGATTTCCCAGCACTACAGAAACCAAGTTCTCAAATATCGGGCAATGATTCAACTGGAAATAGTGACGAGCAGTTGTCTCTTTTACAAAACGATGTCATTGATTTAGAAAACAAATACCAAGAAAAGGTTCGAGAGCTGAACGGTCTACGTCTCAAGCTTACAAATCCAAATCATCTCGCATCGTTATTGACTACATTAGGATACAATGTTTCGAAAGACAACTCCATCATTGACGATGTAAATGTACATGCAGAATCGTACATAACTGAGTCTAGAGCAGCAATAGAACCAGAATTGAGAGCTAGAGCATCTAAACTAGGTTTAATGTTGATACCTGTTTCTGATTTAGATAAGTTCAATGATGTAATCGCTAAGGATGAAGCGGGAGACGTATCATTTAGTGATTTGCAATGGAAAGCACATGAACTTGGCTATGAGCTTGTCAAAAGAGAAGACATGCAAGAGTTGCGAAAGTCAGCAGATAAAGCTGCTAAGCTACCTGAAGATTTGAACATCGTTGATTTGCAAATGTATGCAAATAAGCTGAATGTTAAAGTACTTTCTGATGAGGACATCAAGCATTTAAAAAAGAGACCAATTACTTCCAAAGAGCTAGCATATAAAGCGGTGGAGATGAACCTAGTTGTGATGAGTGAGGAAGAGGCCAATGAATTAAAATTGAAACAACCTATCACAGCCGAAAATCTATCACAAAAGGCGAAAGACTTTGGGTTACTTTGTGTGGCGGAATCACAATTTATTGCAACAACGGTCACGAGAGTTTTTGATCCAGATAATGTGGTTGTTTTACCAAATTCATATTATCAGAAGCTACTTAAGAGTCATGAGTTAGCAAAGAAAAATAGGAATTATGAAGCATTGCCAAAGCCAACAATTCCTGAAGATCAAACTTACAGTATGCCAACCTCGCCAAGTACTATGTCTATTTCTAACATTGATGCGACTTCATTGCGAACTGTTAATACAGTCATATCTAATAAACAGGAAATTATTGCAGCAGTTGCTCAAACAATAATTGGTGAGTACCTCTACAAGTACTATAGAAAGCTGGGTCCATTATCTTCAATTGCAGACTCAAGACACGAAAGATACTTTTGGGTCCATCCATATAGTCTAACACTTTATTGGTCAAACCATAATCCTGTTCTGGCAGATCCAGGCAAGACACAAATTAAAGCAATGTCAATTGTCAGTATACAGTCTATTGACGATAACAATCCTTTACCACCTGGAATATATCATAAATCCATTCTAGTCAAATCACATGATAAAATTATCAAATTAACTTGTCCAACTAGGCAAAGACATAACATTTGGTTTAACTCACTGAAGTATTTAATTGATAAAAGCACTGAGAATTGGATTAGTGATGATAGTATTGAGGATCAATACAGTCAAGCTTTTCAGCTTGATAAAAAATTCGAATTAGATAGAGCTCAGTCAATGAACTTCAGGCATAGTCAACCAAAAAACGTCAGTTTCAAGAGTTTAGAGCAAAACAGAAGAATATCATCTGTTCCAACAATGAGGACTTCATTAAGAAAATGAGGAAAAAAAGATTACAATGCAACGTTACTTACATTTTGATATAATATCAGTTGATTACTTTTATAATTATAATATCATGCAACTGTCTTTGTTTAATACTCTAAATCATAATTTTTATAAAAATAAATAGAAATTTTAGATTAAAATCAAAAGTAGAAATTTAAAAAAGAAATCGTTGAATATTAATATTGGTAAAGTAGAAACAACAAATAGCTTGGGATAGTCTTGATACTAACCAATATAACACTGGTCATGAAAGTTTAAATTATCGTTATGTGAGTAAAAAAAATAAAAGTGGATATAATATAAAGGGAATGACATTAGTTGGATAATATTAAAATTTGGACCAAAAGAATAAAACAGAAATAAATTCAATAAATGATTGACTTCAAGGTTTTTGATTAATGAAAGGATTCACTGACTTTACAGTAAGACAAGGTAATGCCATACCGATTTCAGCTCTTAATAGAATAGGAACCCTTTCTAATAATTTTACGTCTTGAATATATTGGTTGTTTTCAATCCTTGTGGAGCAATAATCTAAGTAGTGACTTAAATCTTTATCGATGTTGAAAATCTCAGGGCCGCTCAAATTCATTTTATTCAATTTTGCGATTAATTCTTCGCTGATCTTGGTCTCTTCAGAAGAGGTTTCATTAGTAGAACCTCTATGTTTGTTTTTAATCGAATTACGATAAGACAGCGGTTCGGTTTCATCTCTCGGGATGTATGTCGCTGAATCAACTCCTGGCTTCCAATAGAGTTCCAATCTGCTTTCAATTTTATCAAACTCAGCCTTATTCAATGGCAATTGATCGCCATGAACTCTTTTTTCAATACCAAACTCTGGCAAGTAAACATCAAAGGATGATTCATAAACTTGAATAACAATACCGGTGCAGAGAACTTGACCTGACTTCGAGCTCATATCATTGATTGATTGACATAATAATAAATGGATTGCTTGATTCTGGGCAATTTTTGCACAATCCTTTTTGAAATTACAATAGTCAACAACTAATTTTAATGAGTCAATATCTTCAACATATTCTTTGATTGTTTTATTGATTACATGTTTCAATTGTCTATGGACAATTATATCTGCATAACGTCTCAATGGAGCGACAAAATGAGTGTAAACCGGGAAGTTAAACAAGTAATGACTTAATGTATCCTGATCATTCTTACCAGCAAGAATGTACTTACCTTTGCTCATAGATTTCATTAAAATAGTTTCAACAGCTTCCCTTTTTATTGGATCATCAATATTCAAAATTGAATTTAAGAATGTTTTAGAGTTTGTTGTGTCCAAATTCACACCAAAATGCTTGATCTTTTTCTCATGATATTCGAATTTAGTAAGCGTTGGTAAAGAAAACTTCCGAAGCAATGCCAAGTCACCAAGGGCAGTGTGTATTTTTTGGGCCACTGCGGCGTTTACATTCTGAAAGATTTCGTTGAACATTGACGTTGACTTAATTTTATCATAAATATTCAGAGTTAATTTCACTGGCTCATCATCAAGTTGATCCAACAAAGGTAATGTTGAAAAGTAGTTTAGTTTCGAGTTCGTTAACCTTTTTTGTTTCAAGTTTGAAGAGATATGAGATAATGTTTCAATGTAACGAGAAACGGCGGATTCATTTTTGTTTTCAATTTTAACATCATTTTTGCCTTCATCATCGACATCTTTTGCAGTTTCATCATTATTATTATCAAGTATTTGGTCAACTTGTTCATAGTCAATTAAAACATTAGGCTGAACGAGAGTTTCGCCCATCCATATGTCTTCAGTTTCGAAGGATGTCAAATCAATTTCAAATATTATTGATAAAGCAGGAGAGAGTTTACCTTTGTCAAATGAAATTTCCCTATTCAAAACATCTGGGAACAGATTGACATTCTTTTGAGGAAGAAAAACACCATGAGATCTTTTTTTCACTCTTTTGTCTAGTCCCGAATCGCCTGTAACAAACTCTGCTATATCAGAAATATGAACACCCAGTTCAATCTTGTTGTCTTCGAGGCCCTTAATATGGAAGGCATGATCCGAAAAGTCTCCATTTTGAGTGCATGCAATAACATATTCACTGTTTAAGTTTCTTCTTTGATTGATGGACTTTTGAATAATTTGTTCACTAGTTGAAAATTCATTCATATATTGCTCTTTGTCTTCATCATATTCATCACACATGAAATTATTGTCTCTTAATATTGATTCAACTTCAACATCTTGATCATCCTGATCACCTAATCGTGAAACAAGGGTACCAAATGGATGTAAAGATGTAATTGGCCATCTCTTGATGGAGGCAATGAATGTTTGGTTTGCATATTTATCGTGGTCTTCGACAAAATCTTTAGGAGCTTGCTCGGTCGGAATAGCGATCAAAGGAACCTTTTTATCAATTGGTTTGAACCAAACAATTTTTGGTCTTGGCCTCTCTTCGTTATCATTTTGATCTTTTTTGGCAACTTGAGAAGGTCTTAATAAACCGAGGGTACCTGCAAAAAGCTGACCAGGAATACGATCAACAACAGCAACGATGTGACCTGCATATAATGGTTTCACGTCATCATTAATTTCTTCTTCTTCAACTAACAATAAAGATTGACCTTCAACCTCAACGTCATCATTTTTTTTCTGTGTTGGTCTTTGTTTTAAGGAACCTTTTCTGTTTAAACCTGAACTTGAGCTCTTTTTTAAATCAAAAGATGATAGAGTAGAAGCATCATTGTGAACATCATCGTTGATATCAGAACTAAATTTGAAATCCTTTCTTCTCTTCTTTTCTTCCTTTTCTCTCTTAGATGACCAGACATCATCAACTACCAACAATTCGACAGCAACAACATCACCTTCGAGAGCTCTATTACGGTCTTTTGAACCACAAATAAAAATATCTGCATCTAGCAAGCCGTCAGTTGAGACGTAAGCATCAGATCTGTTCTTTTTATTAACACGTAAAGTACCAATAACTAATTTACCTTCATTGATCAAATCAGGTAAAGAGCTTTGGGGCAAATAAGGAGCAAAGAGGGATTTTCTGCCTTGAGAATTAAATTGAGAAATAGATGACACTGAGCCACCGTAAGAACCTCTTGGTCTGTGACTTGGTACAAATCCTGAATCATTTTGAGAAGAGGAAGAGCCTGATTTTCTCCAATTACTGTTAATGTCAGAGGATGTTGATTTATGAGAGTAAAGACCCGATTGGCGCTTCTCTGCAAATGAAGGTTGAGGCGGAACTAAGAATTCGGTACTAGAGGTTGAATTATTGTCCTTTGGAGGAAACTGAAAATTTCTTTGAGGAGATTTATCAGAAACGTTTGATTTTGACCTTGAATGCCCCAATCTTGAATCGTCATCAGGGAATCTAAAAGATGGAGGAACCATTAAAGTATTTGAATCCAATTCTTCATTTTTACCTGATCTTGATAGGGAAAGCTTTGAAGGAGAATAGCCATTTCTTTGTGCCTGAACTTCAGCAGCAGCTTTTTTGGCTTCTGCTAAACCCAAAGAATGTCTTCTGGAGTGTCCCAGACCTTGAGCACCATTCACAGAAGAAATTGACGATTGGGATCTTCTGTGAGATGATGATCTAGGTGAGGAGAAATTTTCGTAATCGTTTTGAAAATTGCTAGAGGTCTTCCTGTGATGGCCCTTTGGCGTTTGATAGATAAAGCCGGATGTCTGCGATTGCACCTTTTGATTCAATTGGTGTTGTTGTTGCAAAAGCTGTTGCTGTTGCACCTGAACCAATTCCAGTTGACGCTGCAAATTGAGCTGTTCTTGCATCAAAGATGTGAGCTCACTTGGCGATTTCCTGTGTGCCACATGAATCATACGTGGCTGTTTACCGGTAGTCTTCACCGTCTCAAATCCATCTTGCTTGTTGTTGTTGTTGTTCTTGTTAAAGTTACTCATACTCTAGATATGTCAAACTTTCTATTATTAGATTCGTTTTTTTCTGTCTCGTCTCCAAACTGTTTAATTAATAAGGAATGCTTGACTGGATTGTGCGGAACAAGTATAGGAGGTCCTGAAACTTCTTCAAAATCAGCAATTGCTACTGTGTATACTTTTAGATAAACTTGATCTTTGTTTTAACCTTTCCTAATTTATTAATTTCAAAGGGATGCAGTGTTCTGTCACCTTATTGATTGATTGCAAAAAAAAAGGAGTGTATATATGTATTCAGTATCCTACGAAATAGCCTTAATGGAAATGCTCTTAGCTACCACCTTGTGAAAACCGTTTCGTGTTTAACAATCTCCCTATTGGCTGTGTAAGAAAGAGAGGAACTCATAGAGAGATTGTTTGAAATCATCGAAGGCAAATTTTCGCACCCTGGAAATTTTTTTGAACTTTAAGGCAAAAAACTACTTTTAGCATTCGATCCAAGAACTCAAAAAAAAAAATGAAATCCGTTTGACCACTTGGCCAAATGGTCAATTTTGAGCGTGTTAAGAAAAGTGCTTGAACATGAAGTATTAACGAGTCCCTTTTTTAGTCGTAGAAGCCTTCCCCCCTCAAAAACTTTTTTTTCAGTCCAGTTGGTAGCGAATTACATTAAGTAGCTTTGTGTTTGTAGTAAAATTAGCAAAGTAAGGTAAAAGTTTAATTGGGTTTAGGTTGCTGAATAATGAAGGTGTTACTACAGAAGAAACTCAAGAACAAAGCGACACCATCTCTGAATCAATAATTAGCCGCTGAGTCGCAAGCTATTTGCGCAGCATTAAGTTTGTGCAACAAACAAATAATTCATCTCCCAGTAAGCGAAAAAAATGCAAAACACGGTGGGGCCAGTGAGGGACGCTGAGAAATAGAGCGTACACGGCAACGATGTTTTCTTCGTGTAACACACTCCTTGTTATCTAAGGCCATTCTAACTGATACACAAGTTTTTGATCGTATGTAAAAAATGCAAAACATTGGATCGATGGAGTTGCTTTTGAAGCGGCACTCATTAGTGAAAGTGAATGAGGGATGTAATGTACTTTCTCCCCCAGTTTTCCACGTTCTTTCCATCCCCTTACATAATCCGATAAATTGCGAACCATTAAGCTTCGCAACACAATTAGGGCGGACATTTGACAAAGAACAACAGTACTAACACCTCGACAGATTAAACAACAAACATCTTTCTCTTAAATGTCAAAGGTAGTCAAATATGATATCACTGGCATGTCGATGGATATAACTGAGGTCGAACACGATCCAACGTTACGTGTGTGGTCTGACGACACTATCTATCACAACATCAACATAATCCTAAACAGATGGTATGAGCCGGAATCTAAAGACATTACGATTGGAGTGTTTAGATCACTCAAAAATTTTGGTCCCAAGTCACACAACGAAGACGTGGATATATGGCTCCACCCTTTCAAATGGGAAAACCTGTGGCATCTAGTGGTGGGTATCAATCCACATAACAAGATCATTCTCATCAACTGCTCCAAAAACTCCAAAATTGGTTTTCCAGTGGAAACATGCATTGAATTCGAGCAGTTCATCTCCCATTTTAAGTCAAAGGTCACTAAGGAAGCACTCCAATACCCCAAATTCTGTAATGAGTTGTTAGATCCTACAAATGAAGATAACGGAATTAATCTACTGACTATTGTTCTTACTTTTTGCTTAAGACCCGATACACTGATTAAACTTTTTTGTGATCCTTCAACAACCCCAAGACAATTCGATGTCAGTGACTTGGTTCCATACGTTATTAATGCAGATTCAAGTTTCAGAAAAACACTACCTCAGCCAGTAGAAACTAAAAAGCCAACAGAAATAAAGGAATCAACGGAAATACAAAAAGTCGGTAATAAAACTGATGACAACAACATAGACGATAATAATATCATCGGTCATAACAAAGACAAAAGCATCGGACAGGTAGAGAATGGACCCAACAATGATGAAATATCGGACCTGGAGTCAGAATCAGATTTGGATACCGAATCAAAGCAGCCGCTAATAGAAAAAGAAATCAAGAAAGAAATCAAAAAGGAGATAAAGAAGGAACCAAAGGTTCAGACCAAGAAAGAAGCAAGGAAGGATTCCAAAAAGAGCAATAGCCGGTCAAGTGATCAGATGAGTTCTAACCCTCAAGTTCCGCCTGCAAAGAGATTAAGAAGCCTCAACGGCTCATTTGAGCAACCTATTGATCTTGATGAATTGGAAGATGATGAGTCTGCAGCAGAAGAGCTAGAATATCAGAAGGAGCAAAATGTCCCTAAAAAATCATTATCCAATAGTAAGCAAATCAAAACACAAATGAAAGCAAACTCAGTTGATACAAAAGCCGTAAAATCACCTGTGAAAGAACCTGTTGTCAAAAAGGAAGAGAGGGGAAAAGACATGCATTCGTTATTTAAGAAGAGGCTACCACATTCCTTTTCAAAATTACTTCAAATGAATTCATTTCGAGAAGGTAAAAACGAGATTGATATTATATTAGAAACAATTGAAAATTGGACACACAGTAAACAAACTAATTTGAAATTGAAAAAGGATGAGAATGATCTGAATAAATGGGCACTATTAATTAGAGAACATCTTTTTGTCGCTTTTACAAGAAAAACAAAGCGTGAGTTCAATGAAGATGAACTTGATGAACTACTAGAGGTTGATCACTCCAATGAAATTTTTCCTTTGCTATTTGAAAACAACACAATCTTTTTAGTAAATTTTCACACCAAAGATAAGTTCAAAACCAATATCAACATTATTGTTATCAGCACACGGGCGAGAGGTGAAAAGGAAATCATGAAAAACTATGCTTTCAAAAGATTAGTTGAAATGTATGTTTGGAAATATAATAGGCTCATTACCAGAATAAGAACTAGTGTTATCACCGTTACTGATGGTACAGCATATGAGGTGTTCATGGTTGCCCTATACTGTATTCACAGGTTCATCATGTTAAGTAAATTTGATATTAAATTTTCTCCAAACATGGAACAAGTCGAAAGTTATATGGATAACTTTGAAAGTTTGATGCAATCGATAAAAAATAATGACGAATTGAAAAGGAACCTATCTTACAAGAGACTGTTGAAGCACATCTCATAATTTTTGTAATTTTAATTGTTGAAGTACTGTTTTTTATGTATATGTACGTGTGTGTAAATAAATAAATAAGTAATAAAAAATGTAATAAAAGTGGAATAAACTAACCAAAAGGGGGATATGATGATAGATAAGATAGTTATATGACAAGAAGCAGAATTAATGAATTTGCTTGAAGATAATTTCAGCACCACCTGTTAAAACATTATCAATTTCCAAATCTTCTGGTTGCCTGTATCTAAATCTCTTAGAAAGGTTATTTCTTGATTGGAAAACCATGTTGGCAACAAAAGCTGGCGTTTCGGCTCTGTGGCTTGGTGAAAGACCTTCTGGAGCACAGGCATGAACGGTGGCCTTAACAGCATGACCCTTGTGTGGGCCACCAACGAACTTGATCATTGGTACATATGCGGCAAGTGTTCTGGCAGTACTTCTCATTGTTTCTTCAAGACTATGGATTTTGGGAGTGTAAAATTGCAGTAAAAGTGGGAAGAGACGGAAACTTCAATTCCTTTGACACACACACAAAAAAAAGGAGGAGAGTGAAATTGAAATTTTGCCACTTAATTAATGTTAACTTCATCTGTAACTTAATTTAACAATGAATCACGATCCATATCACTGGGGTAGACCATCAGACAATGTCTATGGATCTTACGACTATCAAATTGCTCATGCGGGAAAGCAACACTTAAAAGAAGCCTTCCATGCGAATTCAGAGTTTCCAACCATGCATACCCAGCAACCTATGATTACAGGTACATCAGTTGTTGCGATCAAATATAACGATGGTGTTGTGATGGCAGCAGATACAATGGGTGCATATGGTTCGCTTTTGAAGCTGACGGACCTACAACGTATTTTCAAAGTTGGTAATGATGTTGTTGTTGGTATAAGTGGTGATATTAGTGATTTCCAATACATTCAACGATTATTGGATGATTTATTAGTGGAAGACAGCTACGATATGGAAAATAGTCACTTGAAAGCCAATCACGTTCATGAATATCTAACAAGAGTTATGTACAATAGAAGATCGAAGATGAATCCTTTATGGAATGCCATTTTGGTCGCAGGGTTAGACGACAACGATGAAACATTTTTGAAGTATGTAGACTTACTAGGTGTTTCATTTGCATCTCCTTCACTAGCAACTGGGTTTGGTACACATTTAGCAATCCCATTATTGAGAAAGAAGGTTGAAACAGAAGAAGATGCTCAAAAGCTAAGTAAAGAAGATGCCATACAAGCTATTAAGGATTGCATGAAGGTTTTGTATTACAGGGATGCCAGATCTTGGAAAAACTATACTCTTTGCGTTGTTAGCACATCAACCAAATCAATAGACATTGAGAAGGATGTTGAAGTTGAAAACATGAATTGGGGGTTTGCTAAGGATATTACTGGTTATGGTATTCCACAAAGATAAAAGTTTTTCTCTTATAGTATAATTTTTAAATTAACTGATATAAAGGAATATATTTAAAATCAACAAATAGTTTATTTATAAAACGTAGGTAATTCCAGGAAGAGCCATTGAGAAATTTATCTTAGTATTATATTGAACATTTAATTGGTTTAATTTGTCTAATATCTGTTTTCTTGGATTGCGATCATCATTCGTTTCTTTAACATGAGTTATAATTACATTAAAATCATCTAGAGGTTGGTTTTGATAGGATTGATAGTAACTATTGTCAGCGTTCAAATTGAAGGAGTCTTTTTCTGAGTAGTCAATGCAAGCCTTTCTTAGTTTTATTAATTCTTCAAATAGTGTCGAGGGTGTCATGTGCCCATATAGAGGGGGCGGTCTGTCCACTGTTGAGCATTCTATAAGTATTGAGTTCAATAGACCCCTATTGATGTAAGATGGAATATCGTTCCAGATCCTTGAATTAAAATTAGAGCCACTTGAGGAGTCGCTTTCCACGTCACCGAAAACGAGAATTGAGTAGTTTGACGTGATGTCACTTAGCAAGAACGCAGAGCTGATGTACATCTCACCATTGGCGCGTAAACCATGCGATAACGGGTACACTTTCACTTTAAAATGGTCATTGACCTTTACGTTTTGCTGATATCGTTCCAAAATTTTGATGTCGATGTAGCCCATAGAGATCATGTCGGGCCACACAATATTGTTGAAAAGGTGATCATGCAAGCCACGAATAACCTCTTCAAGTCCTATGATTTTCTTTGAACCCTTGGCCGTTAGACTTGGCGAGTTCAAGACCAAGGCACAGACATGGTCTAAATGTGAATGCGAGATTAGATATTGTGAAATTGCGTTGCTAATCTGGTATGCCAACTGCTGGCTGCTGCAGGAGCCTGCTCCGAGCGCCTCGTCAAACACCCCCGTGGCTATTTGCAAGCTTTTTTCGTTTATCAGGTCTGCAGTGGAACATTTATCGGAATAGAGATCTATAAGATAGTTTCCAGCACAACCTGAATTCTTCACCGTTTCTGTGATCGCTGCCAATCCCGATCCTGCTTCGAATGCCACGAGACACGACTTGCGGCTCGATTCCACAATTTCCCTGAACCCTACCTTGGCTGGTTTGATGAGAAAGGCACTTGTCTTACCGTCCAACGGACCACCTGATGATCCTAGGCACGTCAAATGGAACAACACCCGATTGTTGGGCATTTAATTTGTCAATGTTAATTTTTCTTTCGATGCTATATCTTGTCAGATATTATGATAAAACAATTTAAGAAGAAGAATAGAACCCTACCACAAAAACCGCTCCGTTGTTCTAGAAGCCCAAACAGAGGGAAAAAGAAAAATGGAAAAAAAAGTTTTTAAAAAAAAGATCGGAAGTGTGGGCTAAGAGGTTCGAACTCTTGCATCTTTCGATATCACGGCCTAAACGTGACGCCTTAGACCACTCGGCCAAACCCACTGATCGTTGTTAATGTTATAGATGAGCTACTCATAATGTAGCTATGTGTAGTTACTAGTTTTTACTGTTTTGAAGTTTTTGAACGTTCTGGCTGATGAAATCTTAAAAAGACAGATTTCATACTATACAGACTAACCTATAAAACAAAAGTTAGGATTTCTTAAACTATGTTCTTGTCAAAATTGTTGAAATAATAACAAAAGACACTGAGCATATTTACTATGCCATTCTTAAAAATGTCAAATTATGAATTAAATTAGGATAAATCAAGTGGGACTTTATCTGAGACTTTAATTAATTAGCAAATTAAACCTTATCTGCTATCTCAAGCCAATACAAATTGGATTACTTGATTCGATTACATACAGTTACCTAAATTGTTGATCAGACAATAAGATGTCTTCTTTAAGAGTTATGCTCATGCATTAAATGCACTTCAACTCTGACCTACATTATCTGTTATCTAATTAG